>CM061559.1:215889773-216489773 GCA_030864225.1 Capsicum baccatum var. pendulum | reverse complement strand
TGGTCCATCTCCTTAATCATCATAGTAGTCCTACACTTCTTAACCACATTATCAGCTATAATAGACACAAACTTACATATTCTAGAAATATTGTCAGCAACCATAGTAGGAGCATACCTCACTAACTGAGTAAACTTAAGCGAGTACTTCTTCACACTCATATTACTCTACTTCAAACTTATGATTACAAGTGATCACAAGTTAACCTATGAGTTGGTACCTTCTATGAGCACTGAATAAAATATAGGCATAACATATATGTGGAAGATAAAATATTATGGTAATACCAATCTAAATATTGAAAATGTGATTAAATCACAAGTCTAAAACATATGATAAAATACTGTAAATATTGACTATCAATCTAAAACAACTGATAATACTAAAAGGACTGATTAACTATCTAACTGACAACATAGGACATGTTTGATCAAGATATCTCTTCCCCCATAGGACAATATCTTCCCTTTCAATCCTTGTAACTTCCCACATATTTTGCTCATGAGAGTGTTGTAATGATCTTCTTCATCCTTATGTGGAATATAGGACACCCAAGATAAGTGAAAGGAAATTCCTTTCTTAGGATTGAAGTATCCACTTCTGCCATTACACTCACACCATTTGAGACTCCTTTGTGTATATAAATTGAGTTTTTTTCCTTCTTGACTTTCTGCCCTGATATTTTTTCATACTTCTCTAAGGTTTCAGTCACTTTACGTAGTGTCTGAAGTTCAGCTTTGCAAAAGATTAACATGTCATCTACAAGTGCAAAGTGATTGAACCTTAGGACTCCCTATTGGCATACCAAATAGCATGAAGCCTTTTATGAGCATCAATTTATTTCTTCATTCTACTCTTGACTCACTACTACTTGTAGTTCATTCAGCAAGACAAAGTCCTCATTCTCTTCACCTTTTGTGAACTATTTCTGAAAGAATGTTATAGTACCCTATGCAATTTCATTTTGATCCTCTAACCAAACTCCTTATCATCTTGAATCCTAGAAACTTTCAGTCTACTCATTCTCCCTTTTATCACTGTATCAAATAACTTAGTGTTTCTTTCCCCATCTTTAAACTATTTGAATCTAGATTTCTGCCTCCAAAATTCTTCCTTCTTTTTTAGGTACAAGTTCAAGTCAACTTGAGCTTTAAAGAGAGTCTGCTTATTCTGACCTGATAGATTCTCCTTAAATTATTTGTCCCTTACTTTGATAACCTCTTCAAGTATTGTAATTTCCTGGAAGATATTACCATGGTATGCTCTACTCCATTTCACGAAGGCATTTTTAACTCTTTTTATCTTATGATAGAATAGGATGAATGGATTTCCCATCACCTTAGTAAACTAATTGTCTTTTATCACTTCCAAGCATTCCTTCTCCTTCAACCACATATTCATAAACCTAAAAGGTTTAGGAATATGTTATTTTATTGTGCTAAAATGAATCTTCAAAGGTGTATGATCCAATCCACTCCTAACAAAGTGTTCCACCTCCAGTGTTGGGAATACATCCTACAGTTTGTCATTACAAAGAACCCTATCTAACCTTTTGAATATACACTCTTCATCAGTCCTTCCATTCCACTATGTATACTTACTTCCCTTAAACCCTGTATCCTCCAAACCATAAAGGTTAATACAATGCTTAAAATCTTCAATTTCAGCAGTAACTGGGAGACCCCTAATTTTTTCTTCTTTACTTACAAATACATTAAAATCTTCTGCTACTACCCATCGGTCCTGAATTAAATAAGTCATGTCCTCCATTGAATCCCATAGAATCAATCACTATACCTACTTATATTTGGCATATACCAGAGTAACCACTAATGTATTTCCTATTACCAAAATGAACTTTTTAATGGTCATTTACTGCTCCTCTTCTCTTACCAAAGTACACTCCACCCTCTCATCAATAGTATAAACAGTATGCTTGATGCATGCCTAATCTTCACTTATATTCTTCAATAGTATGGTTTTCCTAGAAAGGTTCCACCAGACTAATGAAGGAAAAATGGTATCTTTTTTGCATAATAATAAACCTTGTGAATGTCTTATGAGTTTAGACTAATCTAATATTCCATATTAGTGCATTTAATTAGATTTACTTTTAAAGAATTCATTGTCTACATTGTAGAAGTTTTACCTCCTTTATATTTCTTTCGTTGAATGCCCTGATTGGTTTTTAATTTTTCTATTTGCCTTCAAGATAAATTCCCTTCAACTCCAACTTTGTCAATGGTTTTACCCAAATCTTCTTCATCCAAATTTAACTTCTCCATAGTACTATATTCAATCTGATTTTCAACTTGGATGGCTAAAGGTAATATATTTTCAATCACCTTTTCTATTTTCTCTCCCTCATTAAACTGCTCTAACAACAACTGATGTGTCTTCTCTTCCTCTTTTGCTACTTCATACATTCCTTTGTCCTTATTGTTGACACTGTTATTTGTACTTTTAATTTGTTCATGGTCTTTGTCTGTCTGAGTCTCCAGCAGTTTGCCTTCATCACTTTGTTTATCTTCTTTGGTTGTTGCTTCTTTAGCTGGTGAGCATTATTGAACCTATTTAGGACCCACTCTTTTGTACTCTGCTTTCCTTGCTTCTCTTATTTCTCTACTACTTTATTGTTGCTAGTCTCTTCACTTTCTTCTTGTGATAGCACATCAAATGTATTAGCTACTGGAATATCCTGTTGTTTATCCTCTTCCACGTCACCAACAATATGGCCAAATATATCTCTTTTGTACTAGTTCCTCCTAGTTAACCATTGTTGCGTGTAATGTCTTCTACCTGTATCCACATTACCCATTATTTTAGACTTCATATTACTCGTCCTTTCTCCTTATACATTGCTATCTTCTTTCTTCTTCTCTTTTGGGTTTTCAATTAACTCAGGATGTCAATTCCAATAAGTTTCTTCATCATGACCCTACAAGCAGCAATTTTTGTAGTACTTTGGCTTGTAATCATACTGAATACTAATCCACTTAGATTTAATTAGTCCTGTCAAATTATCTTCCATACTGATCTTCACTCTGGGTTGTAGCTTTGCAACTAGATTGACCTCTACCTTAACTCTAGCACAACTGGGTCTAGTTTAATTCATTGTATCCATATCCACGGTTAAAGGTTTCCCTATAGCTAATGTAATTGAAAATAATGCTTTCTTTGCAAAAAAAATTCGAAGGTAGGTTCAGCATTGAAGTCCATGCAATTCCCACAGTAGTTTCCACATTTGGTTCAAACATGGATCCCATTTAAGGGTTCTCATCTACGAATATATCTCTTTTACCTTAATATAATATGCAGGCGTCGATATTACATAACATAATCTTCCAACAAATACAAACGGATGAGGATGTGTCTTAAATCTAAAACTCCAATTTTACAATTCTCTTTTATGTCATATGGAATTGGTATACACTTCCTTAACTCCCTTATATCAGGTTTGCCATATGAAAATTTACCTATCATATCATATTGTAAATTTTATTACATAATAAGGCTTTTAAATTCTGAATACTTCCATGTCTTACTTGGCTCCCCTTTAATAAGTACCACTAGTTTAGAAGGTATTCTTTCTTTCCTACTTTCAGATACTTTTAGTTTCAGAATATTAGTAGCCAAACCTTGTTGTTCACTGTTACATTATTCACCTCAGTACCACTACCATCATTGTCTTGCCTATTTTTTCTGGTAGGATAGCCCCACTGAAAGTGGTGGCCATGTCAGTCGTGAAGTTAATGAAGGATTCGTATTAGGGTTAGGGTTTTTAGCTAGAGTGCAGTTGCCGATTCAATTTATTTGATACTCATGTATGCTATGATGTGTAATATACTTGAAATCTATTATGCAATTGAGTTAGTTACTATATATCAATATGACCCAAGACAATGACATTGGAAAGAAATTAAAAGAATATTAAGGTGCCTTAAAGGCACAATCGATTATTCCTTATGCTATCAAGGAAATGATATGCAACTCAAAGGCTACACAGATTTTGATTGGGTAGAAGATTTAAATGATATAAAGCCCACCTATGGATATAAATTCTTTCTTAAAAATGATTCCATATCATGGAGTAGCAAGAAGTTGTAATACCCCAAACTTTTCTTAAGGTTAATTTTGCCTCGAGAAGGTAAAAGAATGACTTCCTAAGTGAGTATCATTTAAAACATATAGAATTTCCTTAATTACAAATTCTTATCATGTGAAAAATTTAATTAGCTTTCCAAAGATATAAGATCCGCCCAAATATGATAATCGGGCAAGAAGTTATGGCTAATTTAAGTCCTAGTCGTAAAACAGCGTCATTTTAGTGCTTGATGCATCACGGAGAGGGTCTATTTAACAATTGTCAATTTCCAGTGGAATATCACAATAGCAGCACATCGTGCTGAAGTTCCATATCCCAACTAGCGGGACAACACGATAGCACCACGTCGTGGTGACCCCTAGTATCTTGTTTATCAAATTCTAGTGAGCCACCGTGATAGTGACACGTCATAGTGGCCCATAAAGTTAGGTTTTTCCAGCTTCATACAGAAGTTAAAAAGGGCACTTTGGACTTTTTCCAAGCCCCTTAAATCGTCCGAACACCTAATCCAAGGTCATTCCAAGCATCATATATGATTTTTCTCAAAAATTATCTCAAATTAAAAACCCTAAGCATCCATACCCAATTCTAAGAATCTCCTAAGTTCACCATTAATTCTTCAAATTGATTCAAGAATTGGATTCCTCAAAACAAGAGCATCAAGAATATCCATTCAAGTGAATGAATAGAGTCCCAAGGGCTAGAGTTCGTCCAAAACTCCTAATTCAAGGTATGTGGGGTTTGAACAAGAACACTTCTTTCTTTTTTATGGACAAAGATTTGAATTTTTTAAATGAATTTCATGTTTTTGCAAGTGGGTCGGTACCCAAATTATATAATTTTGGAGAATATGAATTGATAAGTTGTTTAAGCTTTGAATTGCATGATTATTTTGCTTATTTATGATTTGAATTGATAATTCATCCTATAAATTGCACATTTCTATATTGATGTGATATTTTCAAGTGTTTCTAGGATTGGTGTCATGAATTAAGCTTTATTGTGAAATTATGATCCGTTAAGAATATACATGCCTTAAGTCCAAGAATGAATTGTTGATACTTTCTAAAGTGTTTCAAGAAGTTTATTGATATTACTATGCTATTAAAGTTTTAAAGTGTATTGGTGATAGTCTACCAAAGTTTCAAGAAAAGAGTTGATTTTAATTCTAAGCTAAGAAAGAAAATCCACACCATTTGATTTAAGCTAAAAAAAAGCATAGTTGGCTTCCATTGCATATTTCTGAGTTGCTTAAGGTGGATTTTTCTAAAAAGTTCTAAGCTTAAGTAAGGGAGTAGTATTTAGCACCGAGTTGGGCTTGATTCCAAGGTTTCATGCCCCAGAACTACGAGCCTCCATAGGATTTAATTTACCCCAAGTGGGTTAAGCTAGTGATCACTAAAAGTAAAAGGTTCTACTCCGATGGAAAGGATAGAACAGCTCTCCCCAACGTGGGCAATACGCTGTACTCGATGCAGCTCACATGGTTTATGTCGGAAAGAAGAAACTACTAAGTTTCCTAGTGTCTCAAGTCTTAAAGTTGTTAAGGTTTTAAGTCCTTGAGTTTCAAAGAAGTACCTTGCTTTCAAAATACTAAAGTGCATGTCCTAAAGGTTGTTGTTTTAAGAGTTCAACTAGTTTACAAGCTCGAGATCAAAGAAAGAATACAAATTTAGAATAAAGTGTAATGGCTCATGTGAATTATACTACATGTTTCATTATTCATGATTTATGAGAGTTTTATTCAAGCTATGTGAGTTATTTACAAAACCATGTATGTTTTCCATAAAGATTTATTGTATTGATATTTAGTTGCATAAACCCCTATATACTCAGTACATTCCCAAGTGATGATCCACATATACGTCTATGTGCTACATTGTCTCATAATGTAGGTTCAGGTGCTCAATCCCAGCAGTGTCAGTAATCCTGAGTACCTTTATCTACACCTCTACTATGGTGAGTCCTTATGGTTCGAGGACCTATCTCTAGACACTTCAGTATTTTTAGTAGTTGTTCTACTGGTTTCAGTTCAGTTTGAGTCAGTTGGGGATCTGTCCCAATGGCTCTCTAGTTTGTTGAGTAGTAGAGGCTTTGTCAGACTAGATGGTTAGTATATTTAGATTTGTAGTATTTTGGTTACTTTTATAGTACTCATTCAGATTTTAGTTAGATATGATATGACATGATTCCTTATTTTGCTCTCATTATCTTTAAGTAAGCTTTATACTAAGTAGCAGGCTCAAAGGGTTAGCTTGGGGCTACTTGTATCCTTAAGCACAGTGTGATGCTCTGGGATAGAATTTTGGGGCATTACAAACTTGGTATCAGAGCCTAAGTTTTAAGGAGTCCTAGGGAGTCTGACAAGCCAAGTTAAGTAGAGTCTTGATCATCGGTGTGTAGCGTGCTATATCTATAAGCAAGAGGCTACAAGACGGTTTAAGAAAAAATTATTTCTTTCTTTCAGATTCTATCATGCTTACAGTTGCCTCTCCCAGCTATTGATTCATGCTCTGTTATTTCAGAAAATGCCTCCCCGAAGAGTGAATGCCCATAGAAACAATAACAAGCAACCCCAGCCTGTTGATCCCTTGAATGAGACTGTGTCTTATGTTTATTTTTAGGCGGCCTTTCAGGTGTTAGCCCAAGTAGTTACCACAAATGTTCAAGTGAATAACTAGGCCACAGTTCTGCCTCAAAAAAGAGGTGATTTAGCCGCTGTTAAGATCCATGATTTCATGAGGATGAACCCTCCAGAGTTCTATGGGTCGAAGGCAGGTGTGGACCCACAGTTGTATCTCGAGAAGGTAAGGAAGATAACCCAAGTGATTCATATCTCAGAGGAAGAAAGTGTTGAGCTGGCGTCTTACAAGTTGAAGGACATTGCTTATGACTGGGTTGTTGCATAAAAGAATAATAGTGGGGAAAATGATGCTCCCGTTACTTGGTAGGTGTTCTAAGATGCATTCTTCTACAAGTTCTTCCCACTAGAGATGAGGAAAGAAAATATAGAGGAATTCATGAACACCATAACTGTTAAGGAGTACTACTTGAAGTTCAACAAGTTAGCCAAATATGCTCCTAATTTGATTTTTAACACCCGTGCTAGCATGACTAAGTTTATGACTAGAGTATCTGGACTGGTGTTGAAAGAATGTAGGACTACAATGCTCAATAGGGATATGGATCTTGCTAGGGTGATGATTCATGCCCAGCAAATAGAGGAAGACAAGATAAGGGAAAGAGATAGAGTATGGGGAAACAAGAGAGCTAGATTCTAGTAGCATGAGTATAGTCAGGATAGGTCCCATAGAGAGAACCATCCACAATTTCAGAGTCGCTCATCCATGCCAGCACCTTCATCAGCTAGTGCTCCGATTCCTAGAAATAGGCAGGAGCAAGGAAATAGGCCTTCTATGTCCAAGTCCCAGAACAGTGTAAGTAACAGGCCTAATTATCCTCCCTGTGCTAAGTGTGGTAAGACCCATCTAGACGATTGTGTGGCCAAACTAAGGGGTTGTTTTGGTTGTGGCAAGTTGGTCCACAGACTTAGAGAGTGTCCGTATTCCAGGCAGGGGAATAGAGATGTGCAACCTCAGACTCAGGATAATAGTGCCCCAGCTCCTTTAGCCCGTCCAGCTCCTCTTTAGGGTGCTTCTTCTAGTACTACTGGCGGTCAATGCCAGAACAGGTTCTATGCCTTACCATCCCATCAGGAGTAGGAGAATTCTCCTAACATTGTTACTGGTATGATCCACGTCTTTTACTTTGATTTTTATGTGTTGTAGGACCCCAGGTGAAGTTTTTCTTATGTGACCCCACTTGTAGCTATGAGTTTTGAAATAAGTCCCAAAAATATTCCTGAGTCTTTCCTAGTTTCTAATACAGTGGGGGAGTCAGTTATTGCTAAACAAGTGTATAAAAAGTGTCCCATTATTGTTCTTCATAAAGTCATACTTGCTGATTTAATAGAGTTGGACATGGTGGATTTTGACCTTATTCAAGGTATGGAATTGCTTCATTCCTGCTACGCATCTATAGACTGTCGTACCCATGTGGTTAAGTTTTAGCTTCTGGGTGAGCCATTCTTCGAGTGGTTTGGAAGTTCAGTATCTCCCAAGAGTAATTTTATATCCTATCTCAAATCCAAAAAGCTAAAATCCAAAGGTTATATTTATCATCTAGTTTGGCTTAAGGAAACTAGGTTCGAGGCTCCAACCATTCAGTTAACCAACATTGTTAATGAGTTCCCTAATGTTTTACTAAAAGATCTCCCAGGGGTACCTCCCGATAGAGAGATAGAATTTGGGATTAACCTTCTTCCCGATACTCAGCCTATTTTTATTCCTCCTTACCGTATGGCACCTGCTAAGCTTAAGGAGTTGAAAGAGCAACTCAAAGATCTTTTAGACAAAGGTTTTATAAGGCCCAGTGTATCACCTTGGGGCACACCTATTCTATTCATGTGAAAGAAAGATAGTTCTTTACGTATGTGCATTGACTATCGTCATCTTAATAAGGTCACAGTCAAGAATAAGTATCCTCTTCTTTGAATTGACGACTTGTTTGATCAGTTGCAAGGTGCGAGTTATTTCCTGAAGAAAGACCTTAGATTCGGCTATCATCAACTTAGAGTAAGGGAGTTTGATAGCCCAAAGACAACCATACAAACCCGTTATGGCCACTTTGAGTTTCTAGTCATGTCTTTTGGGATAAATAATGCTCCAGCGGCTTTCATGGACCTCATGAATCAAGTGTTCAAGCAGTATCTTGATATGTTTGTCATAGTGTTCATAGATGATATCCTTGTTTACTCCTGTACTGAGAATGACCATGCGAATTATCTTAGAATTATTTTCCAAAATCTTAGAGATCATCAGTTGTTCACCAAATTTAGCAAGTGTGAATTTTGGGTAAGATCAGTAGCATTTCTAGGTCATATCATTTCAGCCGAAGGCATTAGAGTTGATCCCCAAAAGACAAAAGTTGTAAGAAATTGTCCCATACCTATATCTTCATCAGGCATTAGGAGTTTCTTAGGTCTAGCTGGCTACTACTGCCATTTTGTTGAAAGTTTCTCCTCTATTGCATTCCCCATAACTAGGTTGACCCAAAAGAAAGTTAAGTTTCTTTGGTTAGATTGTTGTGAGAAGAGTTTTCAAGAGTTGAAGACTCGACTCACCTCGGCCCCTGTGTTGACTTTGCCTGATGGTATGGATAGTTTTATGGTGTATTGTGATGCCTCTAGAAATGGTTTGGGTAGTGTGTTGATGCAAAGAGGTAAGGTTATAGCCTATGCCTCTAGACAGTTGAAGCCACATGAAAAAAACTACCCAACCCATGATCTTGAATTAGCTGTTGTGGTTTTTGCTTTGAAAATTTGGAGACACTATCTGTATAGTGTTCATGTTGATTTGTTTACGGACCATAAAAGCTTGCAGTATGTGTTTTCTCAGAGGGATTTGAATCTTCGCCAAAGGAGATGGTTAGAGTTGCTAAAAGATTATGATATGAGCGTATTGTACCATTCGAGCAAGGCTAATGTAGTGGTACATGCCCTTAGTAGGTTATTTATGGGCAGTGTGGCTCATGTATAAAAGGGTAAAAAAGAGTTAGCTCGTGATTTGCATTGTCTGGCTAGATTGGGTGTTAGGTTCCTTGATCTGCTGAGGGGAGTATTTTAGTGCAAAGCAGTTCTGAATCCTCTTTAGTTTCGAAAGTGAAGGAGAAGAATTACTTAGATGCTAGTTTGGTCAGAGTGAAGGAGTCAGTTAAGGACCAAAAGGTAGATGTTTTCTCTTAAGAGGGAGATGGGTGTTGAGAATGCAGGGTAGACTATGTGTTCCTTGTGTTGATGATTTGAGGTAGATAATCATGACTAAAGCGCATGGTGCGTGGTATTCTATTCATCTAGTGCTACCAAGATGTACCATGACTTGCGGGAAATCTATTAGTGGAGTAGTATGAAGAAAAATATAGCTAAGTTCGTAGCTAAGTGTGCAACTTGCCAATAGGTCAATGTAGATCACCAGAGACCTGGTGGTATGATGCAATAATTTGGTATACCCACTTGGAAGTGGGTAGAACTGAATATAAATTTCGTGACTGGTTTACCTCTTTCGCGTTGTCACCATGATTCTATTTGGGTTGGTGTAGACAGGCTGACTAAGTCAGTTTATTTCTTGCTTGTACATACATCCTATATAGCTGAGGATTATGCTACATTGTATATTCGGGAGTTGGTCAGGTTGCATGGAACTCCCTAGTCTATCATCTCAGATAGGAGTAATCAGTTTACTTCTCAGTTTTGAAGGAAATTCCAGAAGGGTCTTGGTACCCAAGTTCATTTGAGTTCTGTTTTTCATCCGCAGATAGATGGTCAGGCTGAGAGGACCATCTAAACTTTGAAGGATATGTTGAGAGCATGTGCTCTTAACTTCAAAGGACGTTGGGATGAGCATTTACCATTGATTGAGTTTGTGTATAACAATAGTTACCGTGCTAGCATCAAGATGGCACCATTTGAGGCTTTGTATGGTAGAAGATTTAGAGCACCCATAGGTTGGTTTAAAGTGAGTGAGGATACTTTGATTGAACCTGATGCAGTTTTTGAGGCTTTGGAGAAGGTAAAGTTGATTAGAGAAAGGTTGAAAATAGCCAAGAGTCATCAAAAGTCATATGAAGATGTGAGAAGAAGACACGTTGAGTTTAAAGTTAATAACTTGGTGTATCTTACAAATCTCGTCTATGAAAGGGGTGAAAAGGTTTGGAAAGAAGGGAAAGCTTAGTCCTCGATATGTTGGCCCTTATAGAATCCGAAGTCGGGTGGGGAGAGTAGCCTATGAGCTTGAGTTGCCTACAAGTTGTCAGTTGTGCATCCTATCTTTCATGTCTCATGCTTAAGAAGCGCATTGGTGATTCTGTTGTTGTGAATCCTTCAAAGAGACAAGATATCATGACTAGCCTTTCATTTGAAAATATTCCAGTTGAGACTCTATACCAGCAGATCCGTAGAATGAGGAATAAAGAGGTTTCCTTGGTCAAAGTGTTGTGGCAAAACCAGTCAGTTGAGGGCGTTACTTGTGAAGTCGAGTTAGATTTGAGATCCAAGTACTCACACCTATTCTCCGCAAGTTCAGATCAAGCCGAAGGTACCTTTCCTTCTTAATTCAGTCCCTTTCTAATCAAAGATTTATTTATATAGCTATTCTTAATATAAGTTCATACATTCTTCGAAGTATTCAAGAGTTTAGAAAGATATAGATTCAGTTTAGCCATTTGTTTCATCTGTGTATCCTTAGTTTTCTCTATATTCTTATCTTAACTAGCGACATTCGAGGATGAATGTTCCCATGGGGGAGATATTGTAATACCCCAAACATTTCTTAAGCTTAATTTCCCCTCGAGAAGGTTAAGTAATGACTTCCTAAGTGAGTATCATTTAAACCATATAGAATTTCCCTAATTTCAAATTTTTATCATATGGGAAATTTAATTAGTTTTCCAAAGATATAAGATCCGCCAAATCTAGTAACCAGGTAAGAAGTTATGGCTAATTTAAATCCTAGTCGTAAAACAGCGTCATTTTAGAGCTTGACGCGTCGTGGAGAGCATCTATTTGACAATTGTCAATTTCAAGTGGAACTCCACGATAGCGATGCATCGCGCTAAAGTTCCAGGTCCCATCCAGTGGAACAATGTGATAGCACCGTATCGCGGTGACCCCCAAAATCTCGTTTGTCAAATTCTAGTGAGCCACCGTGATAGTAGCTCGTTGAGGTGGCCCATAAAATTGGCTTTTCCCAGTTCAATTTTTCCAGCTTCATACAGAAGTTAAAAAGGGCACTTTGGACTTTTTCCAAGCCCCTTAAATCTTCAAAACGCCTAATCCAAGGTCATTCCAAGCATCATTTACGCTTTTATCAAAAAATCTCTCAAATTAAAAACCCAAAGCATCTAAACCCAATTCCAAGAATCTCCTAAGTTCACCATTAATTCTTCAAATTGATTTAATAATTAGATTCCTTAAACTAAGAGAATCAAGAATATCTATTCAAGTGTACGAATAGAGTCCCAAGGGCTAGAGTTCATCCAAGAACACTTTTTTCGTTCTTGTGCCCAAAGATTCGATTTTTAAAAATGAATTTCATGTTTTTGCAAGTGGGTCTGTACCCAAATTATATTATTTTGGAGAATATGAATTGATAAGTTGTTCAAGCTTTGAATTGCATGATTGTTTTTCTTATTTATGATTTGAATTGATAATTCATGCTATAAATTGCACATTCAAATATTGATGTGATATTTTCAGGGTTTCCTAGATTGGTATCATGAATTAAGCTTTATTGTGAAATTATGATCCTTTAAGAATATACATACCTTAAGTCCAAGAATGAATTGTTGATACTTTCTAAAGTGTTTCAAGAAGTGTATTGATATACCATGCTATTAAAGTTTTAAAGCCTATTGGTGATAGTCTACCAAAGTTTCAAGAAAAGAGTTGATTTTAATCCTAATCTAAAAAAGAAAATCCACACCATTTAATTTAAGCTAAATGGAAGCATAATTGGCTTCCATTGCATATTTCTGAGTTGCTTAAGGTGGATTTTTCTTAAAAGTTCTTAGCTTAAGTAAAGGAGTAGTATTTAGTACTAAGTTGGGCTTGATTCCAAGGTCTCATTACCTAAAAGGATTTGATTTACCCCGATTGGGTTAAGCTAGTGATCATTAAAAGTAAAAGGTCCTACTCTGATGGCAAGGATAGAACAACTCTCCCCAATGTGGTCAAGACATTGGAATTCATGTAGCTCATATGATTTATGTTGGATAGAAGAAACTCCCAAGTTTCCTAGAGTCTCAAGTCTTAAAGTTATTAAGGTTTTAAGTCCTTGAGTTTCGAAGTTGTTCTTTGTTTTCAAAAGACTAAAGTGCATGTTCTCAAAGTTGTTGTTTTAACAGTTCAACTAGTTTACAAGCTTGAGATCAAAGAAAGAATACAAATTTAGAATAAAGTGTAATGGCTCATGTGAATTATACTACATGTTTCATTATTCATGATTTATGAGAGTTTTATTCAAGCTATGTACTCATCTACAAAACCATGTATGTTTTCCATAAAGATTTATTGTATTGATATTTAGTTGCATACTCCCCCATATACTCAGTACATTCCAAAGTGATGATCCAGATATACATCTGTGTGCTACATTGTCTCATAATGTAGGTTCAGATGCTCAGTCCCAGCAGTGTCAGTGATCCTGAGTACCTTTATCTATACCTCTATTGTGGTGAGTCCTCATGGTTTGAGGACCTATCTCCAGACACTTCAGTATTTTTAGTAGTTGTTCTACTGCTTTTAGTTCAGTTTTAGTCAGTTGGGGATCTCTCCCAATAGCTCTCTAGTTTGTTGTGTAGTAGAGGCTTTGTCAGACTAGATGGTAAGTATATTTAGATTTGCAGTATTTTTGTTAGTTTTACAGTACTCATTCGGATTTTATTTAGATATGATATGACATGATTCCTTATTTTTCTCTCATTATCTTTAAGTAAGCTTTATACTAAGTAGCAGGATCAAAGGGTTAGCTTGGGGATACTTGTAGCCTTAAGCATCGTGTGACGCTCCGGGATAGGATTTTGGGGCATTACAGAAGCAGTCATGTATAGTTGTATCTACGATGTAAGATGAACTTGTAGTACTTTCCTCTGCTCTGAAATAAGTTGTTTGGCTTAAACATTTTTGATCCACTTGCGTGTGTATAATAATATTGTTAAACCTACCATAATTAATTATGATAGTCAGGATGCAATAGCTTACACAAAGGATTTAAAATATCATAGAAAGATGAGACATATTGACATAAAGTATAATGTTGTGAAAGACATGGTTGTACAAAAGAAAGTGAACATGAAATACATATCATCACATCAAATGATAGCATATCCCTTACCAAAACCCATGACATGTTATGTTTATGAAAATATGTAAAGTCATTGGTCTTACGTAGATGTTGATGTACTTATTTTAATTTTTCCAATTATGTTCATGTAAATTCACATTATTGAGGTTAATGTTGACTAATGCCTAATTTTCCATCTTGTTAGATCATATACATATATTATATTTTTCTTTATGTGGTGTATGCTTGTCTCCAAGAAACCAAATGTGGTAGGTTCTAAGGCGAGAGTAGTAGATGGTTATAAGTTGTGGTACTCAGGAAGCATGAGGAATAGGAATGGTGTAGGTATTTTATTAGATGATGATCTTAGAAAGCAAGTAATATAGGTTAAGAGGGTCAACTATAGGATGATGTCAATTAAACTAGTTCTTGAAGGGTCCTTTTGGAATATTATTAGTGCTTATGCACCCTATGTAGTCTTGGATGATGAAGATAAGTAGATATTTTTGGAGGATTTAGATGAGACGGTGAGAGTGTCCCCGATAATAAGAAGTTTTTCATAGGAGGGGATTTCAACGAGCACATAGGCTCTTTTCGAAAGGTTATGATGATGTGCATGGAGGACATGGGTTTGGTGTTTGTAATGTTGAAGGAGTGGCACTTACAGATTTTGCTTGGACATTTGGATTGGTGGTAGTTAATTATAAATTTCCCAAGAAGGTGGTTCACAAGGTTACCTTCTATAGTTCAGTGACCTGGAATCAGATTGACTTTTTGCTCCTTAGGAAAAGGGATAGGGGTATTTGTAAGGATTGTAAGGTCTTATCGAGTGAAATATTTTGACCCAACATAGGCTTTTATTAATGTACTTAGAGATCATAAAGAAGCAGAAGATGAGAGGTATAGAGGATCTGTTAAGGATTAGATAGGGCAGTTTGACTTTTTCCATTACACTAGATTTAGGGGATAAGTTGATGGTAAGAAAGGCTTAGTGAGTGGAGGGGATATAGATAGTATACGGGATAAGACTACCAACTGCATTAGGGAGAAATATAAAAAGGTTTTGGAGGTCTCGAGTGGTCGTTTAGGCATACACCAAGGGGATTGGTGATGGAACAAAGAGGTAAAAGAGAAGATAGAGGCCAAGAAGAGAGCATATGAAAAATTGGCAAAGAGTAAGGATGAAGACGACAAATGGAAGAATAGGGAGGAGGATAAAATTGCTAAGCAAGAGGCAAAGTTAATAGTCATGAGGAATAAGGATGCTTCTTTTGAGAGTTTATATATAACTTTAGATAGTAAAGGTGGGGATATAAAGTTATACAGGCTCTCTAAGGTTAGGGATGGGAGGATTTAGGACTTGGATCAAGTTAAGTGTATTAAGGATGTAGACGGCAAAGTTTTGGTAGAGAAGGGTCATATTAGAAAAAGATAGTCGACTTACTTTCATAATCTCCTGAATGGAGGAAAGGATACTAGCAATGTGTTGGGAGTTTTGGAGAATTCTAAGAAGTTTTACAATTATGGCTATTATAGGCACACTAAGGTTGAGGATGTTAAGGGGGCTATTCGTAAGATGCATAGAGGTAGAGCGATGGGGCCAGATGAGATTCCTATGGATTTTTGAAGTGCACAGGAAGAGGAGGTATGGAGTAGTTTACTCAGTTGTTTAACATAATTGTTAAGATGGCGAGGATGCCTAAATCTTAGAGGTAGAGTAAGATGATTCTATTGTATAACAATAAGGGCGACATTAAGGATTGCAATAATTATAGGTGTATCAAGTTGTTGAGTCATACTATGAAGGTTTGGAAGAGGGTGGTAGAGTTGAGGTTGCAGAGGATTTTTACTATTTCTGAAAATCAATTTGGATTTATGCAGGGTGCTTGACTACAGAAGCCATCCATCTTATCATGAGACTGGTTGAGCAGTATAATGAAAGGAAGAAGAATTTTCACATGGTGTTTATCGACTTAGAAAAGGCTTATGATATAGTTTCTAGAGAGATATTTTTAAGGTGTTTGGCGGCTAGAGGTGTACCTATAGTATATGTTAGGGTGATTAAGGATATGTACAATTGAGCTACGTCTTGGGTTAGGACTGGGGGAGGGGATTCAAAGCACTTTCCTATCCTGATGGGGCCACATCAAGGATCGATGCTTAGTCCATTTAATTTTTCCTTAGTAATGGATGTTTTGACATGGTACATTCAGGATGAGTTGCCTTATTATATTCCTTTTGCTGATGATATAGTCTTGATTGATGAGACTTGTAGTGGAGTTAATGTATAGTTAGAGGTTTGGAGGCTAACTCTTGAGTCTAAAGGGTTTAGGTTTAGCAGGTTTAAGATGGAATATTTGGAGTATAAGTTGAGTGAGGTGTCTCATGAGTCGGATAAGGTTGTTAATCTTGAAACTCATTCTATTAGTAAGAGAGATTGTTTCAAGTATCTAGGGTTAATGATTCAGGAGAATGAAGAGCTTGACGAGGATATCACTCATCGAACGTGGTAGGGTGAATGAAATGGAGGCTCACCTATGGTATCTTGTGTGACAAAAATATACCTCTCAAAATTAAAGGAAAGTTCTATAGAGTGGTGGTTAGACCAACTTTATTGTATGTGGTGGAGTGTTGGACAGTTAAAAAAACCCACATCCAGAAGATGAAGGTGGCGGAGATGAGAATACTTTGGTGGATTGTGGATGAACTAGAAAGTATAGGATTAGAAATGAGGTTATTTGAGATAAGGTGTGTAAGACCCCATAAAAGTCCAAGATTTATGTCCCATATATCTTGTAATGAGGGGTCCCATACTTAGGACAAATTCAGCTAAGTGTTAAGACTTAAATTCATTTTAGCCTTCGTAATAGGATGACCTTATTTTTGATCCGTACGACCTTAGAATGTCAATTTTTAAGTTGATTCATAATCAGGGATGTCAATAGGTCTCCTTGGGTGAGTTTTGGAATTTTTTGGCAAGCGTAGAGGTATGTTTAGGAGTCCAAAACAGTGGCTGCATGTGATTAGTGTGTGGCGCACACTCTAGTCCACCCCTAGGGAGCATGCGATAGAGCATGTAGCGCACGTTCCATTCCATAACTCCAAAGCATGCGATGCACGCTTGTGAATTTTTCAGCTTTCAATTCCGCATCTAGAGGGGTAAATAAGTCATTTTCCTACCTCATAACAGCCCTAAAACATGAGATTAATACTTTATAAAGGAAAAATTCACTCATTATTCACAAATCCTCTCAAGAACAAACCCTAACCCATCAAATTCAAGATTCAAGTCCCAAGAAACTCACCACAATTTTAAGAGAATTAACAATCAAGGTATGTTAGGT
The DNA here is from genome assembly GCA_030864225.1 of Capsicum baccatum var. pendulum. Classification (NCBI taxonomy): domain Eukaryota; kingdom Viridiplantae; phylum Streptophyta; class Magnoliopsida; order Solanales; family Solanaceae; genus Capsicum; species Capsicum baccatum. The sequence goes on along the minus strand of CM061559.1, from coordinate 216,472,428 downwards.
GTTCATCCTTGGGTTTCCTTCCACCCATGGAGTTCAAGAACCCTTTTAAAATCTCAAGTTAATATTTTCATGAATTACATGTATCAATTCGGTTGTTTTCATGTTCATGTTGTTTGTATTATTTTTTAATTCAAGATTATGCCTCCTAGGTGTTTGACTAAATGCTTAATTGAGATAATTGAGCAATTGTGATTCATTAGTGACCCAAGTGTTGAACTCATGCCATTACTACATGTTTAAATTACTAACATGCTAAAGATATGCCTTTCAAATGTTCGTTGGAGTACCTATGTGAATTGAATGGTGCAATTATGACATGTTAGCATGTATTCCTATTCATGTACAAGTTTATGACTTCTAAGTGTTTGATGAAATGTCTCAGTCAATCATTGTGAACAATTGACTATGGCTATGTTTTCAAGTATTGCGATGTTTTATTTGTGTTGATGCTATTGAGTCCTAAGGATATTCAATACCTGAAAATCTAGTTGTTTACCTACAATTACAGTAGCTATAGGATAGTCTTAGTAACATCACGAACAGTAGAATTTAGTCAGTTATATAACTCAGTGAACTCAGTCCAATTCAGCCAGTCAATACGATCAGTAACAGTTCAGTCAAGCCTAGTACAGTTTAGCGATCAATTCAGTGTCCTTTCAGTTGGAGTAAGATTCAACACCGAGTGAACCTAGGGATGGGGGTATTCCTAATAGCATAGGGTTTGACCCTTAGTAGAAGTCCCTTTATTATGGAACTAAATAGGTAACGTAGGGTTAGATGTCTTCCTACCACACTAGGGTTGATGTGACTATACATATAAATTATGGGTCTTCCTACCATACTAGGGTTGATGTGACTATACATATAAATTATGGGTCTTCAAACCAGATTAGGGTTTACCCAGCCCTATTAGTATCCCTTAGTGAGGTGGTAACACTCTTCCAACTAGGGTTACAAGTTGGACCTCAACTCAACTTATATTGGGGTATGTCAGTTGGATAAACACTCTCATAGTTTTAGTTCCAGGTGCAGTATAAAACTCAGTTTAGTTCTATAAAATCAAGACTTTCAGAAAAAGTCACCCTGTTATCTGTAATAAGTTATCAAAAATCTCAGATATTAGTTACTAATTTATCAGAACTCAGTATTCAGCTTCAGTATGATCCCGAATACAGTATATATGCTAGTATTGCATACTCAGTATTTTCTATAGTCTTAGTTATCTATGTAGTCTTATTCAGTCATGTTCATATCATTCAGTCAGTCATCATCTCATGCACATAAACCCATGTATATCATCCTACCTTACTTAGAATACCAGTACATTTAAAGTACTGACGCATACCTTTCCTTTTGCACTATGATGTTTCATATTATAGGTCTAGACGCACGGGCTGCAGATTGTACTAAGCAGTTTATATTATTAGCAGTGATTACAGTGGTGAGTCCTCATATTTTGAGTACTGAGTTATTCTTTTTAGTATTTTAGTACACTCATTTTATTCAGTTATTGGAGTTAGTTGGGGACTTATCCCATCAAATCCTCATTCAGATAGTTATAGGATTTCAGACTAGATTATTTCAAACAGTTTGGCAGTTTTCTTTTCAGTATTGCATCAGTTTTTTAGTATTGTTTTTCTTGATTTATGAACCCTATGTCATTTCAGTTATACTTTTACATTATTATAGTATTACTATTCAGTTCTTACAGCAGGTACTAGTCATGGGTTAGCATGTGATCCTTCGAGATCATAAGTATTGTGTGATGATCGGGGTACAGACTCGGGGCATTACAAACTTGGTATTAGAGCCTAAGGTTATAAAAAGTCCTATGGAGTCTAAAAACCGTGTCAAGTAGAGTCTTGTGCATGGGTGTGTATCATGACACACTTATGGGAAAGAGGCTATGAGGTGTTTTTAGAAAGAGTTTCCCTTCTTTCACTTTTCATGCCGTGCGAGTGAGCATGAGATCAAGTTAAATTCTCTATCTAATTCAAGTTTCCCTTCTGCTTGTAGAATATGCCTCCCAAAAAAACTAACGGAAGAAGAATTGGAAACCATCTAGCACCTCTGCCTGTCCAGGCAGATCCCTTGAATGGGCATTATCCCATGCAGAATTCAGAGCATCTTTCACCACTCTAGCTCATTCTGTGCCAGCCCATAAAGAACGCCCAGCTGTTGTCCAGGACAACCCAGTGGCCAATACTACTGCATCCAAAATTCGGGACTAGACCCGATGAATCCTCCATCTTTTACAGGGTCTAAGTTTGAAGAGGACCCATAGGAATTTCTTGATAAAGTGTAGAAGTTCATAGATATTATGGGGTTAACATCCAGTGAGAGTGCTGAGTTAGCTGTATATCAATTGCAGGATATGGCTCACTCATTTTTCAAGCAGTGGAAGGTAGAGAGGGCTGCAGATGCAGGGCCTGTAGAATTGGAGGAGTTTGCTACTGCCTTCCTAGATAGATTCTTCTTGTTAGAGTTGATGTAAGCGAAGGTTTTAGACTTCATTAACTTGAAGCAGAGCAGCATGACAGTAAAGGAATATTATCTTAAATTTAGTCAGTTAGCCAGATATGCTCCTTATGTAGTAGCCGATAGCAGAACTAAGATGAGTAAGTTTGTGTTTGGGGTATCCAATAATGTCGTCAAGTAGTGTAGGACCGTGATACTAATTAAGGATATGGAATTGGCTAGGTTGATGGTCCATGCCCAGTACATAGAGGAGCAAAAGACCAGGGAGAAGGAGAGGGAGAACAAGAGGGCTAGAACGGGTAGCTTTAACTTCACTCAACCTAAGTTAGAGAGTGGTAATCATCCCCAGTTCTACCCAAAATCTTCAGTTCCAACTCCGTCCTCAGCCAGTGCTCCAGTTCCCAAATTCAGAAATAATAATAAGGATAGGTGTAATACCCAGAAGATTTTCTAGCAAATTTCATCCAAAGAATAGCTAGTATTAGATTCTAAAGTAAATGATAATTATTCCATGAGGAATTTTCAAGATTTTCATTTTTTCATGTGGGAAATTTAATAAGCTTTCCATGATATATGATTCGCTTAATTCTGATAACCGTATAAGAAGTTATGACTATTTCAAGTTCTCGTCGTAAAACAACGCTATATTAATCAGTGGAGCACCGCGCCACAAGAGGAAATGGCATTTGGCAATTTCCAGTAGGTGTCTACGATTATGGCGCGTCGCGCCAGCACTCAAATTCAAAATTGTCTTTTTTCCAGTGTCTGAGCATGATTTTCTCTACGTCGCGCCAAAGTTCCAGGTCATGAAGAAAGCGGCAACACGATGTCTCCACGTCGTGCCATCCCTCAAATTCTTAATTGTCAATTTCTAGTGACACGGCACGATAACGCCGCATCGCGCTAGGAGTCCAGTTCAGGAAAATTTTATTAAAATTAAAATTACGCATCCAGGGTTAAAAGGGTCAATTTCTTACCCCTATTTAAACCCAATAACACGTGATTTAGCCATTCTTTACCAAAAATATACTATTTTCTCTCAAGTTTCTCTCAAGAACAAGCTAGGGTTTCTATTGGGGATTCAAATTCAAGAAGGTTTCACCATCAATCTTCACGAAATCATGAACTAAGGTATGCATAGTGTTCATTCATGGACTCCTTTCATCCATGAAGACCAAGAATCTTTTTTCTAAATTTAAGTTATGGATTTTCTTATGTATTTCATGAATGGGATGCTTTTGTTCATGTTGATAATGAGTAATTGAATTGTATTCCATGAATGAGTGTTAAATTCTCTATGGGTTGATTTGTATCAGTATAGATTCAAGAAACCCTAGGACTAAACCCTTGAATCATTAAATTGGAATTGAATCACGACAGTTAATTATTGTATGATGTTGTTTACACATTCTATGCCTACTATGTGTTTGGTTAAATTCCTAGATGAAGGAAAAGTGTCTAATTAGCATGATATCATGAAATCTCCATGTACGTACAAGCTTATGCTTATCACATATTTGATGAAATGCTTCAGTGAATGTATTATGATGATTATTAGACATTCAAGTAAGTCATGCTTTGTCAGTTTCCTTCCATCGATTTTTGGGGGTACTTATACCCAAAACATTAGCTGTGTACCTAGAGCCATGTCATGTTTTCATGATACTCTCAGTCAAGATATGAATCCTTAGACTTCAGATAGTCATATGACTCAGGAAAAATCTTCATGATCTCATGACTCAGTCAGTTGTCCGATATCAGTAGTATTTTGTTAGTCAATGGAACTTAGTAACTCAGCTCATGTTCTGTTCAGTTCAGTAAATCATGTTTAGTGTCCATTTAGATGGGAGTAGGAATTAGCACCAAATGAACCCAAGAATGGGGACACACAATATCAGATGAGGGTGTGATCCTTAGAAGTCATTCTTACGTTCCAGAACTATATAGTCAGCATAGGTTAAGACATCAGCACTATTCTATGAGGGTTGATGAGGTGGATAAGCACTGTCAGATAAGGGCCCCACCATTCTCTTTTGGTGACACTATTAGATAAAGGTTGCCCACAGCTTGTCCTTACCAGTGCACGGTATTGACACCCTTCCAGTTGGGGATATAGATTGGACCCCAACTCAGCCATAATGGCATATCAAGGGAATGTCCGTTAAATATTACCTCCCACAGTTTTAATACCAGTCTCAATAAAAGAACTCAGATAGTTCTTCAGGTTCAAGACTGTCAGATACAGTCAACTCAGATACAGTAAGAAACTCAGATAGTTCCACCAGATTTAGGACTGTTTGATACAGTCACCCATGTTATCAGTTACATTCGGATACAACTATTTATGGTATTAGTTATATCAGTTATTAGTATGTCATATCATCATTATTTAGATTAAGTAATCACGATATGACAGTGTCAGTTATAGTTACGTATTTATATGTGCATTCTCGCATTCATGTTAGATAGTCAGGTAGCATTATTCATGCATGCTAACCCTTGTATTAGCCTACCTCACATGTATACTCAGTACATTCCATTGTACTAACGTATTTGTGCTATGGTGCTTTCTTTTTATGTTACACCATAGGTTTAGAGACACGATTTCTAGATCAATAGTAGATTCCAGTCTCAATAGTCAGAATAGAAGTGATTCCTCGTCCTTTGAGAATATGATTATTTCTCTACTATTTTATTGATTAGTTATTAGTTGGAGTTAGTTTGGGACATGTCCCATCAAATCCTTATTCAGATTATTTAGACAGTAGAGGCTTTCAGACTAGATGCAGATTATAATGTTTCATACTTTAGTGTTTATAGTTTTGTTTTGGATATTCTATTACCCTACATAGATATTATATCATTCAAATTATGTTCAGTATTGAACCTTATGGCCTTTCAGTGTATGTTTCCATATTATTATGTCATATTATACAGTGTACAGGTACAAATATCAGTCATGGGTTAGCTTGTGGTCCTTCGGGGTTATGAGCACCATGTAGCATTCCGATTTAGCAAATCAGGGCATTACAATAGAGAGCCAGGCTCTAAATTTCAGGGTAGTGTCAGCAGTGCCCAAACAAATCTTCTTTGCCAGAAGTGTGGCAGAAACCACCAAGGAGTCTGCAAAGCTGGCAGTGATGTATATTTCATATCTGGCAAGCCAGGTCATAAAATTATAGAGTGTCCTCAGGTGGGTTCCTAAGGTTAGCATAGTCGCCCCCCAACTCAGTTCGGTCGCCCGTATCAGCAGGGTGCCACTTTTAGTGCCACTAGTGGGCAACGCCTAAATAGACTTTATATACTTCAGTCTCAATAGGATCAGGAAAGTTCTCCTAATGTGGTCACTGGTACATTACAAGTTTATCATTTATATGCATATGCTTTGCTATATCCAAGAGCTTCTTTCTCCTTTGTAACTCCCTACATAGCCTTTGACTTCGGAGTCAGTCCCGAAATCCTAGCAGAGGCCTTCTCAGTCTCTACCCTAGTGGGTAAGTCTATCATAGCCTGGTGGGTATATAGGGACTATCCGATTATGGTATCTCAGAAAGTAATTTCAGTAGACTTAGTAGAGCTAGAGATGAAAACTTTTGACGTCATTCTCAACATAGATTGGCTTCATTCATGTTATTCTTTAGTTGAATATAGAAATAAAATAGTTTATTTTTTGTTCCCAAATAAACCTATCCTAGAATGGTGGGGTAGTACTTCAGCACTTAGGGGTTAACTTGTCTCCTACCTTAGAGCGAGGAGAATGATATTTAAGAAGTGTGTCTATCATCTTGTTCGAGTTAAAGACTCTAGTTCAGAGACCCCAAATCTTGAGTCAGTTTCATTAGAATGTGAATTTGCAGAGGTGTTTCTTGAGAATCTTCCCAGAGTTCCTCCCGAAAAGGCAATCAATTTCAGAATAGACCTTCTTCCCGACACTCAGTCCATGTCTATTCTATCATATAGAATGGCTTTAGCTGAACATAAAGTATTAAAAGACCAGTTGAAAGACCTCTTTGATAAGGGATTCATTAGGCCCAGTGTTTCCCCATGGGGTGCACCAGTTTTATTCGTGCATAAGAAATATGATTCTCTCAGAATGTGTATTGATTGTCGTCAATTGAAAAAATCAACAGTCAAGAATAGTTATCTGCTTCCTAGAATCGATGACCTATTTGACCAACTTCAAGGTGCTAATTATTTTTCTAAGATAGATCTCAGATCAGGCTATCATCAGCTCAGAGTCAGGGAATGTGACATTCTAAAATTTTTTTTTAGAACTCGGTATGGTCACTTCAAAGTCCTAGTCATGTCATTCGGTCTTACCAATGCCCCAGCAACCTTTATGGACTTGATGAACCATGTGTTCACGTAGTACTTGGACATGTTTATCATAGTCTTCATCGATGACATTATTGTCTACTCCCACAGTGAACATGATCATGTAGACCATCTCAGAATAGTATTACAGACCCTCAAAGCCCATCAATTATTCACCAAATTTAGTTAATGTGAATTTTCGCTAATGCCAGTAGCTTTTCTTGGTCATATAGTTTTTAATGATGGCATTATAGTTGATTCTCAAAGACCAAAGCGGTGAGAAACTAGCCCAGATTCATCTCTCCATCAGATATTAGGAGTTTCTTGGATTTGTTCGGCTATTACAAATAGTTTATTGAAGGAGTTTTGTCTATTGCTTCCCTTATGTCCAGAGTGACTCAGAAGAAAGACTAGTTCAAGTGGTCAGATTCGTGTGAGAAAAGTTTTTGGGATTTGAAGACTCGACTCACGACAACCCTAGTTTTGACTTTACCAGATGGTTCAGATGGATTTGTTGTGTATTGTGATGCTTCCAGAGTTTGTTTGGGGTGTGTTTTGATGAAGAAAGGTAAGGTCATAGCCTATGCCTCTAGAAAAATCAAGACACATGAAAAGAATTACCCAACCTATGATCTTGAGTTAGCAGCTATGATATTTTCCATAAAGATTTGGAGGCATTATTTGTATGGGGTACATGTTGATGTGTTTACAGACTATTAGAGTTTGCAGTATGTATTCTCTCAAAAAGATTTGAACTTGCGTCAGAGAAGGTGGTTGGAGTTGTTGAATGACTATGACACAAGTGTTGTGTATCATTTGGGCAAGGCCAATGTAGTGGCCGATGCTCTAAGTAGACTACCATGGGTAGTAATGCTCATGTTGAGGATGGTAAGAAGAAGTTAGTTTAGGAGGTTCATCCTCTTTCCAGGTTGGGTATTTAATTGGTCGATTCAGCTGAGGGTAGTGTTTGGGTGCAGAATAGTTCAAAATCATCTTTGGTTTTTGAAGTAAATGAAAAGCAAGAGAGAGATCCCAGTTTAGTTAAGCTAAAAGAGTTAGTCAAAGATCAAAAAGTAAAGGTTTTCTCCCAAGGGGGAGATGTTGTGTTGTGCTGCCAGGGTAGGTTATATATGCCATGTGTGGATGGTGTGAGGTAGAGAATTCTCATAGAAGTGCATGGTGCGCGTTACTCGATTCACCCCGGGGCCACTAAGATGTATTGATTTATGGGAAGTATATTAGTGGAGTGGAATGAAGAGAGACATAATAGATTTTATCGCTAAGTGCTTCATGTGCCAGCAAGTTAAGATTTAGTACCAGAAGCCTAGTGGGTCTATGTAGGAGTTTAGTATTCACACTTGGAAGTAGGAGGAAGTGAACATGAACTTCATGATGGGTTTCCCTTTGTACTCATTGTCAGTATGATTCGATTTGGGTCATAGTAGATGGGATGACCAAATTATCCTATTTCTTGCCAATTCATACCTCTTATTTATCTGAGGACTATGCCAGGCTCGATGTTAGGGAGTTGGTCAGATTGCATAGTCTTCCGTTGTCTATTATTTTAGATAGAGGTACACAGTTCACCTCTCATTCTTAGAAATCCTTCCAAAAGGTCATGGTACCCAAATTCACCTCAGTACAGCCTTTCAACCCCAGAAAGATGGTCAAGAAGAAAGGTCCATTCAGTCTCTAGAAAATATTCTAAGGGTATGTGTTGTTGACTTTAAGGGCAATTGGGACGACCACTTACCCTTGATTGAGTTCACATATAATAACAACTATTATTCCAGTATTCAGATGGCTTCATTTGAGGTGCTTTATAGGAGGAGATGTAGATCTCGTATTGGTTTGTTTGAGGTAGGTGAGGCCACAATAGTAGGTCTTTACTTGGTGTTTGAGGCCTTATAGAAGGTTCAATTGATCAGGGAATGGTTTAAGCAAGCTTAAAGTTGACAGAAATCATATTCGGATATGACAAGAAAGGACCTTGAGTTTAAGATTAGTGATTTTGTGTACTTAAAAATCCCTCCCATGAAGAGAGTGAAGAGATTCGGCAAGAAGTGGAAGCTCAGTCCCTGATATGTCAGACCTTACTGAATTCTCAGTCATTTTGGAAAGGTAGCTTAAGATCTTAAGTTGCCTTCAGACTTAGCCTCAGTGCACCCAGTATTTCACATCTCTTTTCTAAAGAAATGAATGGGTGACCCAGCAGTTATGGTCCCTATAGCGAGTATAGATGTTTAGAATAGCCTCGCTTACGAGAAAGTCCCAGTCAAAATCCTGGATCATTAGATTTGCAGGCTGAGGATAAAAAAAGTTCCTTTAGTCAAAGTTTTTTGATGGAATCAGCCTGTTTCAGGGGCTACTTGGAAAGAAGAAGTAGATATGTGAGTCAAGTATCCTCACCTCTTCTCAAAAAATTCAGATTTAACTCAAGGTAACAGTCTTTCTTAGATTCACCCAATTCCATGTTTAGATTACCTTTTTAAAGTCAGTATAAATTACCATTGCATATCTTTCTCATGATAGTGATGCATTTATAAATCAATTTCATCCATGTAATCATGCTTCATTGATGCATGTTCAGTATGAAAACTCAGTTTATCAGCAGTTTCAGTCATGTGTCATGTCCCCAAGTTCAGTCATGTCTCAGTTGTACATGTCAATATCAGTAGAGTTTCTCAGTATTCACAGTACAGTGAATCTCATACGAGGATGAATGTCCCTAAAGGGGAGATATTGTAAGACCCCATAAAATTCCTTGTTCAATTCAGTCCCATATAGCTTGTAATGAGGGGTCCCAAACTTAGGACAAATTTATCTATGTTTTGATACTTAGAATTATTTTAGCCTTCGTAATAGTACAATTTTATTTTTGATCCGTTGGACCTTAGAATGTCAATTTTTAAGTTAATTCATGATTATGGATTTCGATAGGTCTCCTTAGGTGAGTTTTGAAATTTTTTGGCAAGCGTAGAGATATGTTTGGGAGTCCAAAATAGTGGCTACGTGTGATTAGTGTGTGGAGCATGCTCCAGTCCACCCCTACGGATCATGCGATAGAGCATGCATCACACGCCCATTCCATGGCTCCAAAGCATACGACGCACGTTTCATAGCATGCTCCTGAATTTGTTAGCTTTTAGTTCTGTATCTAGAGGGGTAAATAAGTCATTTTCCCATCTCATATCAGCCCTAAAACACAAGATTAAGCCTTTCTAAAGGCAAAATTCACTCATTATTCACAAATCCTCTTAAGAAAAAACCCTAATCCATCAAATTCAAGATTCAAGTCACCATAATTTTCGAGAAAGCTACAAATACGACCATAGAGATGGATGCATGTGAGAGTGTAATGAACCCGAGACTTGGAGTGTGCGAGTGAATAACATAAAATACACCAAACTGACCCTAATATCACACTTAAAGTTTAAAGAGGAGCCTTGTAACACAAGAAGGAATCCCCTAAAATACACTTGAAGGACGCCTAGCTCTTAAAGGGCATTTTGGATATTTTAGTTTCTATTTTGTAATAGCTACAAATGGAACCTCTTAGGGTTTCATTAGTAGTTTTTTCATGATTTTATAAGTCATACGACACTTGAAACACAAGTCCTCTCTTCCTTTTAGAGGCAACCAGAAATTAGGTGAACACCAAGTGTGGATTCACTTGTGTTGTTTGTTCTTGGCTTAGAACATGGGATGCTTGAAGGATCGAGGTCCCTCTTGTTTCCATGAAGAGTGTAGGTGTTTATATTACATGTTATATGGGTTTTTATTTTTAATATACATCTTAGTTCATAGTTCTTGTAGTAATTTATGTCACACTACTATCTTCCCATTTCTTGTAATCTTGTGTAGTTGTTGTGTTCTTGTTATAGTAAGTCGTTAGTTTTTGTTATTGATCTTATCATATTGTTGTCTATCTTCTTGTTTTCATCATGTTTTGGTGACTAATTTTTGTCAAATACACCTTTTATATCTCATTTTTCTTGTTGTTATAGTGAATCCGAGAGTGGTCATGAAATAGGTCCTAGGGTTCTTGAAATTGTGGGCTGATTTTGGTTTGTGTTTCGTGTTTCCTTGGTCCTTCTTGTATTATTTAGTATCAGATCATGGATTGATCTTATGAACAAGATTAATCTTTGGCTCGTAAACTTGAAAATAAAATAAAAGTGTTGAAAACTGAAAAATTCAAAAAGAAGCAAATTTGTCCGTGTTTGTGTTCTTGGCCGAAATTGTTGTCTTGTAGTTTTCTTGGATGAGATTTTTTCTTGAGTATAGGTCCAGGAGTCTTTTACTTGTCTTGTTTTTTTGAAGTGTTAGTTTTGTTCTTCACTAACACTTTGAGTCAATCTTAGTTTGAGCCTTGTTAAGAAATTGTTGTTGTGAACATTGTTGTGGCCATGTGGTGTTGCTATTATTGCTGTGGATTTAAAGATGGTCCTTTGTGTTGTTTTTGGGTGTTGTTGTTGATGTTTTGTTGTTGAACACTTAAACTTGGACATATGTTGTTGATGGTTGGGGATCCAATGTGCAACTAGAACTTAAAAGGAAATTCAAAGGAGGTGTTCTTAGTATTCTTACTATCTTCATGTTGTGTTGAAGAAGATTCTTCAAAGAGGGGTTGTTTGATACAGAATTCAAGAGAAAGAAGGATTGGTATTTGTTTGTCTTGGAAACATTTCCAAGACAACACAAAAGAAGAAGGAAAAGAAAAAGGCTCCCAAAAGTCTTGTTACTAAAAGAGAGAAAAGGTACTTTTCAAGATTGTCCCAAAAAGGAAAGGAGACAAGACTTCCTAAAAGGTAGTCTTGCCAAAAGAGTGAAAGAGCGTCAAACCTTTTGAATTTTGAAAAGGGATCCAAAGTCTTGCTTGTTTTCCACCATAGCCGAAATTCCACTCATCCAAAATTAAAGATTAATCTATACAACTTTGAGGCAAGAAATTTTCAAAATTTCAACAACTCCCAACAGCCAATCCAAGGTTTCCACGTGGCTACCACATCACCACCCTCCAAAATGACCTAAGGATCAAATTTAAGATTTCTTAGTTTTATTTTATTGTTTGCTAGTTTTGTTTGTTGTTTCGAACACTAATTGACAAACTAGTAATCTCTTACTAGCTTGTAACTTAGTTCTTGAATCTGTGTTTTGAGTTTAGGGCTACCTTTTAGGTGTTACCCAAAGTTATGAATGACAATGTTTAGGGTAATCATCAAAATTAGGCTGCAGTCGCACTACAGTAGAATGGGATTTAGTAGCAGCTAGAATCATAGACTTCATGAGAATGAATCCGCTAGAGTTTTTTGGGTCAAAGAAAGGTGAGGACCTACAAATTTATCTAGATGAGGTAAAGAAGATCACCCAGATTATGCATGTTTTTGAGGAGGAGAGTGTAGAGTTAGCATCCTATATATTGAAGGATAAAACGTATGATTAGGTAGTGATGTGAAAGAATGGTAGAGGTGAGAATATTGTTCCTATGAGTTGATAGCTATTTCGAGATACTTTTCTAAATAGGTTCTTCCCATGTGAGATGAGGGAAGCTAAGACAGAGGAGTTTATGAATTTGAGGTAGGGCTTGATGATAGTGAAAAAGTATAGCCTTAAGTTCAATCAGTTGTCTAAGTATGCCCCTAATACGATGGCTAATCCTAGGGCTAGTGTGAGTAAGTTTGTTACTGGAGTGTCTATCTTTGTAGTCAAGGAGTGTAGGACTGTTATGCTTATTGGATACATAGATCTTGCTAGATTGATGATGCATGATCAGTAGATTGAGGTAGATAAGTTGAAGGGAAGAGAGAGAAAATATGAAAGCTAGAACAGGATAGTTTGAGTATGGTCAGAATAGGTCTCAAAGAGGAAATTGTTCACAGTTTTTGAATCGTTCATCTATACCAATACTATCTTCAACTAGTGATCCCACTCCTAGATCTAAGCAGGAGCAGTAGAGTATGTCTTTTATGTCCAGATCTCAGAATAATGTAAATGGAAGACCTCGTTATTCTCCTTGTGCTAAGTATGGTAGGAATCATCTTGTTGGGTACTTGGTTAGACAGAAGGGTTGTTTTGGTTGTGGTAAGTTGGGTCATGTAATTAAAAAGTGCACGTATGCTAAGTAGGGAAATAGAGATGATCGTCCCTAGACTCAGACTACTAGTGCACCAGCTCTTTTAGGTCGCCCATCCCCTCCTCAGGGTGCATCATCCAGTACCGGTGGCGGTCAGTGCCAAAATTGATTTTATACTTTACTATTCCATCAGGAGCAGGAGGATTCACCAGATGTTGTTACTGGTATGCTTCGTGTCTTTCATCGTGATGTTTATGTGTTGTTAGACCCTGAGTTGAGTTTTTTTTATGTGACCCCATTGTTGCAGTAACTTTTAAGATAAGTTTTGAAAAAATCCATGAGCCCTTCTTAGTTTCTACCCCAGTAGGTGAGTCAGTTGTTGCTAAATAGATCAATAGAAAGTGTCCTGTCATTGTCCTTTATAAAGTCATATTAGGAGACCTAATAGAGTTAGATATGGTTAACTTTGATCTTATTCTTGGTATGGATTGGCTTCATTTTTGTTTTGCTTCTATAGATTGTCGCACCTGAGTGGTGAAATTTTGGTTTTCAGATGAACCAGTCTTTAAGTGGAAATACAATTCAGTGTCTCTCAAAACCCATTTCATATCTTATCTTTAAGCTTAAAAGTTGATCTCCAAAGGGTGTATCTATCATCTAGTTCGAGTCAAAGATACTAAGTTTGAGATTCCAATAATTCATTTAGTTAGTGTAGTCAATGAGTTTCCTGATGTTTTACCTAAGTATTTACCAAGGGTACCTCTCGATAGGGAAATAAAATTTGGTATTGACCTATCTCAATACCTCCATATTGTATGGCTCCCGCCGAGCTCAAAGAGTTGAAAGAGCAACTCAAAGATCTTTTAGATAAAGGCTTCATAAGGCCTAGTGTTTCTCCTTGGGGCGCTCCCATCCTATTTGTGTTAAAGAAAGATAGTTCTTTGCGTATGTGCATTGACTATCGTCAGTTGAATAAAGTCACAGTCAAAAATAAATATCCTTTTCCTAGAATTAATGACTTATTTGATCAACTCCAAGGTGCCAGTTATTTCTCAATGATAGACCTTTGATCCGTATCATCAACTTAAAGTAAGGGAATGTGATATTCCAAAGACAGCTTTCAGAACCCGCTATTGTCATTTGGAGTTTCTAGTCATGTCCTTAGGACTAACAAATGCCCCAGCAGCCTTCATAGACTTGATTAACAACGTGTTCAAAAAATATTTGGATATGTTCGTCATAGTCTTTATCGATGATATTCTCTTCTACTCTTGTAGTGAGGATGATCATGCAGACCATCTTAGAATTCTGTTGCAAACTCTTAGAGATCACCAATTGTTCGCAAAATTCAGCAAGTGTGAATTTTGGCTAAGGTCAGTAGCTTTTCTTGGTCATATTGTTTCCAGTGAGAGTATTAGAGTTGATCCCCAAAAGATAGAAGCAGTAAGAAATAGGCCTAGACCTATCTCTCTGTCATATATTAGGAGTTTCTTGGGTTTAGCTGGCTGCTACAAATGTTTTGTTAAGGGTTTCTTGTCCATTGCGTCTCCTATGTCTATATTGACCCAAAATAAAGTTAAGTTTTAGTGGTCAGATTCTTGCGAGAAGAGTTTTCAGGAGTTAAAGACTCGACTCACTTCATCCCCCGTTTTAGCGTTACCTGATAGTATAGATGGTTTTGTGGTTTATTATGATGCCTCCAAAGTTGGTTTGGGTTATGTTTTGATGCAGAGAGGTAAGTTCATAGTCTATGCCTCTAGAAAACTTAAGCCTCGTGAAAAGAATTACCCAACACATGATCTTGAGTTAACTGTTGTTATGTTTGCTTTGAAAATCTGGAGACATTATTTATATGGGGTGCATGTTGATGTGTTCATGGATCAAAAAAGCTTGTAGTATGTGTTTACTTAGAGGGAGTTGAATCTTTGTCAAATAAGGTGGTTGGAGTTGTTGAAAGATTGTGATATAAGCGTATTGTATCATCCAGGCAAGGCAAATATAGTGGCAGATGCCCTTAGTAGATTATCTAGGGGCAGTATTTCTGATGTGAAGGATGATAAGAAAGAGTTAGTTTGGGAAGTGCATCTATTAGATAGATTGGGTGTCAGGTTGGTAGATTTAGCTAAATGGAATATTTGGGTTCAGAGTAATTTTGAATCTTCTCTAGTTTCAGAGGTGAAAGAGAAGCAAGATAAGGATTCTAGTTTGGTCAAATTAAAGGAGTCCGTTAAAGACCAAAAAGTTGAGGTTTTCTCCCAAGGGGGAGATGGTGTGTTAAGGTACCAAAGTAGATTGTGTGTGTCATATGTTAATGATTTGAGGCAATGGATTATGGCAGAATCACATGGTGCGCATTATTCCATTCATCAGGTGCTACCAAGATGTACCGCAACTTGTGGGAAATCTATTAGTGTAGTGGTATGAAGAGAGATATAGAAGAGTTTGTATCTAAGTTTGCAACTTGTCAATAGGTTAAGGAAGATCACCAAAGACCTAGTGGTGTGTTGTAAGAGTTTGGTATCGCCACTTGAAAGTGGGAAGAGGTGAATATGGATTTTGTGACTGGTTTACCCCATTCGCGTCTTCAGCATGATTCAATTTGGGTTATTGCAGATAGATTGACTAAGTTAGTGCATTTTTTGCCAGTTCACATGTCTTACACAGCTGAAGATTATGCTAAGATGTACATCAGAGAGTTGGTCATATTGCATGGAGTTCCTTTGTCCATCTTTCAAATAAGGGTACTCAGTTTACCTCTCAGTGTTGGAGATCTTTTCAGAAGGGTCTTGGTACCCAAGTTCATCTTAGTTCAGCCTTCATCCATAGACAGATGGTCAGGCAGAAAGGACAATTCAGACACTAGAGGATATGTTAAGGGCATGTGTTCTTGATTTCAAAGGTAGTTGGGATGAGCATTTTTCATTGATTGAGTTCGCTTATAATAATAGTTATCATGCTAGTATTCAGATGGATCCATTTGAGGCTATTTATGGCCGAATATGTAGATCGCCAATTGGCTGGTTCGAAGTGGGTGAGGCCAGTTTGATTCGTCCAAACATGGTATTTAAGGCCATGGAGAAAGTTCAGTTGATTCGAGAGAGATTGAAAGCATCCCAAGTCGTCAGAAATCTTATGTAGACATAAGAACAAGAGACCTTGAGTTTGAGGGTAATGATCTTATGTACTTAAAAGTTTCACCCATGAAAGGGGTGAAGAGATTTGGCAATAAGGGGAAGCTTAGTCCCCGTTATGTTGGTCCCTTCCGTACTTTGAGTCATGTTAGGAGGGTAACGTATGACCTTGAGCTACCCACAGACTTATCCTCAGTTTATCCAGTATTCCATGTGTCCTTGTTGAAAAAGTGCATGGACGATTCAACTGTTATAGTTCCTCTACATAGCACAAATATTCATAATAGCCTCTCTTACGAAGAAGTTCCAGTAGAGATTTTTTAGCATCATATTCGTAAACTAAGGAACAAAGAAGTTCCCCTGGTCAAAGTTCTATGGCGAAATCAGTCCGTTGAGGGCGCTACTTAGGAAACAGAAGCAAACATGCGTACCAAGTACACACATCACTTCCCCACAAACTTCGATTCATCCGAAGGTTATAGTTTTCCTTCATTCAGTTCTTCTCCAGTTTCAGATTCAGCTATATAGTTATCTTCATGAGAATTCATACACTCTCAGATCAGTTTAGTATCTCATTTTAATTGAGATTCAATCATTCAATTTATTTTAGTTGTGCATGATAGCTTATAGCCTCAGATTCCTCAGTATTTTCCGCTTAACTAGCCATATTCGAGGACGAATGTTCCCAAGGGGAAGATACTATAATACCCCGTATTTTTCTACCTTAAATTCATTCCTAGAATGTTAAGGGATAGCTTCCAAAGTGAATAATATTTATTCCATGTGATATTTTTCAGATTTAGACCTTCTACTATGTGGGAAATTGAATAATCTTTTAATCGATACCAAATTCACCAAAATCCGATACGCAGTTGAAAAGTTATGGCATTTTTAAGTTGACAATATGCCACCTGGGCAATAGTACATCGCGGAGAAGGAAAAAATGGTAATCGTCAATTTTAGTAGACCTCCGTGATATTGGTGCATCACGGAGTGGTCCATCTTCCCATTTTTCAAAATCTAGTAGCCCAATGCGATCTTACCGTGTCGCGTTGGTGGCCAAAATGGCATTCCAAAGAGGCACCGCGATGGCTCTGCATCGTGGAGTCGGCCCAGTTCCCAATTGTCCAAATTCCAATGAGCCACCATGATAAGGGCGTGTTGCAGTGGCCTTCCAGTTCGTAAAAATGTTGCATTTTTCAGTTCCGACTTAGAGTTTAATAGGGGTATTTTGGTCAATCCCCAAGGCCCCAATTCATCCAAAATAAGGAATTAATCAAATTCAAGGCACTTTATGCCCAATTTCATCCATTCTCTCTCCAAGCGAAACCCTATAGCTCCAAATCTTCTTCTCCAAGAAATCAAAATCCTCCATAGTTTTTCCAAGAAAGCTTAAGATTGAGGATTACCAAGACAAGTAATCAAGAACTCATCTTCAAGAACTCAAATAGGAATCAATAATTCAAGTTTCTTCATCTAATCATCAATCAAGGTTGTGGCGTTTATGAAAAAGGATCTTTTTCCATCCTTATGCCCAAAACAAAGATTTCATTTAAAATTTATATGATTTTGAATGATTATACCTGAGATATGAATTAGGGTTCATACCCATTATTGCAATTTGCAAGATTATGAGTTTTCGAGAGAATTTGAAGATAAATAACATGTTTATTTTCATGTTTTCATGCTTATGGCAGTAATTTCTAGATTTTGAGTTTAGTTATCATTGATTTCACTATCAAGCATGATTATTATGATGTTCTGACATGAGTTTAATGCATGGGTTATTAAACCCCAAGTTTATATATTGATATTTCAAGAAAGATGATACTTTAAGCATCCTATGAGCTGATTATTTCAGATTTACAATAAAGTTTTGATCTTTGTTTCCTTAGATAAGTTTTGAAATCCACTTTAAAAATTTATTACAGATTACATAAAGCAAAATAGCTTCATTTATAGATTGATTCAGATAAGAGCATAATTGGTTTCATAATAAACCCTTATGCTAGTTTTAAAGTGGATTTCCAACAAAATGAGCGTAGCAAACTAAAGGGAGTAGTATTTAGCACCGAGTTGGGTATGATTCCAAGGTCTCATACCCTAGAACTACGTGACACTATAGATTGAGATTAAAGATCCCATAGTGGACTGAGATAGTGATCATTTAAGCAGAGGTTATACTCTCTGTCAAGAGTTTGACACCTCTCCTCAACGTGAGGTTTCTTTCTTAGGAGGGTAAGATGTTGGACTCCATGTAGGTCACATGTTTTATGTCAGTTAGAAGAACCTCCCTAAAACCTTAAGATAAAGTGTTTTCCTTATAGCTTAATGGTAAAGGTTTTCATAATAGTTTCATTAGAAAAGAATAATAGAAAGGTTTTAGAAAACTAAGTGTAAAGGCTTATAACTTTATTCAGATTATTCTCTACAGAAAGATATTAGCTACAGATTTCAAATTTTAGATTTAACAGTGAGTCCTTTCTACACTTAGATAGTATGATTTAAAGTTTAGAACTAAGTGTTATGACTCATCAGATTTATAAAGTATGATTTGTTTCTTATTATTTCAGTATTTCATATACTCCAGCTTATTTGAGTTATTTACATTTAGCGTGCATTGTTTTATAAATTATGATGATGAGATGATATTTTACTTATGCATTTTAGCCCCATATACTCAGTACATTCTCAAAGTACTGATCCACATATACCTCTATGTGCTACATTGTCTCATATTGTAGGTTCAAGTGCTCAGTATTAGCAGCGTGAGTAGTTCGAGCATCTTCATCTACATTCGATAGTTGGTGAGTCCTCATAGTTCAAGGAATTATTCAGTCAGATTCTGTAGCTTAGTAGTTTTATATGATCCAGTATTCTTTTCAAACAGGTCAAGTTAGCTGGGGGTTTGTCCCAGTGACTCTCTAGTATTAGTAGCAGAGGCTTGTCAGACTACTAGTTTTAATTCAGCTTATTCAGTATTAAGATTTCAGAAATTATTTCATATATTATATTCAGATAGTTTTCCGCATTTATAATCGCTCTTGTGTCTATATTTCCTTTATTATGAGATTCAGATTTAGTAAAATCAGACAGGGTTAGCTTAAGGCTACTTGTAGTCTTGAGCACCGTTTGTCATCTCGAGATCAGGTTTCGAGGAGTTACATATTGTCAAAAGTAATGATAAAAGAGAGCTAATAGTTTATAATTAGAATTTCATTTGTTAGATTTTGTTTAATCATATGTAAAAAAATGAGTTAGTCAATTTCTAATACCAGATGTGAGTTTTAAAGAATAAAATAATTGCGTAGAATTGTGAACTCAAAGTTAGAAATGAGCAGAACTATCATCTGCACACTATTAATTTTATAAAAGACATATGCTCAGTGGGAAAAGATTCAATACCATGATACATATTTCATACCATTAATTCTATAAAGCGGCCCATAAGGGCAGTACAAGTTTAGTCTCTACTTGTTATCGTGGGAAGCCCTGAAAATTGTAATTAATTTTTTATATTGTACCCTCATGACTTTAATCAGCTTCTTGAGATTCAATTTGGTGTTTTCTATCTTAGTATGTTGCCAAAAGATCATGGTTGATTCGGTCTGTTGGACATTTCTAGAAAAGCATACCATGTTGAGATTAAGATATTCTATATATGAGGAAGATCATAGGAAATTATCACATTAATTGTGTTTATTGACGTCCTTTATGTTTGTCTGTGAGACAAGTACATAATGATGAACTCAAAATTAATTAAAAGAGATTATGAGAAATATGGATGTGATATATGATCTAGGGTACTACATACCATAATCTACTCTAAGTTTTATTGATTGAGATGTTGTACATTTCTAACAGATGTATATTTAATGCCCCAAAATTTGAGCTCTCGGGATGCCACACGATGCTCCGAACTACAAGTAGTCCTGAGCTAACCCTGGTTTCCTTCTACTAAGTATAGATCTCAAAATAGGATATATGAATGTAAAATCATAATATATGCGGAAATCTTATCTGAAACATACTAAAAGTTATGGTAAAACAATACGAAAGGATTCTGAATACTGAATCAAATGTCTACAACTAAATTTCGTAGTCCGACAAGCCTCTACTAACTGAATCTAGAGAGTCACTAGGACAGGCCCCCAGCTGACTCAAACTGTCTAAAATGAATACGAAAATATCTATTAATAAACTGAAAATATGAATAGCTAAGTCCCCGAACTATGAGGAGTCACCAATTGCAAAGATGTAAATGAAATGCTCAGAAATCACTCATGCTGCTGAGGCTGAGCACCTGAACCTAAATTATGAGACAATGTAGCACATAGACATATATGTGGATCAATACTTTGATAATATACTGAGTATTTGGGGGTGAATACAATAAGTGATCAATATCATCACAAGTTATAAAATCACGCATGCTAAATGTAAATGACTCACATAGGCTTGAGAAAATCTGAAATCTAAAGATCATAAATCATAAATAATAAAGCATATACTGTAAATCTTGTGAGCCATTACACTTAGTTCTGAAATCTGCATTTTGTTCTTAATCTCAAATAATATAGGCTAAGTGAAATCTAAAAACTTATTCTAAAAATCTTTACTGTTAAGGAGGTTCACTTAACCAACATAAAGCATGTGAGCTACATGGAATCCAACATCTTGACCTCCTAAGGAAGAATCCTCACGTTGGGGAGAGGTGTCATACTCTTGCCAGGGAGTATAACCTAATCCAGGTGATCGATCACAAGCTAAATCTGTCATCCATATAGAAATGGAGATAATCTCAATCAGTACCTACATTGGCTCATAGTTCTGTGGAAGATAAGTCACGCTAATCCCACACTTTCCACTCGGTGCTAAATACTACTCCCTCTTAAATCTGTATTCTCAAACCATTGGAAATCCACTTTTTAAAACTAGCATAAAGATTTAGATGAAAACCAGTTTTGCATTTATTTGAGTACATCTATAACTATAATAATCTATAGTGGATTCCAAATCTAAACCAATGATCGAAAGATCAAAGCTTTACTGAAAAACTATAAATAATCTGCTCATAAGATGCTTAAAGCATCATCTTTCTAGAAGTAATAATACTAAATCTTGGGATAAATAACCCATGTATCAATCTCATGTTAAAACATCTTAAAATTCATGCTTGGTAATATAAACATTTATAATTCATCATAGAATATAGAAATTTCAGCAATATGCATGAAACTATGAACATAATCATGGAATTCAACTTTTAAATCATTGAAAATATTATAAACTTGAAAATAACAATGATGAGTGTAAACCCTAACTTAAATTTCATGGGAAATCACATAAAATTCAGTAAATTTGTATTTAAAATAAATTTTGGGCACAAGAACGAAAGGATTATCCTTGTTAAAAAACCCCACATACCTTAATTGATGATCTTTGATGAAAAGCTTGAATCTTGGATTCCTATAAATGTCTTGAATATAAATTCTTAGAGTTCTTGTGTTGGGGATCTCAACCTTGAATTTCTTTGGAGAATTAATGGAGGAATTTGGATTTCTTGGGGAGAAATTTTGATGAGCTAGGGTTTTGCCTGAGAGAGATTTGATGAAAAGTGGATGTAAAGTTCTTTGGAGGGGTTTAATTTGTTGTTTAAGATGGATTAGGGATTGGGAGAATGACCAAAGTACCCTTTTTATCTTTTAGATAGAACTAGAAGAATGAACTCTATTTACAAACTGGGTGGCCACCGTGACGCGCCACTATCGTTGTGGCTCACTGGAAAATGGACGAGCGAGAACTGGGCTTTCTCTGGGACGCACCACAACCACGAAGCCCTTTAGTTTTTCATTTTGACCATTGGCGCAATGCACCAGTAATACGAGGTCTCATTGGAAATTGCCATATGTGAAATTAGCCCTCTCTGCAATGAGCTAAGGGCCCAAATCACGGTGTTTTATGACTGGAACTTAAAATAGCCATAACTTCTTACTCAGTTATCATATTTAGGAAAATCTTATGTAGTTCGAAAGCTTATTCAATTTCTCACATAATCGGAAGTCTAAATCTAAGTAATTCTACCCAAAATAAATAGTATTCATTTCAAAAGCTATCCCTTAACATTTTTGGAACTAATTTAAGCTAAAAAGGTACAGTCATTACAATATCTCCCCTTGGAAACATTCATCCTCAAATGTTGCTAGTTAGAATAAGAATACTGAGGAAATCTGAGACTATAAGCTATCATGCACAATTGAAATAATCTGAGCAACTGAATCTAAATCATTCTAAGCTTCAGAGTAATTTTGTGAGTGCAACAACTTACATGAGGACAACTAAATAGCTAAATATATGAATAGGAAAGAACTATATCAAGGGAGAGTATTACCTTCGTCTAAATTTGAGTTTGCAGAGAAGAGGTGAGGGTACTTGGCTTGCATATCTGCTTCTGTATCCCAAGTGGCACCCTCAACAGACTAATTTCGCCAAAGAACTTTGACCAAGGGAACTTCTTTGTTCCTCAGTCTACGGATCTGATGATATAAAATCTCAATTGTAATCTCTTCGTAAGAAAGGTTGTTCTAAATATCTAAGCTTACTAAATGAACTAAAATGGTGGAGTCACCGATGTACTTCTTAAGCATAGACACATGGAATACAGGATGAACGACTGATAAGTCTGCTGGCAAATCAAGCTAATAAGCTACTTTCCCAACACGACTCATGATAACTCTCAAATTACACTCTTGAATGGGTGTAAACAATCATTGTCAATATAAAACCTAACTAGGTTGGGGACAAATCCCATAGGGAATAGGGTGTGAACTCAAGTTGTTTACGATTTAATTCATTGGTAGTTTACTGTTTCTTGAAATGGGGGTTTTAGTTTTGCAAAAAATTGTTTATCACGTTGAACTTAATGTTTGTAATCAAGATTTTATAAGATAACCAAGATTATGTTCACTAGGGGTTACTGAACATGAGAGATGCTACCATTAACTCAAGGTTCTCATAGTGGTTAGGATGACAAGCTATCTTTATCGATGATATGCTTAAATTTCTCTCGACCTATTCGAGCGTCTAATTTCCTAATCCTTTCGGACTTAGGGGATCGCAGCTCACTGCCCAGATTTTACCTCAAGTTAATCAACCTTGTTATAGCGTTGATTATTAAACGAAGCCTTTTTGAGTCCCTGTTGATAATTCACTTCCTACTATTTATGATTTCTTTCTCAAGCAAACCAAAGTAGTTACGCCTATTGTTAGCAACCAAAGTAGTTACGCCTATTGTTTGCAACCAACAGATATAAATTCTAATCTTAGAATTACTAAGAAATCCTAACACTTATTAAACCTTGAGTAATTAATTAACACGTTATCATGACCTAACCCTAGATTCCATAATCTAGGTTAAGAGTGTTTAGTTTCTTATGATACAAAAAATAAGCCCATAATTTGAATTCATAACTGGAAAGAGTAACTTACAAGAATGAAGGAAATCAAAAGTGTTCTTGTAATTGAATCACAAGGCAAAGCTCTAAAATATTGTTCATAGAGAGAGAGAAAAAAATCTTATATTGTCAATATGTCAATGGATAGCTGGATAGATGGATAGCTCGATAATTTCATATTTATAAAAACCCTTAAACAAGGATTTAAATAGTAAACCTTAAATAAGGAAATAAAAGTAAAAGTTTTAGATTTTTCTCAGAATAGATGACAGCACCCATGACGGCCTACCAGGGGCCTGACGTCTTATCACAGACGTAATCAAATTCTCCTTAAGTTTGGCTTTTGCTATCTCAGGCTGATGACGATCATGACGGCCTATCAGGAGTCTGATGGTGTGTCATGGATGTCGTCAGCTCCTCTTCCATTTTGATAATTTCTGCCTAAGGTTGACTGTGATTCTGATGGCTTGTCACAACTCCGATGCCTTATGAACAGATGTCGTCACAGAATTTACTTTATGCCAACTTCCTGGTTAGGTTTGACGGCAACTGTGATAGCCTATCACGGGGCTGACAACTTATCACAGATGTTGTCAGCCACACCTTTTTTAAGATTTCTCCAGATTTCAACTTCTTTGCCTCAATTCTTGTTGGTTCTCTATCCCATTAGCTTAATCTGTAAAATTAACATAAACACATTAAAAAAAATAACAAAAGTTGCTTAAGGCCTCACAATTATTCTAGGTTAAAGGCCTTAAATATGTTAGCAATTGCGCACACATCAACACCCTCAACTTAAAATAATTTCTTGTCCTCAAGCAACTTAATTCAACTAAGAGAACACATAGCACATTCAGCATCCAATTTTTCATTTAAGCTCAACACAAAGCTATCCCTTCATTGCCAAACCAACTAATACCAACTGTGCATATCATTGAAAAACAGTACTATAACACAAAGGAATCAAGCGGCAACATCAATCTTGGTCGCAACAACCATTCACATATCAATGCCACACTATCTAAACAAGCAAGTAGCTAGCAACAATACCAGTGTTCCCTCACAACAAAGAAATCCCCCTCTTCTCATATAAGAAATCTAAAACTACAAATATAGGGATCATTAAAAGACTCTTACTCTCAAAAGGAAGTTCCAGTCAGTGTATGCCAAGTACCATAGGCTTGCCCTTATTTTCGTTACCAAAATCCTCAGATAAGCCAGCTAGAATCACTATAGGACTTCTTTTAGGCTTGTAATATGTTTAGGGCTGGTATGATATTCAAGGTCATTTAGAGTAACTATGCCTCCTTGACACTATATTCCTTTCTGAGGGCTCACCTATTATTCTCTATCTTGATCATCCATATTCAAGTTGGGTGTTGTTTCCCCTTTTTTTTTATAACCCAGCTTTTATTCTTTCTCCTTTATTCCACCCTTTCCATACTCAGGTTACACCATGCACCCCTATGATAGCCACCCTCAACTTTGGTTTTTTGCCTAGGTTAAGATGCTCAGTATCCAATGAAGGCCAGGGATAAACAGGTTCATTGTGGTATAAACGGGAAGGTGAAAGGTGTCATACAAAAGAAATGGTCAATTTAGGCTCTAAATAGGGATCAAGGGGTGTTATGCATACAGGGAAGGATGTTTAGGTTAAAAGTGGGTTAATCAACAATGGCCAATGATCCTATCCTAAGACCATGGAAAGACTAACCAGGCAAGTTTTGCCTTTAGCATATAGAGGGAAATAAGTAGTAGCTCAAACATACCTGGCACACAAGTATATCATAGGCCACCACTTATCTAGTTCATGCAATTGTGCAGCAATGATCATCAAGTAGCTAGAACTAATGCCACAACAAGATTCACAATGGTCATAAGTAAATGTAATCCACACAGTTTATCAAATAAGGTATTGGAGGGGTGTCCGAAATTCGATTACAAACATATCACTGCCTTTTGTGCTTGTATTTCTCCTAGTTACCAAAACTATGTTACAATAATAGGCTACCCCATATCCTCAACTTAGAATTAAATCAAAACTAAACTAAGAGTTAGAGTATACCTGAACCGGATCGATCTTGGAGATCATGGGTTACCTCCCATGCAGCGCCTGATTTAATGTCGTGGCATGACTCAGGTATCTCGATTACTTCAGACCTCATCGAGACAAATAATGGTGATGCTTTTCACTGATTCCTTTGGGCCAATATAAAGCATAACCCATTGCCCATTTACCTTAAAGGTAATGCTGTCTTCATTTTTTAGTTCCACTACTCCAAATGAGTGGACTTGACTAACCTTAAAAGGGCCTGACCACTTAGAATTCAGCTTGCTCAGGAACAAGTTGAGTCTGGAATTAAATAGAAGAACTAAGTCCCCCTTTTTGAATTCTCGCTTCTCTATTCTCTAATCATGGTACTTTTCCATCTTTTCTTTATAAAGATCTGCTCGTTCATATGCCCTGAGGAGAAATTCATCCATCTCACTCAGTTGCACCAGTCTCATCTCTGCTGCTTTCTTCCAATTCAAATTCAACCTTTTGAGTTCCCTTAAAGCTTTATGTTCCATATCTATTGGCAGGTGGAAAGCTTTTCCATAGACAAACTGAAATGGTAACATGTCAATTAGTGTATTAAAAGTAGTCTGGTATGCCCGTAATGCGTCATCAAGCTTTTGAGATCAGTCTTTTCGGCTAGCATTCACGATTTTGGCTAGGATGGCTTTGACTTCATGATTCGACACCTCCACCTACCCACTGGTTTGTGGTTGGTATGGAGTATCCACTCTGTGTTGTTTCACTCCATATTTTGCCAAAGATGCTCGAAAAAATTTATTACAAAAATAAGATCCTTCATCGCTTATGATAGTACGTGGTACTCCAAAGCAAGAGAAGATGTTCTTTTTTAGAAAAGCAACAACCCTCTTTTCTTCGTTATTAGCCAAGGCCACAACTTTGACCCACTTAGAGACGTAGTCAACAGCAACTAAAATATAATTCACTCCATATGAGCTTACAAACGGCCCCATGAAATCAATGCCCCAAACATCAAACAACTCCACTTCAAGTATCTTAGTTAAGGGCATCTCATGTCTTTTTTAGATTAACCCCTACCTATGACATTGGTCACATTTTAGCACAAACTCGTGGGCATCCTTAAATAATGTTGGACAATAATAGCCACTCTGCAACACCTTCCTGGCTGTTCGGTCACCCGCATGGTGACCCCCAACTGGGGAAGTATAACATGCTTCCAGTATGCACAATATATCTATTTCCGATACATCTCCGTATGATATTATCTGTACATCTCCGAAAAAGGTAAGGTTCATCCCAGAAGTAATGTGTTACATCATGCAAGAATTTCTTCCTTTGGTGGAAAGAAAGATTTTCTAGGATGACCTCACTCACAATATAATTTGCTTAATCTGCATACCAAGGCAATTTTTTCACATCAGCTGTCAAGATCTATTCATCAGGAAATGCATCATTTATCTTTGCTTCATCACCCGCTTCCTATTCTCCTTCCATTCTAGATAGGTAATCTGCAACCTGGTTTTCACAACCTTTCCTATCTTTAACCTTGAAATCAAATTCTTGCAGTAACAACACCTATCTAACAAGCCTTGGTTTTGCATCCTTCTTAGCCATCAAATACCTCAAGGTAGCATGGTCAGTGTGGACCACCACTTTGGTCCCAAGAATATAAGTTCTGAACTTCTCAAAAGCATACAGCACCGCTAGAAGTTCCTATTGGTGATGGTGTAATTCTTTTATGCTCCATTCAGTGCTTTCCTGGCGTAATATATTAGATAAAATAGTTTATCCCTCTTTTGTCCTAATATAGCTCCCAAGGCAACACTACTTGCATCACACATTATCTCAAATGGTTTTGCCCAGTCAAGAGCAATAACAATAGGAGCCTCAATCAGCTTCTTTTTAAGGCACTCTAACGCCATCAAGCACGCATTATCGAAGAAAAATTTCTCTTCCTTCTCCAAAATCTTGCAAAGTGGATTTGCAACCTTTGAGAAATATTTTATGAATCTCTGATAAAAGCCTGCATGACCAAGAAAACTACGCACTCCCTTCACTAAAATGGGAGGTGGTAGTTTCTCAATAACTTCCACCTTTGCTCGCTAAACTTCAATCCCTTTTTTGGAAATTTTGTGGCCAAGAACGATTCCCTCATTTACCATAAAATGGCATTTTTCCCAGTTAAGCACTAGGTTAAATTCAACACATCTTTGTAAGGCCACATTCAGATTCTCCATACACATTTCAAATGAATCACCCACCACAGAGAAATCATCCATGAATACCTCTATGGTGTCTTCCACCATATCAGAGAAGATAGACATCATGCACCGTTGAAAAGAGGCGGGTGCATTTAATAGCCCAAATGGCATCTTTTTAAATGCAAAGGTTCCATATAGGCATGTGAATGTTATCTTCTCCTAATCTTCAGGAGCAATGCAGATTTGGTTATATCCAGAATAACCATCTAAGAAGCAATACAACCCCTCCACCAGCTAATCGATCAAGCATTTGATCCATAAAGGGTACTGGGAAGTGGTCCTTCAGAGTCCAAGAGTTTAGCTTGTGGTAGTCCATGCAAACTCTCCACCATATTACTGGCTTGAGTGGAATCAACTCATTCTTTTCATTAGCAACCACTGTCATACCCCCTTTTTTGGACACATATTGAACTAGGCTCACCCACTTTCTGTCAAAAATAGGGTAAACCACTCTTGCATCCAACCACTTAATAATCTCCTTCTTAACCACCTCTTGCATTTGTGGGTTAAGACAACACTGATGCTCAATGGTCGAAATACAATCTTTCTCAAGCTGAATTTTATGCATGCAGATGCCAGGAGGAATACCAATAATATCTGTGATGGTCCATCTGATTACTCTTTTGTGCTTTTGAAGTACTAAAATAAGTGCATTCACCTATTGTTCTTCCAAATCATCTACAATAATAACAGGTAGCGTGTTCCCCTTACCCAGAAACACATATCGTAAGTGTCCAGGCAACTCCTTCAAATCCAACACTGGGGGTTCTTTAATAGATGGCTTAGCGGGTGGCGTTGGTCGATTAGCATGGTCAAGGTCCATCTTTTTAGGAGCATAAGGATATGACCTCATGCCAGTCAAGGCACAAACTATCTCTTCATACTTCTTAATGCCTTCACTATCATAGTTCATTATAACCACAGCCAAAGGTTCAATAACAAGTTGTTCAGTTATGGGCACGTCCTGTTTGTCCTTAAAATGCACATCAACTATTGAGAACACACTTATTTCCTTATGTTGTTTCATTGATTTTCCCAAATCAAAATGTACCACTTCATCTTTCACCCTGAATAGGAGCTCATTCGCTCTTAAATCGATCAATACACTTCCAGTTATGAGGAAAGGTTGACCCAAGATTATGAGCACCTTAAAGTCCACCTCACAGTCCAGAATGACTAAGTCTGCAGGGAATATGAATTTGGAAACCTTTACCAACACATCATACAGAATGCCAACAGGTCATTTTATTGACCTATCCGCCATCACCAGTCTCATGTTGGTGGGTGTGGGATTCCCCAGACCCAACTTTTTATAAATAGTCAATGGCATCAAATTAACGCTTGCTCCCAAATCACAAGTGCCTTGGTGAATTCCATAGTGCCAATTGTACAGGGAATAGTAACTGCACCTGGATCCGGCTTCTTCTGTATTAAGGTCCTCGTAGAAATAACGCTGCAAAGGTAGAGATCTGCCTCCAATTCGTAACTCACTACTCGTTTCTTGGTAACAAGGTCCTTCATGAATTTTGTATATACTAGCATTTTCTCAAGTACCCCAATCAAAGAAACATTTATTATCAATTGCTTGAGCATTGCCATGAACTTGCTCAATTTGGCATCATAGGCCTTCTTCCTCAATCGTTGAGGAAAGGGAGGTTGTGGTCTTGGGACAGTTTTCAACACCACTTCCTCTTCCATCTCCTTCACCTTCTCTAACTCATCAATAGAGCTATTCATCTTCTCAGACTCCACTGGGTTGTTTTTTTCCAGTTCATACACAACTACCTCATTATTCACAGACTTTTCCACAGAAGGGTTAGATAAAATCTTACCACTCCTAGTGGTAATCACCAGACATGATCCATCAGTTTGCTGGCTCTGAATCATTTCACTAGGTAGATTTCCACTCATTCCCTAGTTTAGTGTTGTAAAAAGTCGGCTCATCTGCTGCTCCAACTTCTTGATAGAAGTTGAGTGTGAACTACCAACTGACTCAGAGTAGAAAATTAACTCTTCATAGTGAGTACCCCTGATTTGGTAGCCTCAAATCCCTCCAACAGTTTTTCCATCATAACCTCCATAGATATATTCCCTGATCTAGTTGCAGCAGTTTTCCAATTTTCAGAAGGAGTATATAGCCCACTCCTTTGATTGTTGTTTCTCCAGTTTCCCTGCTCCCTTTCTCTATAGCCAGGTTTGTCATAAATGTTCCGACCTTGATTTCCGTAGCTATTGTGTCAAAAAAAAACCCTGAATTTTAAAATAATTAACATCTTCTTCAGGATCTACATCAACTCGGTCCTTAGAAATCACAGCCTTTACTTTTTTCATATTCCCCGATAATAAGTTCTTTGTGAGCAGGTCCATCTAAGTCTTTAGATGGGCCATATCTTGATCTCTCTCCTTATCTCTCCTATGTTGTTCAATAGTTAGTCTAGAAGGAATAGTAGTGTTTGTCACCATAGAATCCCTAGTGTACCAAGCCTGGCTCTGTTTGGTCATCCTATTTAGCATATCTGTAGCATTTCAAAAGGAGAGATCAATAAATGAACCACCAGCGGCGTTATCTACAATTGGCATTGTTACAAGTTAAGAGCCCTGTATAAAGTCTCCATCAAATGTATGTCCGTCATATTGTGGTTCGGATACTGTGTTAGCTTCTTCTTGAACCTCTCCCAAGTTTCATGCAAGGCCTCAGTCGGGAGCTGTCTAAAATTATTGATCTCATCCCTCAACTATACCCTCCTGGAAGGTGGAAAGAACCTTTCTAGAAAAGCTTCTTTAAACTACCTCCAATTGGTTATAGAATTGGGTGTCAGCTTATTTAGCCATAATGTTGCCTCCCCAGATAGAGACAACGGGAACAGCCTCAACCGAATAGCGTTCTGGCTCACTCCTGGGTTATCAAAAGATGTACAAATGGTGACAAATATCACTAGATGCAGGTTGGGGTCATCCCCAGGAAGGCCTCCAAACAGCCCCTTCAGATTCAAGAGTTGCTTCAGTTTACAACCATATTCCCTGGCAACGACACCATTTTTTATAACGCTCAAATTAAACTCTTGAATGGGTGTAAGCAATCGTTGTCAATATAAAACCCAACTAGGTTGGGGTCGAATTCGACAGGGGATTGGGTGTGAACTCAAGTTGTTAACGATTTAATTCACTGGTAGTTTACTATTTCCTGAAATGGGGATTTTAGTTTTGCAGAAAATTGTTTATCACATTGAACTTAATGTTTGTAACCAAGATTTTATGAGATAACCAGGATTATGTTCACTAGGGGTTACGGAACATGACAGATGCTACCATTAACTCAAGGTTCTCACAGTGGTTAGGATGACAAGATATCTTTATCGATGATATGCTCAAATGTCTCTCGGCCTATTCGAGCGTCTAATTTCCTAATCCTCTCAAACTTAGGGAATCGCAACTCACTACTCAGATTTTACCTCACGTTAATCAACCTTGTTACAGCGTTGATTATTAAACGAAGCCTTTTCGAGTCCCTGTTGATAATTCACTTCCTACTATTTATGATTTCTTTCTTAAGCAAACCAAAGTAGGTATGCCGATTATTTGCAACCAACAGACATAAATTCTAATCTTAGAATTACCAAGAAATCCTAACACTTATTAAACCTTGAGTAATTAATTAACACCTTATCATGACCTAACCCTAGATTCCATAATCCATGTAAAGAGTGTTTAGTTACTCATGATACAAGAAATAACCACACAATTTGAATTCATAACTGGAAAGATTAACTAACAAGAATGAAGGAAATCAAAAGTGTTCTTGTAATTGAATCACAAGGAAAAACTCTAAAATATTGTTCTTAGAGAGAGAGAAAAAAAATCGTATATTGTCAATATGCCAATGGATAGCTGGATAGCTTGATAATTTGATATTTATAAAAACCCTCAAACAAGGATTTAAATAGTAAACCCTAAATAAGGAAATAAAATTAAAAATTTCAAATTTTCCTCATAATAGACGACGGCACCCGTGACGGCCTATCAAGGGCCTGATGGCCTATCACGGACGTCGCCAGATCTCCTTAAGTTTGACTTTTGCTGTCTCGGGATGAAGACGATCATGAAGGCATATCAGAAGTCTGACGGCGTGTCATGGATATCGTCAGCTCCTCTTCCACTTTGATAACTTCTGCCTATGGTTGACAGTGATTCTGATGGCTTGTCACAACTCTAACGCCTTATCAGATGTCGTCATAGTATTTACTTCATTCCAACTCCCTGGTTTTGTTTGATGGCAACTGTGATAGCCTATCACAGGGCTGACAACTTAACACAGATATCGTCAGCCATACCTTTTTCATATTTCTCCAGATTTCAACTTCTTTGCCTCCATTTTTGTTGATTCTCTATCCCATTAGCTTAATCTGTAAAATTAACATAAACACATAAAAAACATGAAAAAATTTGCTTAAGACCTCATAATTATTCTAGGTTAAAGGCCTTAAATGTGTTAGCAATTGTGCACACATCAACTCATATTTCTATAAGGGCCAATATACCGGGGACTAAGTTTCCCCTTCTTTCCAAATCTTATCACCTCTTTCATGGGTGAAATCTTCAGATACACTGAATCACCAACCTCAAACTCAAGGTCCCTTTTTCTCACATCTGCATAGGATTTCTAATGATCCGATGTATCAACCCCTCAACATATAGCACACACAATCTACTT
Source organism: Capsicum baccatum var. pendulum (assembly GCA_030864225.1). Classification (NCBI taxonomy): domain Eukaryota; kingdom Viridiplantae; phylum Streptophyta; class Magnoliopsida; order Solanales; family Solanaceae; genus Capsicum; species Capsicum baccatum. Next base: position 216,439,965 of record CM061559.1, on the reverse strand, counting down.
TGGTATCTCAACACTCTATCTCCCCCTTGGGAGAAAACCTCTACCTCTTTTGTCTTTAACCGACTTCTTTAGTTTGACCAAACTAGAATCCGTATCTTGCTTCTCCTTCACTTTCGAAACTAGGGAAGATTCGGAACTACTCTGAACCCATACATTCCCTTCAGCTGAATCTACCAACCTAACACCCAATCTAGCCAAACGATGAACTTCTTGAACTAACTTTTTCTTATCATTCTCCACATGAGAAACACTAACCATAGACAATCTTCTAAGGCCATCTGTCAGTACATTGGCCTTGGCCAGATAATACGACACGCTCATGTCATAATCCTTCAACAATTCTAACTATCTCATCTGACGAAGATTCAACTCCCTCTGGGTAAACACATACTGCAAAATTTTATGGTTCGTGAACATATCAACATGTACACCATACAGATAGTGTCTCCAAATTTCAATGCAAATACCACAGCAACAAATTCAAGATCATTGGTTGGGTAATTCTTTTCATGAGGCTTAATTTGTCTAGAGGCATAGGCTATGACCTTACCTCTCTACATTAGCACACAACCCAAACCAACTCTAGAGGAATCAAAATACACCACAAAACTGTCTGTACCATCAGGTAATGCTAGGACTGGGGCTGTAGTAAGTCGAGTCTTTAACTCCTGAAAACTCTTCTCAAAGGAATCTGACCAATGGAACTTAACTTTCTTTTGGGTTAATCTAGACATAGGAGATTCAATAGATAAGAAATCCTCAAAAAAAACGTCTATAATAACCAGCTAGACCCAAGAAACTCCTAATATCTGACAGAGAGATGGGTTTAGGCTAATTTTTTATGACTTCTATCTTTTGGGGATCAACTCTAATGCCATCTATGGAAACACTATAACTGAGAAAAGCTACTGACCTTAACCAAAAGTCATACTTGCTGAATTTGGAAAACAATTAATGATCTCGAAGTGTTTGAAAGACAATCCTAAGATGATCTATATGGTCATCCTCACTACGGGAGTACACAAGGATATCATCTATGAATACTATAACAAATATGTCTAGATACTGATTGAACACTCAGTTCATGAGGTCCATGAAAGCTATCGAAGCATTGGTTAGCCGAAAGGACATGACAAGAAACTCAAAATGACCATAACGAGTTCTAAAAGTTATATTTGGAATATCACGTTCCCTTACTTTAAGCTGATGATAGCCAGACCTGAGGTCTTTTTTTAAGAAATAACTCGCACTTTGGAGTTGGTTAAATAAGTCATCAATCATAGGAAGAGGGCATTTGTCCTTGACTATAACCTTATTCAACTTATTATAGTTAATACATATATGTAAGAACTATCTTTATTTTCCACGAATAGGATGGGAGCGCCCCATAGAGAAACACTAGACCTTATGAAACCTTTATCTAAAAGATTTTTTAGTTGATCTTTAAACTCCTTAAGCTCAGTGTGAGCCATATGGTATGATGGGATAGAAATAGACTGAGTATCAGGAAGAAGGTTAATACCAAATTATATCTCTCTATCAGGAGGTACCCCTAGGAGATCTTTCGAAAAATATCTAAAAACTCATTGACCACACTGACTGACTGAATTGTTAGAGTCTCCGACTTAGTGTCTTTGACTTGAAAAAGACTATAGATACATCCTTTAGAAATCAATTTTCTGGCTTTAAGATAAGATATGAAATACCTTTTGGGGGACACCGAATTACCTGACCACTTAAAGACTGGATCATCGGGAAACTGAAACTTCATCACACGGGGGAAATAATCTATAAAATCATAATAGGAATGAAGCCAATTCATATCAAGAATAAGATCAAAATCAACCATGTCTAACTCTATCAAGTCTGCTACTATGACCTTATGAAGGACAGTGATAGGACACTTTTTATAGATTTTTTTACCAATAATTGACTCACCTACTGGAGTAGAAACCAAGAAGGGCTCAGGGATCTTTTTAGAACTTATCTCAAAATTTACTACTACTAATGGGTTCACATAAGAGAAACTCGACCCAGGGTCTAACAACACATAGACATCAAGATGAAAGACACGAAGCATACCAATCACAACATCGGGTGAATTCTCTTGCTCCTAATGGGATGGTAAAGCATAAAATCAATTCTGGCACTGACCACCACCGGTACTAGATGAAGCACCCTGAGGAGGGGCTGGGAAACCTAGAGGAGCTGGTGCACTATTAGCCTGAGTCTTAGGGCGACCATCCTTATTTCCCTACCTATCATACAGGAATATTTGATTCCATAGCCCTGGCCATAACCAAAGAAACCTCTCCAACCAGCTAAATACTCACAAGGGTGATTCTTACCACACCTAGCACACTGAGGATAACTGGACCTATTACTCATGCTATTCTAAGATCCGAACATAAAATACTTATCCCACTATTCTTGTCTAGTTCTGGGTGTAGGAGCACTAGTTAAAGATGGTGCAAGGATAGATGAATGATTCTGAAACTACAAACGATTTCCTCTTCTAGGCCTATTCTAACCATGATCAAACTGCCCTGTTCTAGCCCTCTTATTTACTCTCTCTTTTCCTTCATTTCTCTACCTCAATCTGATGAGTATGCATCATTAATCTAGGAAGATCCATATCTCTAATGGGCATAGCAATCCTACACTCCTTAACTACCAACCAAAACACACCGGTCACAAACTTAATCATGCTTGACTTAGGGTCAGCCATCTGTTTAGGGGCATACTTAGACAACTGGTTAAACTTGAGACAATGCTCCTTCACTGACATTGAGCCTTTCCTCAGGTTCATGAACTATTCTATATTAGCGTCCCTTATCTCACGTGGGAAGAACTTGTCTAAGAATGTACACTAAAATATATGCTAAGTTATGAGATCTGCATTCTCCCCTCTACTTTTTTTCCACATCACCACCCAATTATATGCAACATCCTTCAGCCTATAGGATGCCAATTCTACACTTTTTCTTCAAAAATATGCATAATTCATGTGATCTTCTTTACCTCATCTAAATACAACTGTGGGTCCTCACATACCTTTAACCCAAAGAATTCTGGTGAGTTCATCCTCATAAAATCTTAGTTTTTGGATGTAGCTAAGTCCCCCTATTGCTGAGGTAGGACTGTAGCCTAACGGTTGCCATAAATATTACATGTCACAGCTTGGGCTAGCACCTAAAAGGCAGCCCAAAACTCTGCATGTGGCATATTCTCGTTCAAAGAATCTGCGGGCTGAGGTGGTTGATTATAATTTCTGAGGGCGTTAGCTCGATGAGGAGGCATTTTCAACATTCATGTAAATGCATGAGTTAGAAGCATATAGAGACACTGAATGAAGGATAGATTATGAAAGAAGAGATGATTTCCTAAGAATTCTCCATAGCCTCTTGCTTATAGATGTGGCACGCTTCATACCGATGATCAAGACTCTATGTAACATGGCTTGTCTAACTCCCTAGGACTCTAAAAACCTTAGGCTATGATACCAAGTTTGAAATGCCCCAAAATCTAAGCTCCCGAGATGCCACACGGTGCTCCAAACTATAAGTAGTCCTGAGCTAACCCTCGCTACCTTCTACTAAGTATGGATCTAAAAATAGAAGTTATGAATGTAAAATCATAATATATGTGGAAATCTTATCTGAAATATACTAAAAGTTATGGTAAAACAATATGGAAGGATTTTGAATACTGAATCAAATATGTAAAACTATATCTAGTAGTCTGACAAGCCTCTACTAACTGAATCTAGAGAGTCACTGGGATAGGCCCCCAGCAGACTCAAACTATTTGAAATAAATACAAAAACATTAATTAACAAACTGAAAATATGAATAGCTAAGTCCCCAAAGTATATGGACTCACCAACTGTAGAGATGTAGATAGGATTCTAGAAAATCACTCACGTTGCTAAGGCTGAGCACCTGAACCTACATTATGAGACAATGTAACACATATACATATATGTGGATTAGTACTTTGGTGAGGTACTAAGTATATGGGGGTGAATGCAATAAGTTAGCAATATCATCACAAGTTATAAAATCATGCATGCTAAATGTAAATAACTCACATAGGCTTGAGTAAATCTGAAATCTGAAGATCATAAATCTTAAATAAAAAAGCATATACTATAAATCTTATGAGCCATTACACTTAGTTCTGAAATCTGCATTCTGTTCTTAATCTCAAATCATATAGGCTAAGTAAAATCTGAAAACCTATTCTGGAAATCTTTACTGTAAGAGAGGTTCTCTTAAACAACATAAACCATGTGAGCCATATGGAGTCCAATATCTTGACCTCCTAGGGAAGAAACCTCAAGTTGGGGAGAGGGGTCATACTCTTACTAGGGAGTATAACTTAATCTAAGTGATCAATCACAAGCTAAATCTATCATCCATATAAAAATGGAATAATCTCAATCAGTACCTATATTGTCCCATTGTTCTGTGGAAGATAGGTCACACTAATCCTACATTTCCCACTCAGTGCTAAATACTACTCCCTCTTAAATCTGTATGCTCAAACCAATGGAAATCCATATTTTAAAACTAGCATAAAAATTTACATGAAAATAGTTATGAATTTATCTGAGTAAATCTGTAACTATAATAATCTGTAGTGGATTCCAAAGCTAAACCAATGATCGAAAGATCGAAGCTTTACTAAAAAACTGTAAATAATCTGCTCATAAGAAACTTAAAGCATAATCTTTCTTGAAGTAATAATACTAAATCTTGGGATAAATATCTCATGTGTCAATCTCATGCTAAAACATCTTAAAATTAATGCTTGGTAATATAAACATTTATAATTCATCAGAAAATTTGGAAATTTCAGCAATATGCATGAAAATATGAATATAATTATGGAATTCAACTTTTAAATTATTGGAAAATCATAAACATGAAAATAGCAATGATGGGTGTAAACCCTAACTTTAATTTCATGAGAAATCATATAAAATTTATTAAATTTGAATATAAATAAATTTTGGGCACAAGGACGAAAGGATTATCCTTATTGAAAAATCTCACATAGTTTAATTGATGATCTTTGATGAAAAGCTTGAATCTTGGATTCCTATAAATGCTTTGAAGATGAATTCTTAGAGTTCTTGTGTTGGGGATCCTCAATCTTGAATTTCTTTAGAGAATTAATGGAGGAATTTGGATTTCTTGGGGGGAAAGTTTTATGAGCTAGGGTTTTACTTGATAGAGATTTGATGAAAAGTGGATGTAAAGTGATTTCAAGGGGTTTGATTCAATATTTAAGATGGATTAGGGGCTAGGAGAATGACCAAAGTACCACTTTTTATCTTTTAGACAAAACTGGAAAAAACGAACTCTTTTTGTGAAGTAGGTGGCCATCGCGATGCGCCACTATCATGATGGCTCACTGGAAAATGGACGAGCGGGAACTGATCTTTCTCTGTGATGTACCACAATCATGGAGCCCTTTAGTTTATCATTCTGACCACTGGCGCATCCCTGTATATTTCTAAGCTAGAAAATGAATCATTGTTTCTATGCATGAAACCTCCTATACTATGATTCATGTTTTAATAAATGAATTAGGATGAGTATCTTAGTGATAATAGAGCTTATTATGTGTTAATCATGTTCATAAGATTCACTTAGAGTAAGCCAAGCTAAGAACTGTCCACTAAATTTTCGTGTGTGATTTTGCATAGGTCATCTTTGAATGAGCATAACTTATTTATAGGCGGTATTTTGGCAGATTCATACCCTCCAAATTTTATATAATTGAATAAGATTTCCTTCGATACCAAATTCACCTGAAACGGACACCTGGTGAAGAAGTTATGGCGATTTAAAGTATCAGCAGTGTCAATTCAGTCAGTGGCGCATCGCGGCATAAGCAAAAATGATGTTTGTCAATTTCTAGTGTCTCTCCGCAATTCCAGTGCATCGCGGTGGGTTTCCAGGTCATAAACAAGTGGTAACGCGATGTCTCCGCATCATGTTAGGGGCACAAATCGGGAAATTTTTACAGAAATTAAAAGACGCATCAAAAGGGGTATTTGGTCATCTTTCCACCCCTATATAAGCTCCCAAACACGGAATTAAGTCATTATTTCACCAAAACATACTCTTTTTCATCAAAATCCTCTCAAGAACATATTAGGGTTTCAATTGGGGGATTCAAGTTCAAGCAAATTCTACCATCAAATTCCAAGAATCTCGCCGTCAATCTTCACTAAATCAAGAACTAAGGTATGTGTGTGTTCATTCATGGACTCCTTTCATCCATTTATTCCAAGAACCCTATTTTAAACTATATGCCATGATTTTTTTATGTTTTTATTTGATTGTTGATCTTGTTTATGTGCTGAATAATGTCAAGATAGAATCTTTATGGGTTTGTATGAAACTAGGATAGCATGTTAGTTGAAATAGATGAACTTTGGGTGATTTGGGTGATTGAATTCATGAATAAACCTATGCCCAAAGTGGTGCATGCAAGGTTTTTGATAAAATACCTAAGAGACTAGAAATCATGCATTTTAGCTAAATAGAACTTAAAAGACAAGCCCATGTTCTATCCCTTATGACTCAACATGAATTCCATGCAAATTGTCATGTATTGTTATTGTACTATGGAATGCTCATGAAATTAGAACCATGCAAGTATGTACATGTTATATGCAGTATCTTCCATGTTCAAGAATATGATAACCATGTGTAGTATGAAATCTCCTATTTATGGTATTATGAATTGTGAATGTTATTCTTACAATCAAGTCAGTCATGTGTGTCTATTTCTTTCCATCGAGTCCTGGGGGTACTTGTACTCAAAAATATAGTTGTATGCCTATATCCATGTCATGTTTTCATGATACTCTCATTCAACCCATGATCTATAGAAATCAGTCAGTCATGTGACTCCGAAAAACCCAGTAATCTTAGTAATCTTAGTGCTCAGTAACCTCAGTATTCATTGTTAATCTCAGTAACTTCAGTACTCTCAATCATTCCTCAGAACTTAGTACATTCCATCAGTTGTCGAAATTCAATAAACTCATTTTAGCTCCGCTAAACAATCCCACTAACATCATTTCAATTAATCAGTTCAGTTCAGCTAATCAGTTCAGTGTCTTTCAGTTGGGAGTAGGATTTAGCATCGAGTGAACCTAAGGATGGGGACTCACCTGCCACAGTCAGAGTGTGAGATTCCTAGAAGCAATCCTTGCATTCCAGAACTATGTAGCCAGTGTAGTTTGAGATGTCCCTACCCATAGGGCTAATGCATCTGTTTTGAGTTTACCTAATAGTAGGGCAGACGGAATGAGCTCCCAAAAATAGAATAGGGTTACTCACATATTGTCTCACAGTTCAGTTTTGGGGCATGTCAGTTAGATGATTACCTCCCACAGTCTCAGTCTGAGTTTTAGTAATAGACTCAGATAGTTCTTCAGAATATCAGGACTGTCAGATATAGTCAACTCAAATATAATATGGAACTCATCTATTTCCACCATATTTGGTATTGTAAGATACAATCACTCATGTTATCATTATTACGAGTTCTCTGAACTCATATTACCAGTATCCATCTTCATGACTGTCAAATACAATCAAGCATATCAGTTCCTCATATCCATGGCTGCTAGATACAGTCAATTAGATTAATACTTTATAATTAGACTATCAGATACAGTCGACCAGACCAGTCCTTCTAATCAGGACTGTCATACACAGTTATTAATGTAACAGTAACACAGCACTAATCCCTCAGTATTTAGTAATACAGTGTTAGTTCCTCACTTATTAGTGATTATCAGTAAAGTCATGATGTCAGTATTCAGACTCAGTAGTCAGTATCATCACGAGTTCAGTTATAGTTTCTCATGTATGTATGTATTCTCACGTTCATATCAGTCAGCATTGTTCATGCATATAACCCTTTGCATTTAGCCTACCTCACTCGAATACTCAGTACATTTAGTTGTACTGACGCATTTTCACTATGGTGCTTTCTCTTATGTTACACCATAAGTTTAGAGGCACGAGCTCCAGATCAGCAGTAGATTCTAGTATCAGCAGTCAGAGTTAGAAGTAAGTCCTCATATTTTGAGGACACGATGATTTCATTGCTATTGCAATTTTTAGTTTATTTTAATAGTTGGAGTTAGTTGGGGACATGTCTCATCAACTCCTTATTCAGACAGTTAGAGGTTTTCCAGACTATAGCATGTCAGACAGTTATTTTAGATTTGGTTTGGTATTATTATACCATTTTCAGATATTGTTCTTATCAAATGTTTATTTAGTTGAACCTTATAGCCATCAGTACATGTTTTTGCATTATGTTGTTATATTATGCAGTATACAGGTATAGATATCAGTCATGGGTTATCTTATGGTCCTTCGGGGTCATAAGCACCGTGTAGCATTCCAGTTTAGAAAATTGGGGTGTTACAGCCAGTATCGCGAGGTCTCTCTAGAAATTGCCAAATGGGATGATGAAAAGTGGATGTAAAGTGCTTTGGGGGGGTTTAATTCAATATTTAATATAGATTAGGGGATGGGAGAATGACCAAAGTACGACTTTTTATCTTTTAGACAAAACTACAAAAACGAATTCTTTTTGTGAACTGGGTGTCCACCGCATTGCGCCACTATCGCGGTTGCTCACTGGAAAATAGATGAGCGGGAACTGAGCTTTCTCCGCAATGCACTACAATTGTGGAGCCCTTTAGTTTGTCATTTTGACCACTGGCTTGATGTGCCAGTATCACGAGGTCTCTCTAGAAATTTCCAAATGGGAAATTGGCCCTCTCCGCAACACGCTAAGGGCCTAAATCACGGTGTTTTACGATTGGAACTTTAAATAGCCATAACTTCTTACTCGGTTATCAAATTTAGGCAAATATTATATCGTTAGAAAGCTTATTCAATTTCCCACACAATAGGAGGCCTAAATCTGAATAATTATACTCAAAATAAATAGTATTCATTTTAAAAGCTATCCCTTCATATTTTAGAGATGAATTTAAGCTAAGAAGGTACCGGGTATTACAGTATATAAATAAAGCTCTCGAACTATGCACTAGTCACACAATCTAGTCGTTAAGTAGGATTATTACAAAACAAGAATGAGAGTTGATGACCCACTATGTGTGAGTGGAAGATAAATTAGATTGGGTCTCCTATATGGGTCAACTCTAATCCATATTAAGAGATAATTAATATATTATTATTTATATTAATAAATAATATAGAGAAAATACGTATCTATAGGAAAAGATTACCTGAAGATTTATGTCTCTACTAAAGAGTTATGTCTCTTCAAAAGAGTTATTTCTCTATTGAAGAGTTGTGTCTTTTCTCAAGAGTTATGTCTCTATTGAAGAGTTATGTCTCTTCTGAAGAGTTATGTATCTTCATATAAGATGAAAGATCAAAAGCAAGAAAAAAAAAACTTCTTTTTTTTGTTTTTCCTTTTTATATCTCTCTTTCCAAAACACTCTTCATTTAAGGTGAATAATTTCATTACGAAGATTCCAGTACAGATTAAAGCAATCTCCATTAATATTTGGAATAATCTTTTATAACGGGTACAATTTTAGATTATGAATCAATAAAATATAGTTCATTTATGTATGTGATTACACATTCTAACTAGTGAAATGAATTCAATGATCCTCCAAACTATTTGTTTGATAAGATTCAACAAGTTCTATGCTGACTTAAAGATCTCCGAAAAAGAAGATGTCCTTGCTAGAACCATAAATGGTGTTAAGTTTGTTCTAACAGAATCAACCCTTAAAGAGATTATTAGGAGTACCTATGGTTGGCATTGTTACAGTGGTGAATCAATATATATCTATTAAGTTTCTTGATAAGATTTCTAGATCAAAGAGAATCTTAGGTAGTAAAAGATGATGAAGAAAAAAGTGAAACTTGAGTACCAGTTGTTGTTTGAGTTAGTGAACAAGGTTTTGCTATCTAGAACTAAAGAAACATTTGTTGCGTCAATTGCAGACAAGTTCCTTATGGAAGCTTCCAACTGATGTGCTTCAATAAACCTTCCAAATATAATGATAGAGCACATTGTAAAGATCTATGACTCAAAGGAACTTAATCAGGGCCTTGTCTATGATTTTCTTATATCAAAGATGTTTAATCATTTTGGAGTAAAATTCAACTCAAGGGCATACTCTTCTAAGAAACATGTCTTCTCTCTGACCACTCTGGAGGAATGTGAGTGAGCGCTTAAGAAAGGTGGAATGGTATCAACTTTTACTATTTCCATCCTGATCACTGCTCAAGAGAAGAGTACCATGGCATTAGAGAAATTTTCTTCTCTAGTGTTTAAGAAGGATTCAAAAATTGCTATCCTAAAGGCTCAACTTCTTAAACCACTGAGAGACCAAGTACAGGTTCAGGTGCCTCAGCAAAACTAAAGGAACAAAATGATCAGCTTGTAGCTGATAATATAGAGCTCAAAAAGAAGTTTGTTGATCTAACTTAGCAAATCATTGATGATAATCGTGCTTCTCTAATGCGCATTGGTCAATTCATTTCCAAGCCATCCTCCTCCTAAGTCCTCTAAAATTCCCGAATCTATTTCAATTCCTTTTTATTGACTATCATTATATCCTGAACTTGTGCACTATTTAATTTTTTCTTTGTAATACCTATATATTAATTATATTATCTACTTTTCTTTATCTTTCTAGAACTTGATCATTTTTTTCTATTCTTATATGAATTTTTTTTTGTGTTACCCTTAAATTCTTAGTTTTCTTCTAGTGTTATACATTGCTTTAGACCTTGCCTTATTTTACTGCTTCTCTCTTTGATAATGCCAAAAGATAGAATACAAAGTGTGATTTAGAACTGTGAGGGGGTTCTTGGTGTATGAGGAAATTGATAAAACAGACAGATTCTTAGTGTAAGGGTGATCTTGGTGATGTGAGGGGGAACTTGTTTTGATGTAATATCCCATAATTATTAAATTACAGTTGAAAATACAAAAAAGTGAAGAAAATAAAATAATCTTGTTCTTGGCTGAGGTGCGGATATCTTACTTTCTTTAAGGAGATTCAAGCCCACTGCGACATAATCTACATCGATCCAGCAGTATATTTCTTAACTAGTCCCCTCCAGGATACCATAATCCATTAACGATGTACAACTCAAGCAACTATGAATTAGTTGAAGAGTCCAAAGCTCCACCATAAGAACACCTTCCTTCAACATATTAAAACTCTCTTTTGTATAGTAAATATATTTAAAGACTTAGAGTATTTTCTATGTCTCAACTCTCTTTTTGACTTATCATCTTTTTCTTATTCCTCACAATATACTACAGCGAATCTCTTTTGATATAGTCTCAACACAAGGAAGAAAACATCATTTATATAGGTGTAGTATTCTTCCATCTAGTAAAAGAGAGAGTACTAAATATTAAGTGAGGAAGAAAAATGTTTTAGGGGTTTCATATGTTATATGAGTTACAATAAATAGAGAGGTAGAATAATGGTAGAAGTTACAAGAAACTTATGGCCACATCCTTACCACTATCTCATAATATTAAAGAAATAAAATGATGTTGTAGATAATAGACAAATAAAGTGTTACAAGTTACAAGAGTTATCAAAATATAATGACACCACTTTATTCACTTTATGTCTGTAGATTATCATGCAGTTTAATTTTAATATTAAAATGCACCAACAACTTATCTAGAATAGTGTAAGGGTGATCTTGGTATAAGGGGACTGGTCTAGAAGAATGTCCTTGTCTATGGGGAGAAATGTGCAAATTTGTTCCTTAAGTTTGTCATCATCAAAAATGAAAAAACGATAGGTTTAGATCCCTCTTGTCTTTAAATGTTTTGATGAGTGACAAGCCTTATAAAAGGACCAGTTGCGTAAACGGGTGTCCTTTAGTTCTTTCATTTAAGAATTATCTTATGTGCCAATTTTTCAGTACTGCTCTAGTAGTGGCAGCAGGTTAGTGGGACAGGCAATGCAGCGGTCCTCTCTAGTGTCTACTAATGAGAAGGCTTCTTTCCTATTGCTTATCATATATATACATCTTTTGTGGAGATAAGTTTAGTTTTTGCAATTTTAAAAGAAGCACTCTCTTAAGAAAAAGCTGCACTTGATTCTGATATTGCAAAAATTCAACAATTTAGAAACTCTCTGAATATAGTGAAATACGTCTTTGTGTCTAGGTTGATTTGAGTCCTTTTTTGGGTCTTGCAACTGTAGAATCACTTCTCATTTAGATAATCTTTAGGATTTTTTTCATTTTAGTCTATGTTGAGCTATTTTAGCTAAATGGGGTCTTTCAAGTAGAGTTACTTGAAAGGGGTGAAGCAATAGAGTTAATGCGAGTGAGTAGGGATTAAAAGTTTAATTCTTAGATTGCATAGAGTTGTAGTCAAAATCATTGATTGGTGATAAGTGAAGTGGCTGGTGAAATTATATTGGGTACGTCGTGGTTTTACTTTCTTGATCAAGCATGTTTCCATGTAAACATCTTATGTCGTTACTTTTCTGTTATTTTATTTTGTGTTCTTGTTGTTCTTGATTTTCCTTGTACAAGGTGTTGGGTTAAAAATTAAGAGGGCGTTATGCAGAAGCTTAGAGTTTTCAAACCAAGACGGTGATGATTTAGATGACAAACAAAAACATAATACTAAAAATATATTATTGATATGGTTGGTCAAACGACCTACATATTAAAAACTTATATTGAAAAAACATAAAACCTATTGGGAGAAAATCTCTTCCTGACCAAACTCTTAAACGACTAATTGTGGATGCTACTATGTTTTAGACTTGAAAAGAGAGACCTTCTATTTATAGAAGTTCAAAACTTCTCCACGAGAAAGAATTAACCAATTATGGAAGAGATTTTTTCCTATAAGGAAACCTTTTTCACTAAAAAAAACTTTCTAAATTAAAACACAATTATGATAGAATTCAAGTAAAGTAGAGAAAACTTTTCTAAATTAAAACACAATTATGATAGAATTCAAGTAAAGTAGAAAATTTAGGAAAAACCTAACAAATCTTCCCTTGGCCTGAATTTTCTGACAAAATTCATCATCAGCCTTTTCTTCATGTAATCTTCATCGTTGTTGTTTGTCATGTTTAAAAATAAAGTTTAAAATATTATGGATTAAAAATGGTTTAAAAATATCTTATTTCAATTTTTAAAGATACATCAGTAGCAATGTTGAAAATATGTTTTAAACTTTCTCTCCACATATAGCTAGACAAAGATCCTCATTATCATCAAATTGCTTGTAGCTATAACTGAAATTGTCTTGAACTTATCTTCAACCTTGTTTCATCAAACCATTGGACCATTGGACCATTGAACCATAAGCTCTGATACCACTTTTTGGGTTTAAAATTGAGAGGGCATCATGCGGAAGCTTAGAGTTTGCAAACCAAGACGGTGATAATTTTAATGACAAACAAAAACATAATACTAAAAACATATTATTGATATGGTTGGTCAAACGACCTACATATTAAAAACTAATATTAAAAAAACATAAAACGTATTGGGAGAAAATTTCTCCCTAAACAAAACTTTTAAACGACTACATTGTGGATGTTACTATGTTTTTTACTTGAAAAGAGAGATCTTGAATTTATAGAACTTCAAAACTTCTCCACAAGAATGAATTAACCAATTATGGAAGAGATTGTTTCCTATAAGGAAACCGTGAGAAAATCTTTCTGGATTAAAATACAATTATGATAGAATTTAAGTAAAGTGGGAAATCAGGAGAAAACCTAACACAAGTAACATGTATTGAATCAGGTCCTTATTGAGGTCGATTCCTATGAACTATCAATGACTACTCTCTCATTTAATTGGATTATGAGTCCAATATTATGCTATATCATTCATAATTTTCACAAATCTATGGTTCTTAAAAAGATTTTAAAAATACATAACATTTGTTAAAGGGAAAAAGGGGGAGGGGTGTGTGTAAAAGTATAGTTAGGTATGACAAATACCCATGCGTGTGTGAATTAAGAGTATTTATGCTTTTTTAATAGTGGAATTTTGGTTATTATAATAGTTGTGATGTGGTGATGGCTTGGGGAAAAGGAGAAAAAAAATTTAATAAAAAAATGAGATTAAAAGAGATTGACGAGGTATGTAAATGTTTTCATGGTAGAATTTGAGGTGTCATAATAGTCGGACGTGATGGCGTCTTGAACAATGACATAAAATTTTGTTCTAAGAAAATAAAAGGATGGGTTCAAAAGAGAGTACTTTAATGAGATATAGCTAGGTGTGAAAGTACTGTTTGCGTGAATTAAGAGTATTTGTATCTTTATCTAAAGTTTAAATAATGGTTGGAACATGATAGTTAAGGGATTGAAAAAAAACTCTTCATTAAACTTAATAAAATTACTTATATATGTCAGTCGTAATGTGTCATGATGATGGCATAAATAAGTTCACATATTAACAGATGACAATGACTGAATCATTTTTAAAAGGTCGATGATATATTTGAACTTTTTCTCTTTAATTAATATGTATTCTTACCTTCCTACTTACCTCCACCCCCCCAATCAAAGTCTTATTAAGAGCTGTTTATGGGCCGTTTTAAATCTATTATCAATCAAAATTAAAATAAATTAACCGATTTTAAAATTATTAAATCCAACTCAAACCAAATCAAGTAAAATATGTATATATATGGATTTGATTGTTATCAATTTTAGTTTGGTTCGATTATCCGATTATAATCATTAACAAAAATAAAAATAATAAAGAATAAGATCACGCGATCAACAAAAAAATTACACTACATATTTCTTTTTTCTTTGGCCTAATCTGGTTGAAATTGGACGGTTGTTGCGTTGTTGTTTTGAATTCGGAGAGCTGCTAATAAATAATGTTAATCAATTTCTATACACTGTCATATTGACTTAGTTTGACCTTACTATTGAACTCATGGATTGAAAAGAGAGGTAATGATAAAATATCTTCTTTTCATGTATGTTGAATGTGACAGTGTATGTAAAGAGGTATATGTAGAGTACAAACTGCTAACCTATCTCTAACTCTAAGAGCTCCCAGCTAACAATAATTAGTCATCTAACTAATTACTAATCATAACTAACTAATGGGCAATTGTCCTATACATGTGCAGCTCACGTGACACCTTTAATACTCCCCTCAAACTGTGGAATGAGAACAAATTGAACATTCCCAATTTGCTCAATAGAAAATAATGTTGTGACTTCCCCAAGCCTTTTGTCAAGATATCAGCAAGTTGTAATCCAGTAGGAATGTGCTCAGTCTATATCGTCCCTTCCTGTACCTTTTCCTAACAAAGTGACAATCAATTTCTATATATTTTATTCTTTCATGGTATATTGGATTTGCTGCAATTTGTATTGCAGCCTTGCTATCACAATGAAGCTTCAAAGGTAATTGTATTTTTAATCCCAACACCTCAAGCAACCCTACAGTCCACACTAACTCTTCAACAACATTTGTTATGCTTCTATATTTAGCCTCTGCTGAACTCCTTGAGATGGTGTTTCATTTCTTGAACTTCCAAGATATTAAGTATTCCCTAAGCTTTACCATTAAACCACTGATTGACCTCCTGCTCATGGATCAAATTCCCCATTTAGCATCACAATTGCTGAAAGTTGTGTTGAGTTTTCAGAAGACAGTAAAATCCCAAGACCTGGTGCATTTTTCAAGTACCCCACCACTCTTAAAGCTACCTCCGTGTGTGACATCTTAGGACTATATGCATGAAATGACTCAAATTCTGAATTGTGAAGCTTATATCTGGTCTAGGCATAGTTAAGTATAACAACTTTCCCACCAGTTTTGATAGCTTCTAGGGTTTGTATCCCCTACATGAGCTTGTCAAATTCAACACTGGTAAGTTTTTGATTTTATTTCTAATGGTGTACTAGCTGGTTTGGAACCATCCAACCCCATGTCTGCAATCAAGTCTAAAGAAAACTTCTTTTGGCATACTAGAATTCCTTGTTCACTTCTGGCAATTCAAGACCAAGGAAATATATCAGATCCCCAGGTCCTTGATTTTGAAATGATGATACAATATATATTTGGCCTCCTTAAAATGGGTAGATCATGAACTAGTGATGATTAAATCATCAACATAAACCAGCATGAAAATATAACACCTCAAATCTGGTACCGAGGATGCTACACGGTATTCATGACCCTAAAGGACCATAATCTAACCCATGACTGATATTTGTATCTGAACACTACATAATATACTGTATAAATATGGAATAAAAGTTGTAAGGCCATAAGGTTCAAAACTAAATAACTGATAAAAATATAACATATAGATTGGGTATAAAATAGCTAAAACAACTTAAATAACTATCTGAACAACATTGTAGTCTGAAAAGCCTCTAAAACTGACTGTATGGATAGGGAGTTGATAGGAAATGTCTCCAACTAACTCCAACTACTAAAATAAACTAAGTACTAAAAATAGTAAAATTGTAGAACATCCTCGAATGATGAGGACTCACTACTAGTCTGTCTGCTGAATGTCTGAAATGCTACTAATGCTCTGGAGCTCGTGTCTCTGAACCTATGGTATAGAGTAAAATACCATATCACAAATGCGTCAGTACGATTGAATGTACTGGTACGCAAGTGAGGTAGGCTGAATGCAAAAGGGTTCATATGCATGAACTATGCTAACTGACCGAATAATATGAGTGTGAGAATACATACATGGATTAGTAACTGTAACTGAATTTATGATGATTCTGACTACTGATTCTGAATACTGACAATTTGAGTTATTGATAACTGATATAACTGATACTAATACTGAGCAACTGTTCCTGACAGTCTAGGTTCTAATGGAACTAGCTAAGTTCCGTACTATACTGAGTGACTATGTGTGATAGTCCTGGAATCTGAAGAACTATCTGAGTTCTTTTATAGAGACTGAGACTGAGACTGAGACTATGGGAAGTACACATCTAACTGACAAGCCCCAAACAAAGCAATATAGCTGAGTTGAAGTTCAATGTGTAACCCCAATTGGAAGGGTGTCAATACCGCGCCACAAGTAAGGACAAGCTGTGAGTGATCTATCATATAGAAGGTACTCAAAGGAGAATGGTGGGACCCTCATATAATAGGTTAATCCACCTCATCTACCCTCAAAATAGCAAGATTGATGTCTCAACCTATGTTAGCTACATAGTTCTAGAGCGCAAGGACTGCTTCTAAGAATCACACCCTCTAATAACAGGTGAGTTCCCATCCTTGGGCTCACTCGGTGCTGAATCCTACTCCCATCTAAATAGATACTGAACATTATTAACTGAATTAAACTAGATGAGTTCCTTGGTTTCTGTGACTAACGGAATAAATACTACTGATATTTACTGAATTATTGAGCTTTCTGAGATTATTGGGGTTACTCATTAGTTTTCCTGAGTCACATGACTGACTAAGTTCTATAGTTCATGGCTTGATTGAGAGTATCTTGAAAACATGACACTGGCTCTAGGCACATAGCTATATTTTTTTGGGGTACAATTACCCCTCGGACTTGATATAAGGAAACTGATAAGGCATGGCTCTCTTGAATACATGACCAACATCAACAATTCATAATACAATAAGTTGGGGATTTCATGAAGTACATGGTTATCATAATATTATACATAGTAGGAATGCATATAATCAATGTCATAATTCCATATTATAGCATCATGAGCATTTCAACAAATATCTACATTGCACATCAATAGCATGGGAGTAATTTAAACATAAGGGTAAAACATGAATCTATCACTTAAGTCACAATTGAGCTATATTACATAATTTCTAGTCTCTTAGGCATTTTATCAAACACTTAGGTTGCATGACTTAGGGCATGGCATAATCATCAAATTAACATATCATAACCAACTAAAATTCATGGTTGTCAACTCACATACTAACATACTTTTATAAAAATACATAAAGATTTCAACTTGGGAATCATACGACAACAACCACATGAACATAATCAACCCATAGAATGAATATCAAATTCATAGTTTAAAAACTAAATTCTTGGGCTTCATGGATGAAAGGGTCCATGAATTAATACTATGCGTACCTTGGATGGAAGATTCTTGAGGATTAACGGTGAAGCTTTTGAAATTGGATCCTCAATTGAAAAACCCTAAGCGTGTTCTTGATGGATTTTGAGAGATACAATTCTTATTTGGGTGAAAAATAGTTGAATTATGTGTTTTTGGGCTTATATAGGGATGGTAAATTAACCTTTTTGCCCTTGAGGATGAGGTTATTTAATGACTAAAAACTGGATGCCGATGCTATAAGCGACGCGACGCGTTGATGGCTATAACGCGATACTCGATGCGTCGTGCTATGATCGCGTCAAGCCTCAGAATATTTGGTTCTGGCAGCTTGCACAAATGTTGACCAACACAATTGGCGATGCGGCACACTGAAATTGCATTGGTCCACTACAACATGATCTAAACGTATTCCAAAAAATCTTAAACTTATCCGAAAACACCTATTGATCTTCCTGATCATGAATTTATAAAAATGTAGACCCTTTAAGGATGTTAAGGTCGTATAATGAGATTGCCAACTTTTGAAGGCTAAAATAAACTAAGTCTAGAAGCTTAGCTAGGATTTTCTAAGTATGGGACCCTTTGATAAGCTTAAAGGGCTGAATTAAGCTTAAGAAATTTGTGGGGTCTTAAAATATGTCCTCCATGGGAACATTCATCTCTGAATGAGACTGACTGATATGGGAGAAATGATAGCTGACATACATACTAAATGTGAACATCTGAAACATGATTGACATTACTGGTATTCATACTGAGCATGCATATCTAATGCATGAGTATCTGATTCGTGAATACATGGCTGAGATTTCTGATGTACTGAGTTTCTCATAATGAGAATGAATATTTGATGCATGATTATATGATTGAACTGATACATGAATGCATGACTAAATGTGCAATGGTACTTAGTACCAAGTTTATAACTGGAATTCTGAGCAGAAAACTGAATACCAAGTTGGTAATAATACTGAACAAGATAACTGAGCAAGCTTAAGGAAAACTATTACCTTGGGCTAAGTCAGAGTTAGCAGAGAAGAGCTGGGGATACTTGGTCCACATATCTACTTTTGCTTCCTAAGTAGCTCTTCCCTCAATAGACTGATTCCGCCAAAAAAATTTGACTAGAGGACTTCTTTATTCCTCAGTCTACGAGTCTGGTAGTCAAGAATTTTGACTGGAATCTCTTCATAAGAGAGGCTGTTTAGAATATCTACGCCCTCAACAGGGACTACGACTGTTGGTTCACCTATGCACTTCTTTAGCAAGGAGACATGGAAGATTGGATGAACTGAGGATAGATCTAAAGGCAATTCGAGCTCTTAAGCTACATTACCGAAGAAACTGAGAATTTTAAAGGGACTAACATATCGAGGACAGATCTTTCCCTTCTTGCCGAATCTCTTCACTCCCTTCATGGGAGAGATCTTTAGACAAACAAAATCACTAATCTCAAAATTGAGATCCCTTCTGCGCACATCTGTATAAGACTTCTATCGGCTCTGAGTAGCTCGGAGTCTTTCTCTGATCAAAAGGACTTTTTCTAAAGAATCAAATACTAAGTAAGGCCTATAACTGAGGCCTTACTAACTTCGAACCAACCGACAAGAGATCTACATCTCCTACCATAGAGAACTTTGAATGGAGCCATCTGAATACTGGAATGATAGCTGTTTTTGTATGCAAACTCAATCAAAGGTAAGTAGTCATCCTAACTACCCTTGAAATCAATTACACATGATCGTAGCATATCTTCTAAAGTCTGAATGGTCCTTTCTGCATGAATATCGTTCTTAGGATTAAAGGTTGTATTGAGATGAATTTAGGTACCAAGACCCTTTTGGAATGCTTTCCAGAAGTGAGAGGTGAACTGAGTACCTCTGTCTAAAATAATGGACAATGAAACACTGTGTAATCTGACCAACTCCCTGATAAAGAGTTTGGCATAATCCTCGGCTGAATAAGAGGTATGGACTAGAAGGAAATGAGCTGACTTAGTTATCCTATCTATAATGACCCATACTGAATTGTGTTGGCGACGAGTACGAGGAAAATCCATCACAAAGTCCATGTTCACTTCTTTCCACTTCCAAGTAGGAATATTGAACTCCTACATGGACCCACTAGGCTTCTGATGCTCTATCTTAGCTTGCTGACATATAAAGAACTTAGGCACAAATTCTACAATATCTCTCTTCATCGTAATCCACCAATAGATCTCCCATAAGTTGCAGTACATCTTTGTGGCCCCCGAATGAATAGAGTAGTGCGCACCATATGCTTCTGCAAGAATTCGCTGTCTCAAGTCGTCTACACCTGGCACACACAGACAACCCTGGCAACGCAATACACCATCTCCCTTTTGGGAGAAAACCTCTACTTTCTGATCTTTGACTCACTCTTTCAACTCGACTAGGCTGGGATCTCTATCCTATTTTTCTTTCAACTTAAAAACTAGAGATGATTATGAACTATTCTGAACCCATATACTACTCTTTGAAGAATCGACCAAATACACACCTAGTTTGGCAAGCTGATGAACTTCCTGAGCTAACTTCTTCTTACTTTCAAAACTAGATTCTCTAAGCTCTAGGAGAAAGAACCTATACAGAAAAGCAGAGGCAAACTCCTCCAATTCTATGGACCCTGCATCAACTACTCTCTCTGACTTCCACTATTTGAACCAAGTGTGAGCCACATCCTACAACTGGTATGTAGCTAGCTCAGCACTCTCAACAGCTGACACCCCCATGATGTCGGTAACCCTCTAAACTTGATCAACGAATTCCTGAGGGTCCTCATTTGACTTAGACCTGAAAAAAGGATGGAGGATTCATTTAAGTGAAGTCCCAAATCTTGGCTATAGCTGAATTGGCCACTGGGTTGGCTGAAATGATAGTTGGTCGTTTATTCTGAGCAGCAACTGACTGGGCAAGAGTAGTGAATCCAGCTTTGAACTCTACATGAGAGATATTTTTACCCAAAGGATATTTGGGTTGAGAAGCTGACTAATTTTTAGTTTTCTTCTTGGGAGGCATATTCTGTAAATAGAAGAGAAAAGGATTAAACTGAGAGCTCAACTTGAGATTATACTCAATGGCACGACATGAATACTGAAAGATGGTAAACTATTCCTAAAATATCTCACATCCTCTTGTAAATAAATGTGGTACACAATACACCCATGCATAAGACTCTACTAGATGTGGCTTTCAGACTTCCTAGGACTCTATTGAACCTTAGGCTCTGACACCAATTTTGTAACGCTCTGAATCTGGTACCCAGGATTCTACACAGAGATCATGACCCCGAAGGACCACAAGTTAATCAATGACTGATATATATACCAGAACACTGCATAATATACTGTATAAATGTGGAATAAAAGTTGTAAGGCCATAAGTTCAAAACTGAATAACTGGAAAAAAACATATCTATATGGGGTATAAAATACCTAAAATAACTGAAATAACTATCTGAATAACACTGTAGTCTAAAAGCCTCTAAAATTGATTGTCTGAATAGGGAGTTGATGGGATATGTCCCCAACTAACTCCAACTACTAAAATAAACTAAGTACTAAGAATACTAAAATGGTAGAACATCATCGAATGATGAGGATTACTACTCGTCTGTCTGCTGAATGTCTGAAATATTACTGATGGTCTGGAGCTCGTGTCTCTAAACCTATGGTATAGAGTAAAATACCATAGCACAAATGCGTTATTACGATTAAATGTATTGGTATGAAAGTGAGGTAGGCTGAATGCAAAAACGTTTATATGCATGAACTATGCTAACTGACCGAATAACATGAGCGTGAGAATACATGTATGGATGACTAACTGTAACTAAATTTGTGATGATACTGAATACTGAGTCTGAATAATGACAACATAAGTCACTGATAACTGATATAACTGATATAACCGATACTGATACTGAGCGACTGTGTCTAACAGTCTAGGTTCTGATGGAACTAGCTGAGTTCTGTACTATACTAAGTGACAGTGTCTGACAGTCCTGGAATCTGAAGAACTATCTGAGCTCTTGTACTGAGACTGAGACTAAGACTGTGGGAAGTAGTCATCTAACCGACATGCCCCAAATAAAGCAATATAGCTGACTTGGGATCCAATCTGTAACCCCAATTAGAAGGGAGTCAATACCTCACCACAAGTAAGGACAAGCTATGAGTGATCCCTCAAATAGTCGGTACTCAAATAAAAATGGTGGGACCCTCATATAACAAGTTAAAACACCTCATTTACCCTAAAAATAGCATGTTTGATGTCTCTAATAATAGGTGAGTTCCCATCCTTGGGCTCACTTGGTGTTGAATCCTACTCTCATCTGAATAGACATTGAACATTATTAACTGAACTGAACTAGAGTAAGTTCCTTGGGTTCTGTGACTGATGGAATACAACTAATATTTATAGAATTACTGAGCTTTTTGAGATTACTAGGTTACTGAGTTTTCCTAAGTCACATAACTGACTGAGTTCTATGGTTCATGGCTTGATTGAGAGTATCATGAAAACATGACACTGACTCTTGGCACACAGCTATATTTTTTTGGGGTATAAGTACCCCAAGGACTCAATAGAAGGAAACTAACAAGAAATGACACTCTTGAATACATGACCAACATCAACAACCCATAATACAATAAGTTGGCAATTTCATAAAGTACATGGTTATCATAATCTTGTACATGGTGGGAATTCATATAATCAATGTCATAATTCCATATTATAGCATCATGAGCATTTTAACAAACATCTACATTGTACATCAATAGCATGGGAGTAATTTAAACATAGGGGTAAAACATGAATCCATCACTTAAGTCACAATTGAGCAATATTACATAATTTCTAGTCTCTTAGGCATTTTATCAAACACTTAGGTTGCATGACTTAGGGCATGGCATAATCATCAAATTAACATATCATAACCAACTAAAATTCATGGTTTTCAACTCATATGCTAACATATTTTTGTAAAAATACATAAAAATTCCAACTTGGGAACATACAACAATAACCATATGAACATAATAAACCCATAGCATGAATATCAAATTCATAGTCTTAAAACTAAATTCTTGGGCTTCGTGGATGAAATTAAATCCTCAATTGAAAAACCATAATCTTGTTCTTGATGGATTTTGAGAGAGACAATTCTAATTTGGGTGAAAAATAGTTGAATTACGTATTTTAGGGCTTATATAGGCATGGAAAATTAACCCTTTTGCCTTTGAGGATGCTGTCATTTAATGACTAAAAACTAGGTGATGACACTATAAGTGATGTGGTACGTTTATGACTTTGACACAATACTCGATGCATCACGCCATGATCATGTTGAGCCTCAAAAGTTTTGGCTCTTTCATCCTAAACAAATGTTAACCAATGCGATTGGCAATGCGGTATGCCAAAATTGCGTTGGTCCACTATTTTGGAACTCTGAACATGATCTAAACGTGTTCCAAAAAATCCAAAACTTGTTCGGGAATACCTATTGATATTCCTGATCATGAATTTATAAAAATATTGACCTTTTAAGGATGTTAAGGTCACGTAATGATATTGCCAACTTTTTAAGGATAAAATAGACTAAGTCTAGAAGCTTAGCTAGGATTTTCTAAGTATGGGACCCCTTGAAAAGCTTAAAGGATTGAATTAAGCTTAAGAAATTTGTGGGGTCTTACAGAAAATTATGTCAGTGCCAGAAGATTTGAAAATTAAGGAATAGTCATGATGACTCTAATGATTAAACTAGATGTAATAAGAGCTTTAGTAAGTTTTAAATTCCACTGCCTGGAGGCTTGTTTCAGGACATATAAGGGTTTATCCAACTTGCACTCAAGGGAAGACTCCCCCTGCCTCAAAAGACTAGGAGAGGAAACCATATAAACCTCTTCCATCAGATCCCTTTTAAAGAAAGCATTAAAAATATCCATCTAATGTAATTTCTACCCAGTTATAGTAGCTAAAGTAAATATAGCTCTTATTGTGACCATTTTGACTGCAGGAGAGAAAGTGTCTTGATAGTAAAGCCTCTCTTATTGACTGAAACCTTTGGCCACCAATCTAGCCTTGTAATTATCAACCTGACCCTGAGTATTATACTTCAATTTAAAAACCCATTTACAACCTATTAGCCTCTTATCCACATAAAAAGGTGTTAAAAACCAAGTCTTGTTGTCAACTAAATCCTGCAACTCTTGTTCCATGGATTTTACCCACTATAGATGTTGCACAACCTCCTTATAAGAGTCGGGTTTTCAAATAGTCAATAGATTGTATAGAACTTGAAAGTAACAAGCTTATAAACCAGTGTATGACATGTATTTTTACATGGGATATTGACAAAGTGATATTTGTTTTCCAGTCTTGGGTAAAAAGTCATGTAACCATACAGGTGACTTGACCACTCTACTGGATTTTCTTGTTATAGTTACAGGTGGTGCGGTAAAATTTCTTATTAGATGACCCTCCTCTGGTGTTAAAGGTGGTGGTGATGGTTCTACTAAAGTAGAAGAAAGTGTATCGATGTGCTCTTCTGTAGACTTGTCCTTGATCACAATAAAGGGATCTGCATCCATAATTGCTTCACTTGGTTGAAGTAATCTGGAAGGATTTACCTCCAAGGAAGACCTAGATTCAAAAGGAAAGATATCTTCTACAAAAGAAACATCTCTACTGATAAAAAATATTCTATTTGTTAATAGAAAAGCCTATAACCCTTTTAAGTGGTTGAATATCCCATGTGAGCTGATTTCACAGCTCCAACACTAAACTTTTCTTTTGAATGAGCAACATTTGTGGCATAACATAAGCATCCCAACACCCTAAGATGCGGCAGATTTGGTTCTCTTCCTAGAAGAATCTCAAGTGGAAACTTCTGACCCGACCCGACCTGGGGCCTTATTGTAATGGGCATCCCAGGTCCAACCAAGATAGAGGATCACCCCCAATACCCAACTCAACTGCTATCTGAGCGAATACCCTGAGTTGGATGAATTTCAAACATTTGATAAGATAGTGTAATTATCCAAATCCAGACTCAGGGAGAGGTCTATGATCGATACTAACCAAAATGAGTCCAACCATCCGAAACTAACTAATAGACAAACCAAACCGTAAACCAAAAACCAATCAATAACCAAGTTCCTATCCATAACATAATATGAGAGGATGAAGAAACCAATAATACCATACAAGGGTGTCAACCCCAATACCAATGCCAATACTAAGGCTGACACCATTATCGATCCCACCCATTCTAACCCATAGTAGTTCTACAAAAGCCTCAAACCAAAAGAAAATTAATATTCGATCGGGACATGCCTCTAACCATAGATAAAACCAATATCCATAAGATGAACAAAGTATATAAAATCATTCATGATATGAAATAGAGCCTTCTAGAGTATGGAAGCTCACCACTTTAATCCAATAGCCGATCCCGAATTCGAACACTAAGTAGGAGGAGTAGAATAGTCGATTCCTGCATTGCATAGGGATATAGCTGCCTGAGGATGGGTTACCAGGTGAATGTTAGAAAGAAACTCATGATAAGGATAAAATACTACCAACCATTAAAACCAAGTAAGAAAACCATATGCATTTACAACTATACATATATATAACCATGCTGGGAAATAGAGTTGGATTTAGCATGCATTTAAAACCATTAACCTGGGTATGTGTAGATAAACCGTCATAGAACCAACCACGGGCTATATAGGTCAGTGTAACCCCCTGAACAAGCCCCAATTTGTGTAGCCGCACAAACCAGGGATACCATAAGAGTAGGGGATTCCCAAGTATCTTTTGCTCTCTATGATACATAACTGAAACACCAAAGGTTTTGACCCTTAGAAAATTTCTTAAATTTTTTATTTCTGAGCCACATACAACTTGTGGGTACCAGTCGTATGATGGGGTACAAGTAGTATACCTTGGTTGTATGCTGACCAGTGATGGTTGGTGGGTTGGATTGGTTTCTAAAATAGGTATGAGTCGTATGGTTGATGATGGATCGTGTGGTTTGGGTTTTTCCTTTACTTAATTTGAGACTTAGTTAAATAACTTGTATTTGAGTACGAATGGGTCACCATGGGTCATGAGTTAAGGTACGAATCGTATCATCAACTCATATTATAGACAGTATTCAAACCTCTTTTGATTCTATTCTTCCAGGGATATGATTTAGGGGTACTAATCGTATGGTTGGATACGACTTAGTTTGGGTAAGTCATATAGTGGACAGTATTGGGTCCAAGGGGAGGCCTAGGGTATGAGTGGTGGGTACCACTCGTATCGAGGGGTATAATTGGTATGGAAGAGTCGTATCATCTTACGACATTTTGTACAATTTAAATTGAGGGTAATCTGGATATTTCCCCTCATAACTCCTTGGGACCTCATGACTTATATCATGCTTGGGACATTATTTAACCTATTATTCTATAATAAAACACTTAGAAACACTTTTTAATTCTCTATAAGTCTCTTGGGTAAAGATAGGCTAGGGTTTTATCTAAAGGATCAATTTGGAGCTTGCTAAGGTGATTTCTCTCCATTATCTTCTAAACTAAGGCAAGTTACTCCTCCCTCATTATCCGTTCCAACTAAAGGCATGTTTTATACATTATTTTTATGGCATGATTATTGTATGGCTTTGGGTTTTTCAAATATATGTTGGTGGTTTTGGTTAAAATGTTTGGTTATGGTTTTCACATGTTTTAATTATGTATTTACATACTTTAATGGTGGTTTGGATAATTGGTTGCATGGGAATGTTTAATTGGTAATTGGTCTTGATTTTGGAAATACTATGCCCCCAACATGTTTGATAAAATGCCTATGAGAATGCTTTTACTATACTATTAAACTTTTAATAGAACTATTGCATGGTATTACTTAGTAATGGAATAAATGGTTTAAATGATTTTGTAATGGTTAAATAGTAAGGTTTTGGTGTTCATGATTGGTCTAACTGAAAGCCTTGTGGGGTACAATGAAATCCCCCAAGCAAGCTTAATAATAAAACACTTGTGGGGTACATAGGATTCCCCCAAGTCAACTTGATAATGAAATTTATAGGTACACGAGAATCCCTTAAGGTTTCGCTAACAACATTGTTTTCAAGCCATAGTCAGTATGATGATACCACTACTCATAGCCTTGGTTAATAATAATGGTATAATGATTTGGTTGGATGGTAATGGTTTTAATTAGCAATAATGGTGAGTGTGATTAGCTAATTGTGAAGGTGTGATTCCAATGGATAAACACTGGAAACTCACGTTTGTTGATATAAGGTTTGGTCATAGTGATCTAATATGATACTATGAGGTACACAGAAATCCTCTAAGTACACTATACATATGTATGATGAAGAGCGAAGGGTATTTGGGAATCCCCTACTTTTATGGTGTCCCCAATTCATGCAGCTAAATGCATCAAGACCCATTTAGGGGGTTACACTAGACCTATATATCCCATGGGTGGTTCTAGGATGGTTAAGCTACACATAACCAGGTTAATGATTTTAAATACATGCTAAACCTGACTTTCTTTCCCGATATGGTTATATATATATATATGTATGGTTATGAATACATGTGATTGGTTATGAATCACGTATCCTTACACGATGCAGGAATCGACCATTCTACTCTTTCCACTTAGTGTTTAGATTTGGAATTGGCTATTGGATTGAAGTGGGGAGCTTTCATATAGTGGAAGGCTCCATTTCATATCATGGATGTTTGTAAATACTTTAGTCATCTTATGGATATTGGTTTTGGCTATGGGTGGGGGCATGTCCCAACCGGTTATTTTTTTTCTTTTGGTAATAGGCTTTTATGGAACTACTATAGGTTAGAATGGGTAGGATCAGTAGTGGAGCCAGCCATAGTATTGGCATTGGTATTGGATCTGACACCCTTAGACGGTATTATTGGTTGTTCCATCCTCTTATATTATATTATGGATAGGAACTTAGTTATTATTTGGTTGTTGGTTTATGATTTGGTTTGGATATTGGTTAGGTTCAGATAATTGACTCGTTTGGGTTGGTCTCGGTCATAGACCTATCCCAGAGTTTAGATTTGGGTAATTATGCTATCTTATTAAATGTTCAGAATTCATCCTACTCAACGTATGTATTCAGATGGTAGTTGGGTTGGGTATTGGGGTTATCCTCGATCCAAGTTGGACTTGGGATGACCATTACAACATGGCCCCAGGTCATGTCGTATCAACTTTCTTCCTAAAATACCGGTTGGTACTCTATTGATAAGATAGACAGCATTTTGGACACAAATTCCCCAAAATTTAATAGGAATGGAACCTTGAAACCTTTTTGACCTTGTTACTTCCAAGATTTGTCTGTGCTTTATTTCCACCACCATATTTTGTTGGGGTGTTTAAGGAAAAGTACTTTAATGAATAACACCTGCATTACTGAATAAACTAGAGCATGTTGAATTGAAAAATTCTGTGCCACTGTCACTTTTGAAAATTTTGACATTTGTGGTAAACTGAGTCATAACAAGTTGTAAGAAATCATTAAAGAGAATAGGTACATCATTCTTTAATTTCAATAAGAAAACCCATACCATCCTACTATGATTATCCACTAAAGTGAGAAAAAATCTATTTCCATCATAAGTGGGCACCTTGTAAGAACCCCATACATCTTCATGAACTAGGTCAAACATTTTATTTTCTCTAGCTGTACAATAAGGAAATGGAAGTCTAGTCTATTTTGCTAGAGGACAAATAGGACAAAAACTACTTTAGCTTGTTTGATTATCTGCATTTGAGCTAGGATTTTATGTGGAATGTGCCCCAATATCTTTTGCCATATATCATCAGACACTGATATGTTGCAAGCCACAACTAAAAACTAGTTATCTCCTTTGAATTTCAAGTGGTATAAGCCATCTATCATCCCACAATTCTGAAACACCCTAAACCTTTGCCTTTACAAAATTTCTTAAGTTTTGGACATTCTGTACAAAGTACAGCTCATGGGTACTAGTAGTAAGATAGGGCACGATCAGGTGTCCCCTCTCACATATGTTAGTTAGTGTGTTTCAGTAGGATTTTATCCAAGATACAACTAAGCATCATACTGGTCATATAGTAAGGTACGAGGTGTATGATGCCAAGTTGTATGATGTCTTAAACTTGGCCTAGTAGGTTCTGTCTTGGGTACGATTTCAAGGGTACTTTTCATACCTTGGGGTACGAGTTTGGCATGTATTGTCGTATTATAATCAGTTTGGAGGTCCATGGTGAGGTCTAGGGTATGAGTTAGGGTACCACTCATACCCTAAGGTATGGCTAGGGGAGGGGGGTTGTACCCTCTTGCGTGCTTGTATTTAGTTTTTAAGCCAGGGGTATTCAAGACATTTCCCATGCCAAAACCCTTAAGTCCCCATGTTATATTACATGATGTGGCCTCTCATAAAACTTATTAGAAGATCAAAACATTCCAAATACTCTCTCTAAACACTCTCTTTAGGATTGAGGGTTTCTACAAGTGTTCTTCAAAGGGCTCAAGAATCAAGTTTCATTTCATGAATCATCTTGTATAAGGCATATACTCCTTTCCTCATTGTTATTTCCAACTAAATACATGTTTTAATGGGTTTTAAACATTAATTTTGGATCATGAATGGTGGTTTTAAAAACCAATAATTGAGGGTTTTGGATCATATTGTTGAGTATTATTTACACATGGTTTAAATTATATTCTCACATGTTTTGGGGGTGGTTTGCATATGTGAGTTCTTGTTGGTTATGGTTTAACAAATGGGTCATAGGTAACCCTAAACTTGATGGTTTATGCTTTTGTTTTGGTTTTGGTAGAGGTATGCCCTCAATATGTTTGATCAAATGCCTATGAGGATGTTTTACGCAATTGTTGAACTTTCATTGAAGCTATTTCATGGTATGGTTTGGTATTGGAACCCTAAATTGGTTTGGGTGTTTTTGAATGGTTTAAATGGTTTTGAATGGCTTAAAATGGTTTTGAATAGAATGGATAGTTTGGAATGGTTAATTGGTAAGGCCTTGGTGTCTATGAAATTGTTTTAAATGAGAAACTTATGGGGTACACAGGAATCCCCCAAGTTAACAAAATAATGAAATTGGTTTGAATTATGAATGTCTTGTGGGGTACATGGTAATCCCCTAAGCAAAGTTAAATAATGAAATACTTGTTAGGTACATGGGAATCCCCCAAGTAAGCCTAATAATGATGTACTTACAGTGTGCACGGGAATTCCTTAAGTAAACTTAATAATGTAGCCTATGGGATACATAGGAATCCCCTAAGGATGGCAAAAGACATTGCTTGTAAGATATAGTTGATATAATGATACCACTAATGATAGCCTTGGTTAATAATAAATGGAATTGGTGGTTTTATTGTGTGGCAATGGTTTTAATTGGGCAATACTGGCGGGGTGTGATAACTAACCATGAATTTATGAGTCTAATAGACGGACATTGAAAACTTAAATTTGCTGACATGGAGGATTGGCCATGATGACCATATACTTGAGGGGTACATGGGAATCCCTAACACTTGTATATATATATCATGGATAGCGAAGGGTACATGGGAGTCCCCTACTCTTATGGTATCTCCAATTCGTGCGGCTACATGCATCGGGGCCCATTCAGGAGGTTACACTGGACCTATATATCTGTGGGTAGTTCTAGGACGGTTAAGCAACACATACCCAGGTTAATGGTTTTAAAGGCATGCTAAACCCAATTCCCCTTTCCTGTCATGGTTATCTATATATATGTGTGTATAGTTGTGAATACATATGATTGGTTTACTTGGTTTTAAAGGTTGGCATTATTTTATTCTTATCCTTAGTGCATGCTAGTGTTCACCTGCTAACCCATCTTCGATTGGTTGTATCCCCACGTAATGCAGGAACCGGCCATATTACTCCTACTCATTGATCAAATTCAGGGATCAATGGTGTTGGATAAAAGTGGTGAGCTTCCATAGTTTGGAAGGCATCCATTTCATGTGATGGTTTACTTTACATACTTTTGTCTTTTCATAGACTTGGATTTTTGCTATGGTCGGGGGCATGTTCCAACTATATACTCTTTGCTATGGTTTAGAGGCTTTGTATGGAAAACTGTGGACTTGGGTATGGAATGGTTATGATTTATATATTATATACATTGGATTGTGATTTTTGACTTGGTTGGGTTGGTCTAGTAAGTAGACATATCCCAAATTCATAATATCATTAAATATACTATATTGTTATATGTTCAGAATTTAGCCAACTCAGGGTATATGTTGGTTGGTTGGGTTGGGTATCTGTGATGGTCTCCATTCTTGGTTGGACTTGAGATACCCGTTACGACAAGGCCCCAGTTTGGGTCGTATCAAGTTGGTATCGAGACTAGGTTTTGGTGTCATGGGGGTGTCAACAAAGCCATGTCGAGTAGAGTCTTTTTTCTGTATGTGTTGTGCACCACACTTATAATCAGGAGGCTACAAGGTATTTAGGAATGTTTCACTTTGTTATTGGTCTATTGGGCTATGGAGTCTATCTGAACTCTTCCCTAAACCATTTTTCGTTCACTTTTTAGATTATGTCTTCTTAATGATCTAAAGTTTGTGGAAACTCATATGTCCCGCTTAAGGACGACATGGATGTATCTCGTCCAACTCATGGGGCACAAACTCGATCAAGGGTCATAGTTTTGGATTTTTCTCATAGAGTTCCACCGGTCTCCATTACCCTACTCTGGAAGGTGGCATTCATGATCAGTTACCTCAAGAAGAGGTTACCAATCTCGAGTTTGGACATTCTATTAATCTATTAACCCAGATAGTGACGACTCTATCATGCAAGTTTGATCTTATTGGTATGGGGGGAATAAGGCAAGGTCGGGAAATAGGCAGAGTAAGAGGTCTTGATTTTTTTAACAAAGCGGAGTCCAACAGTATTGTGGTAAGTGTTCCAAGAGAAAGAGTTGGGTAGGTCCTAACCCTTGCTCTATGGCTAGTGTTCTCTACCCGAAGCCGTTAGGAGACAAATATTTTCATGTTAGTAATGTTTTTGGGGCACAAGGTGCTTAATCTTGGGACAGTGGGGCCCAATATCCACCATCTTATCCTCCTTATTGGTTTTGTGGTCGGTCGCACTATGATTATTGCGAGAAAGGGAGGAATCATTATTTTAAATATGGCCAGTTGGGTCATATGCAACGGTATTATCCCATAAGGATTGCCTCTTAGGAAAATAAGATACTGGTTGCCACTTCTCTAGCTTTGAACCAAGGGTACTTCTTTTGGCTCTGGCAGTGATCAGGATCGTCTCAATGCTCTTACTATCCCTCAGGCGTCCAAGGCATCTTCTGATACTGACACTGGCATGTGGAAAACTCTTTTCTAGTGATATGTATAGTTTACTTGGTCTGGGGTCCTCTCTCTCTTATGTAACCCCATCTGTGGTTGTGTATTTTGGTTTTGGTCACAAGGTTATTTTGAACTCTTTTTCTATTTCTACCCCAGTAAGTGACTCGGTGATTGCTAAAAGAGTCTATAAGGGGTGTGTGGTATCTGTTGGTAGTAAAAGGGTCTTTAATAAATTTTCTTGAATTGGTTATGGTGGATTTTGGTGTCATTCGGGGGATGGATGGGTTGCACTCGTGCTATGCATCATTAGATTGTCGGAACCATAAGGTTGTCTTTAAACTCCCTGGTGATTCGGTTGTTAGGTGGGAGGATGGTTCCCTAGATCTTAAGGGGAAGTTTATATCATATCTTAGAGTTCATAGATTAATCTCCAAAGGGGTTTCTTTATTATTATCTGGTTTGGGTTAAAGGTTCTAACTCGAAAGGTCCTTTGTATTCAGTTTCGGGCGTGAATAGGTTTCCTGAGGTCTTCCTGACAACCCTAATGGTGTCCTTCTAATGGGGAGATTGAGTTGTGGATTGGTCTTGTTTTAGACACTTGTTACAATTTCTATTCTTTGTTTATATAATGGCCCTAATTGGGTTAAAAGAGCGTAAGAAGTAACTAACGGACCCCTTATATAAAGGTTTCACCCGGCCTAGTGATTTTTCGTAGAGTGTTTCCTTTCTTTTATTCATAAGGGGGATGGTTTCCCATGGGAAGATATAAGCTGTTAGTGGGTGAATAAGGTATTTGGAGTGTCCTCCTTGTGGAGTGGACTATATATGAATGTTCTATATGGGATACTTTGTTAGTAATGGATAGTGGTTAATAGACACTAAGTGTGAATCTTAGATATTGAATTTGATGAAGGGAATAAGTTATATCAATGCGAGGATCGTGGAGGTAAATTGGTAGGTTGTATAAGGTGTATGGAAGGGATGAGGTTGGTGACTTAGGAGTAAAATAGTGGGAAAGTTGTGGCATATAGGCCGAGGGTTCAGGTTGAACTGGTGGATTGGTGGTTAGGTCATTGGATAGGTTAGAGCGTGGAGTTTATCTTACTAAGATGGATTCTAGGTAGCATTTGGGTGGAAGAGGTCTTAGGTATAGGAGAACCAAGTCCCTAGTGTACGCCCTTGGTGATTCTCATTAGATCAGAGTATTGTGCTTTTTGGTGTCATGGGATGAAGATCTAGGGTTAATCATAAATTTTCTTCTGGCGGTGTACTTCTAGGGAGGGTCCGGTTGCATATTCAGTAATTCCATCCTATCTTGATTAAGAGGGCGATCTGCTAGTGTTGTGTGCATTATAATAGAACTTATGACTGATTTCACGACCCGAGCCGAGGCCACAGCCACAACGGGCATCCCGAACCATGAAGTCTGAGAGACATCTTAACTTGAAATCATATGCAACATTCATCTATTATCAAAATACAAAAAACAAACAAAAACATGGTCATTTTACTAGTTCAACTGAGTAATGCGGACATAAGTTCAATAAAACTCAAACCATCTAATACAAGACTGTGAAATCTCTACAACAACTGGAAACAACAATCTATCTGAAACTGGGACACGGCCCTCGGTCGGACCATGAATTAGAACCAAATGAGAACAACATAAGTGAACAAGACGCCTTCCGAAGTACGGCAGGCTCACCAACTCTAAATGTCTACAAATATCTCTTGTTTAGAAGGACCGCTAGACTGGGCCTCAGAACATGAAATATAGGGGTTCAATACAAATGTATTGGTACGCAGAACAATCAAAAAATAAAATACTGATATATAACATAAGTGAGAACATTTCAAAAAAGACATGTCATCATAAAACATTTGAAAATACATGGGTATAGTTTGATGAGTTTCAAAATATTTCTGTAAATCACGACTCAACTCTTTGTTTTACTTCTGAGCTAGGTGGTACACCCTACAATCTGATATTCCACGGGCTATATGGAATCCTCCCTTG
The DNA here is from genome assembly GCA_030864225.1 of Capsicum baccatum var. pendulum. Taxonomy (NCBI): domain Eukaryota; kingdom Viridiplantae; phylum Streptophyta; class Magnoliopsida; order Solanales; family Solanaceae; genus Capsicum; species Capsicum baccatum. Next base: position 216,405,373 of record CM061559.1, on the reverse strand, counting down.
ACTCGGTGGCCAAGCCCCCAACCCAAGTTTGCCGCAAAGGTTGGAGTTTCTGATTCTGATATGCCACAGGACACTTAGCCAGCGTATAATCCCACTTTGGGGACACAATAAACCCGTATCGGCAAAACATGATTTCAAGCATTGAGTTATCTGAACTCATCCGTTCTTCGGGTAACATCTAACCCTCTTTAATTCCATTTTTAGTCTTTTCTAAACATGCATCTTTCAAAAATAAAATTCTGAAAATCTTAATAAAGTTTGATTATATTCTATTCTGAGTCTGTTATGGCATTATCTGTTTTGGTATTTTCATACCAAGACTTACAAGTCATATACATAGCCATATTATAATATACTTATTTCTTTCAATCCAATCAAGTCAGTTGACCACCAAAAACATTTAATAATACAAGAGAGTTCTTATTTCAAAACATATGTCAAACTACGCAAAGATTCTCTCTTTTCAACATTTTAGCAAATGATGGTCAATTTCTCAAAACAATCATGCAATTCTTTCGATTATCACGTTTTACATTTACAAACAAGAAAATATCCCTCTCTTCAATTCACAACCAACATAAAGTTCGTAAATGATAGTAAAACCCTTGGCTCATGATTTAATACATGCAATTGAATAACCCTAAACTTGTAAATCAAGAAGTAACACAATGAGAGAGGGAAATTCATTCTTCATGCTCTCAATTCATATTTCAAAACTGAAAACACATATATACATATACACGAGAAAATTCAAATTCAATATATGGCCTCAAGACCAAAACTCTATATCATTGGAAGAGTTCACAATGTATATTCTTTAGTGTACTTCAAACCCCTTCATAAATACATGATTTCTCAATATTCAAAACATTACTAAAACAGTTTTAACCATGCCCATGAAGTTTAGGAAAGCCCCACATACCTTAATTACGAAGAATTCACGACACCCAAACCCTAGGTTTCTTTTCTCTTCTTATGTTTAAGGAAGATAACTAGGGATTTTGAGAGTGCTTAAACGCATTTAGGGATTTTGATTTTATGTAAGTACGTTTAGGGACGGTTATTGGGTGAAAAAAGACTTTGTTGCCCTTAAATTAGCTCAAAAATGGAGTTCCTACACCGCAAAAATATAGGGTTTGCGATGCCTAACCCATGGCAAACCTTAAAGTTTGTGACGCCTAACCCATGGAAAACCTTAAGGTTTGCAGCGCCTAACCCATGGCAAACTATAAGGTTTGCGGCACAAACTCCATCGCCAAACCTTTCCTGTAAAGGTTTGCGATGGTATGGCGATGCCTAGCTATCTTCTAAGATCTAGTTTGCAACGCCTACTTAGTTTTGAGGTCCTAAATCACCCCCAACACCTCCGACAATGTTAACACATGATCTACCATCACTACGAGGGTCCTAAAGGTAATTTTTTGATGCATTAAAAGAGTGTTACGACTACGGGGTATTACATTATTTCCCCCTTGGGATCATTCATCCCGAATGATGGGTGGAACTTCTTGAAGATCTAAAAGTATTGAATGAAGAATGTAACCTCGTATTGAATAATTCTCCTCAAACAAATATGTGAAGGCATCATAAGAGCTTCTTGATTACACCTAGGGAAAAGTGTAAGCACCAAGCATGGGATAATAAGGATTGACATAGAGATGACCTTTCACATGACTTCTAAGGATCATGATCATAACAACATAAGGCATGAGTTTATTTGATGATAATAGGCCTGATTTACATTGGTACAATCGTGATATGAGATTTTGCGGGAGATAGGAATAGAAGAATTCTCTACCATACAAGATACACTGAAGAGACTTAAACTTTGAGACACTACTCATCTATGTCCCAAACAATAAATAACATACATCATTATTTCCAACTTACAATTCTCCCATCATACATCTAACCACAAGAGTTTGAGTTCCACTGCATAGTACTCCTATGTTAAAGCCTAACTCGGAGAAAAAAGGTGCTAGCTTAAGCTATAGGACCCCATACTCTACATCCTTTTAAGAATATTACTTCACACTATCATCATAATCAACACCCTCGGGCCTGAAATCAAGGTGTAAAAACCACATAACACATTGAATTATGTTTTCATCAATCACCACATCCAAACCTATCATTACTACACTCACTTCATGGATCTCCCTACCAAAACCAGCAAATTCAATCACTCTCACAAAGATTTTTGCCCCATACCTTCTCCCTAACTATTTCACAAAATGAAAGTTCATCTTCTTCTTTCCCCTTCATCCATAACCTTAGCCCAAGAATCACATCAAATTTTTTTCATATTCCAGATCATATACTCCCCTACCTAAGACATTACTATGCTTTCTCAACCACCATCATACTAACATGCAGAGGGTCATTGAGGGACTCAAGCATAAGCATCATGAAAGGGAGAAACACTATTTGATTATAACATATGACTATTGCACTACTCAAAGTTGGCCATGAGGTGAAGATACGATAGAATAGACACGAAGTGCTTCATATATCAAATATATAGATCATGAGTAGAGAGTCGTTCTTGCATAAACACAACATAACATGGATTTTTAGAACTGGGCAGAGTATGAAAATATGAGTGCACATATCAAGAGTTGTATACTATAAGGCTGGAATTACTGAAGTTAATGATTGAGACAAGGATTTCTACTTAGAGCTATTGTTCCTCGTTGAAGAACTGAACATGTCCATGAGTTTGCATAAACTTTATCTCTTTGGGATAGACCCTACATAGCATGTATCGGTAACATATTGAAAACATAGTTTCTTAGAACCAAGCATGATATAAGACATAGATCTGTAGGTCATGAGCATCACAACATAGAGCTTGAATAGTTGAAAGACTAGATTTACTGAGACATCATTGCTTCTATTTTGGAGGTCAGATCCGGGACATAAGTGCATAGAGAACACAAACCACAGGCATAGGCATGACTTGAATACATAAGACATTAGCGGAATGACCTCTTATATTGAAGTAGGAGGAACTTTCTTGAATAGGAATAGATTTATCATGACTCTCCCCTGAAACTTGCCACCATGAGAAAATTCAAGAACTACCTTAGTTCGTCATCTCCCCCTTAGATCAAAGTCACAATCCTAGACTTGCGGATATATCCCCTCATCAAATCTATAACAACAATTCTCAATGCAATGTGGAGTAAGCATATATATAAACACGAACTCCCCTCAAAAATTTTAATAAAGCACGCTAATTTGTTTCTAGGACATCTCCCCTTTTAGGGACACTAATCATAATTTCCTCCAACCCCCAAAGTCATCAACTTATGACTAACATTATCATAGGCATGGACATCCATGCTTCTAAACACTTAACACTCTATCTTCAACCCCTTAAATACTAGCATTACACCTCTAATCACATAACTCATCACTTAACAAAATTTGTAAAACTGTACCAAAGGCGTATATTGCCTAACTATATTTCGTCAATTCAACTCCATATAACACCATATAACAACTCCCTAGACTTCTCCACACTAAGAAACTTGAGAACATACACTGGGTATACATGACACTCATACACATAAAACCTTATCTAACTACATGCTACCTCGGGATTCAACTTATTCTTTTATACTTATGCACTTATCCACTTAATAACTCAACCACAATTCATCATTCTTAACACTAATCTTCATGACTCTATATATATATATATATATATATATATATATAACAATTTCCCACTCTTTATTCCGCAAGTTCCCAACCTAGGCTATTTCAAACATTATATCAAGCCAACTAAATTTTTTTTTCCACAAAACATGTACTATCAATCTTGAGCTACTATTCTTACCACTAAACTCCATATCTAAAGTTCAAGCCTATTGTCTAACAATGCCAATCATATACCATCGATGAAGCATACCTCATATTATACTAGTCCGTCAAATTGGGAAAGCGACCCAACTATGACATATCACTTAGCTATGACCTACAATCGTATCCCCTCCATGACATTACTACTGCATTTCAAAATCTACTATGTATCTTCTCATATGTAGTACTAATTTACAACGACTAGAGAAAAAACAATCAAGGGGGTAAAGTCCCATAATAGGGATAGTCAATCTTAATCTTATATTATAACCCATTACTATCTATTAACATAATCCACTTTCTCACATCATAGTTACTTATCCATACATACATTCCCACTATCTTCAAATTCCATAAAACCAAGGAGTCTCTACCTATTAGTTATTAACTAATCTACCCCTTTCCATTCACAACCTATAAATGATTTCAACAACCACCATAATTTTCCATTATGAGATCCTTTTCTATTTTGTATAAATAATAACCATACCCAGCCTCTTCCTTCACAGACTACCATACAATCTATAAATATAGCTACCACATTAGTCTATCTCTATAAAATGGCAACCCACCCCTCAATCATCGGTTATGCAACTAAACTATCTTTTTTATGCAAAAGTCACCCTCATTCTAACTTCATGTCACTAACTTTTGGACCATCTTATAGCTCATAGGTTATGACACTTTATCACATACTACTACTCGAGTGGAAATATTGTTCCAATATTCTTCTACATCTTATTACCATTAACCATGACATCTGTAACAAGGATTTTAGAAAAGGAACTGAATACATTTCATACCTTAGGCTGAAAAGTACGATTTCATTAGGATAAAGTATACACTTGAATCAATATACCATAAAGCACTAACGGGCTACTCTCAAGTCCTTGTACTATTCCATAATCTTTTTATGACTCAATTATAAAGGACCACATCATTTAAACTCTAAGCTCCTACACTTGAGTCAACTCAACAATGAGATATAGCTAATAAAATCTAAGTAAAGAAGGAATTTGGATAACCTCTAAATAGACAACACAATGGCATGATCTAGAACATGAAGAAAAGTAAAACATTTCTAAATGCCTAGTATCTTCCTCCTTATAAATATGGCATGCTACACACCTATAAAAAAGGACTTTACCCGACGCGACTTTGCAGACACCTTGGGACCATAAACCGTGCTTTGATACCAAGTTTGTCATGACCCAGGTTAGGGCCCTGGCTATGATGGAATCCTAAACTATGAAGCCCGGGAGCTTTCTTAACTTAAAATCATATGCAATATTCATATATTATCAAAATACGAAAAATAAATGGAAACATGGTCATTTTACTAGTTCAACTGAGCAATGCAAATATAAATTCAATAAAAATCAAACCATCTAATACAAGTCTGCGAAATCTCTACTACAACTGGAAACAATAATTTATCTGAAACTAAGACAAGGCCCCCGATTGGAACATGAACTAAAACCAAATGAGATCAATATAAGTGAACAAGATGCCTTTCGAAATAAGGAAGGCTCACCAACTCTGAATATCTGACAACAATCTACTGTTTAGCTGGACCTCTAGACTGGGCCTCAGAACCTAAAATATAGGGGGTCAATACAAATGTACAGGTATGCAGAACAATTCAAAAACAAAATACTGATATATAACATAAGAGAAAGCATTTCGTAAAAGAAATTTCATCATAAAATATTTGAAAATACATGGTAAACCATAAGGTTTGCGGTGCCATCTCCATCGCCAAACCTTTCCTGTGAAGGTTTGCGATGGTATGGCGATGCCTTGCCATCACCTAAGATCTAGTTTGCGATGCCTACTTAGTTTGGAGGTCCTAAAATACCCCCCAACACCTCCTAAAATGTCAACACATGATCTACCATCACTACGAGGGTCCAAAAGGTCATTTTCTGATGCATTAAAAGAGTGCTACAACTATAAGGTGTTGCATTATCTCCCCCTTAGGATCATTCATCCCCGAATGATGGGTAGGAAACTTGTTGAAACTTTAAAAGTATTGAATGAAGAATGTAACCTTGCTTTGAAAATTTTTCCTCAACCAAACATGTGAAAGCATCACAAGATCTTCTTGATTACCCCTAGGGAAAAGTGTAAGCACAAAGCGAGGGATAATAAGGATAGACATAGAGATGACCTTGCACATTACTTCTAAGAATCATGATCATAACAATATAAGGCATGAGTTTATTTGGTGATATTAGTCCTGATTTACATCAGTATAATCGTGATATGAGATTTTGCGGGAGATAGGAATAGAAGCATTCTCTACCATACAAGATACACCAAAGAGACTTAAACTTCAAGACAAAACTCGTCTATACCCCAAATAATAAATAACATACATCATCATTTACAACTTACAATTCTCCTATCATAAATCTAACCACAAGAGTTTGAGTCCCACTGCATAGTACTCCTATGTTGAAGCCTAACTCAAAAAGAAAAGAGGTGTTAGCTTAAGCTATGGGACCCCATACTCTACATCACTTTAAGAATATTACTTCACACTGTCATAATAATCAACACCCTCAAGCCTGAAATCAAGGTGTAACAACCACATAACACATTGATTTATGTTTTCATCAATCACCACATCCAAACCTATCATTACTACACTCACTTCATGGATCTCCTCACTAAGACCAGCAAATTCAATCACTCTCACAAAGATTTTTGCCCTATACCTCTCTCTAACTATTTTATGTAATGAAAGTTCATCTCCTTTTTTCTCTCTTCACCTATAACCTTAGCTCGAGAATCATATCAAATTTTTTTCACATTCAAGAACATATACTCCCCTACCTAAGACATTACTATGGTTCCACAACTACTATCATACTAACATATGGAGGGTCATTGAGGGACCCGAGCAAAAGATTCATAAAAAGGAGAAACAATATTCGATTATAATATATGACTATTGCACTACTCAAGGTGGGCCATGAGGTGAAGATACGATAGAATAGACATGAAGTGCTTCATATATCAAATGTTTAGATCATGAGTAGAGTGTCGTTCTGGCATAATGATAACACAACATGGATTCTTAGAACCAGGAAGAGTATGAAAACATGAGTGCACATATCAAGAGTTGTATACCATAAAGCCGAAATTCAGGAAGTCAACGACTGAGACAAGGATTTCTACTTGGAGCAATTGTTCCTCATTGAAGAACTGAACATAGCCATGAGTTTACATAAACTTTTTCTCTTTAGGCTAGACCCAACATAGCATGTATTGATAACATATAGAAAACATTATTTCTTAGAACCAAGAATAATATTAGACATGGATCTGTGGGTCATGAGCATCACAACATAGAGCTTGAATACTTGAAAGACTGGATTTACTGAGACATCATTGCTTCAAGTTTGGAGGTTAGATCCGGGACATAAGTGCATAGAGAACTCAAACCATAGGCATAGGGATGACTTGAATACATAAGACATTAGAAGAATGACCTCGTAAATTGAAGTAGGAGGAACTTTCTTAAATAGAAATAGATTTATCATCACTCTCCCCTGAAACATGCCACTATGAGAAATAGATTTATCATCACTCTCCCCTGAAACAAGCCAACTAAATATTTATGTTTTCACATAACATGCACTATCAATCTTGAGCTACTATTCTTACCACTACACTCCACATCTAAAGTTCAACCCTATTGTCTAACAACACTAATCATATACCACCGATGAGGCATACCACATATTATACTAGTCCATTAAATTGAGAAAGCAACCCAACTACCATATTTCACTTAACTACGACCTATAATCACATCTTCTCTATGACATTACTACTACACCCCTGAATCTACTACATACCTTCTCATATATAGTACTAATTTGCAACGACTAGAGAAAAGACAATCAACAGGGTAAAGTCACATAATAGGGATAGTGAATCTTAATCTTATATTATAACACATTACCATCTATTACCATAATCGACTTTCTCACATCATATTTACTTATCCATACATACATTCCCACTATATTCAAATTCCATAACACCAAGTAGTCTTTACCCATTAGTTATTAACTAATCTAACCATTTCCATTCACAACCTATAAATGATTTCTACAACCACCATAACTATCCACTATGAAATCCTTACCTATTTCATATAAATAATAACCATAACCAGCCTCTTCCTTCACAGACTATCATACAATCTACAAATATTGCTACAACATTATTCTATCTTTATAAAATGGCAACCCACCCCTCAATCAATGGTTATGCAACTAAACTAGCTTTTTTATGAAAAAGTCACCCTTGTTCTGACTTCTAAGCTTATGAATTCATGTCACAAACTTCTATACCATCTTATAGCACATTGGTTATGATAATTTATCATATACTACTACTCGAGTGGAAATATTATTCCAATATTCTACAACATCTCATTACCCTTAAGCATGATATTTGCAATAAAGATTTTAGAAAAGAGACTGAATACACTTCATACCTCAATATGAAAAGAATGATTTCATCAGGATAATGTGTAAACTTGAATCAATACACCATGAAGAACTAATGCACTCCTCTCAAGTCCTTGTGCTATTCCATAATCTTTTTATGGCTCATTTATAAAGGACCACATCATTTAGACTCTAAGCATTTGTACTTGAGTCTACTCTAAAACAAGACATAGCTAATAAAAGTAGAGCAAATAAGTAATTTGGATAACCTCTAAATGGATAACACAATGGCACGATCTAGAACATGAAGAAAAGTAAAACATTCCTAAATGTCTAGTAGCTTCCTCCTTATAAGTTTGGCACGCTACACACCTATAAAAGAGACTCTACTTGATGTGACTTTGCAGACACTCTGGGACCATAAACCATGCTTAGATACCAAGTTTTTCATGACCCGAGCTAGGGCCCTGGCCGCGATGGGCATCCCGAACCATGAAGGTCGAGAGCCGTCTTAACTTGAAATCATTTGCAACATTCATCTATTATAAAAATACTAAAAACAAATGGAAACATGGTCATTTTACTTGTTCAACTGAGCAATGAGACATAAGTTCAATAAAGCTCAAACTATCTAATACAAGTCTATAAAATCTCTACTATAATTGGAAACAACAATCTGTCTTAAACAGGGACAAGGCACCTTTTGAAGTAAGAGAGGCTCACCAACTCTGAATGTATGACTACAATCTACTATTTAGAAGGACCTTAAGACTGGGCCTTAGAACCTCAAATATAGGGGGTCAATACAAATGTATGGTACTCAGAATAATCCAAAAACAAAATACTGATATATAACATAAGTGAAAGCATTTCGTAAAATACATGTCATCATAAAACATTTGAAAATATATGGGCATAATTTAATGAGTTTCAAAATATTTTTGTAAATTATGACTAAACTCTTTGTCTTATTTCTGAGCTAGGGCGTACACCCTATAATTTTGATATTCCATGGGCTATATGGAGTCTGCCCTTGACTTGGCATCCAAGATCCCAACCCAAGTTTTCCACAAAGGTTGGAGTTTCTAATTTTGATACACCACAGGGCACTAGGACAGTGTATAATCCCTCTTTGGGGACATAATAAACTCGTATTGGCAAAACACAGTGTTGAGCATTGAGTTATCTAAACTAATCCTTCTTTGGGTAACCACCTAACCCTCTTTGAGCCCATTTTATAGTTTGTTCTAAATATGCATCTTTCAAAAATAAAACTTTGAAAATCTAATTAAATTTTGAATTTTATTTTGTTCTTAGTCTGTTATGGCATTATTTGCTTTGGTATCATCATACCAAGACTTGCAAGTCATATAAATGGCCATATCATAATATACTTAGTTCTTTCAATCCAATAAAGTCAGTTGACCACCAAAAACATTTAACAGTGCAAGAGTGTTTTTATTTCAAAACATATGTCAACCTACACAAAGATTCTCTCTTTTAAACATTTCAATAAATGATGGTTAATTTCTCAAAACAATCATGCAATTCTTTTGATTATCACATTTTACATTTACAAACAAGAAAATATCCCTCTCTTCAATTCACAACCAACATAAAGTTCTTAAATGATAGTAAAACCCTTGGCTCATGCTTTAAGACATGTAATTAAATAACCTTAACTTGTAAATCAAGAAGTACCACAATAAAAGAGGGAAATTCGTTCTTCATAATCTCTATTCATAGTTCAAAACTAAAACACATTTATACATATACACGAGAAAATTCAAATTTAATGTAAGGCCTCAAAACCAAAACTCTATATCATTAGAAGAGTTCATAATGCATATTCTTTAATGTAATTCAATACCCTTCATAAATACATGATTTCTCAACGTTGAAAACATTACTAAAATTATTTTCACCATGCCCATGAAGTTTAGGAAAGCCCCACGTACCTTAATTATGAAGAAATTTGACTCTTTAAGCTTGAACGCCTAGACCCTAGGTTTCTTTTCACTTCTTACATTTAAGGAAGAAAACTAGGGATTTTGAGAGCTTTCAAATGTATTAGGGACTTTGATTTCATGTAAGTATGTTTAGGGACTATTATTAGGTGCAAAAAGACTTTATTTCCCTTGAATTAACTCAAAAACGGAGTTCCTACACTGCAAAAACATAGGGTTTGTGGAGCCTAACCCATGGTAAACCTTAAAGTTTGTGGAGCCTAACCTATGGCAAACCTTAAGATTTGCGGTGCCTAACCCATGGCAAACCTTAAGGTTTGCGACGCCAACTCTATCGCCAAACCTTTCCAGTAAAGGTTTGTAATGGTATGGCAATGCCTAACTATCACCTAAGCTCCTGTTTGCGATGCTTACTTAGTTTTGAGGTCCTAAAATACCTTCAACACCTCCCACAATGTCAACACATGCTCTACCATCACTATAAGAGTCCAAAAGGTTATTTTCTTATGCATTAAAAGAGTGTTATGACTATAGGGTATTACACCTAAGGTTCACATTCTGCATTATCCCTATTCCCTGAGTATGAATCTTGACCTTGCATTGCATTACCTATGATATATGCAGATTGTGTTTCTTTCGATGTCCAGTTTTAATGACTCCTTCTATTATGTGTTTTTGTTGGGATGATTCTTCAATTATGATCTAGGTGGTCGCTATGAAGTACTTCATCCTTATTGTACTGTGTTTCATTTCAGGGGTCTTGCCTTGGGTAGCATGAGTTATTCTCGCACTTTAGTTCCTTGATAACCCTTCTTATATTAGGGTGGTGGTGGCTTTAGAGGCGTGGTGATGATTTGAAATGGGAAAAGTAGAAGTTCCTAAGTGAGAAAGATTTTGGAGTGACTACTAGAGGTAATGTTTTGGAGGGTGAGGTAAGGTTGTTGCCATGAGAAATGGTTAGAAGAGGAGTAGGTGGTATAAATTATTGTGAAAATGATAGAGGTTACTAAATCCTTGGAAGAATAGGTAGTACCACTAGAATAGAATAGGTAGGCTTAACTATTGTGATTGATAGGTATACCAATCATTGTGTTGGGTACATAAAAAATTTAGTGGAAGCAGAATAGTATTTTAGGATGGATGTAAGGAATAGAGACCTATGGCCTAAGTTAACTCCTTTTGATCTTGATAGGCTTGAACATGGAAGTAGTATATAGCTAGACTCTGGCTCTTTTGTAAATGTGTCTTTGGGAAATTCTAGAATGAATTGGACTTACTCTCTAGCATGGGTTCTATTCATCCAGTATTCCATGTGTTTGTGTTGAGGTAAGGTGTGGATAATCCTTCGTTGGTTGGTTCCTTTAGAGTAGAATTGGTATCTCAGATTCGTTGTCCTAAGGAGGTTCCAGTGAGGATCTTGGGTTGGTAAATTCTTCGGTTGTGAACAAAAGATGTGGCTTCGATAAAACTTCTATGGTGGAACCAAAAGTCTGAGAAAACCAATTGGGATGCGGAAGTGGACATGAAGTCCAAGTGTCTGTGATAGTTTTTCATCCTAGAAATTTATGCGTGAGGTATGTGTTTTTCATCACATCTTTGTTTTCCAACTTGGTTAAAGAAAAGGTTGGTTTCCTTACATCTTTGTTTCTAACTTAGTCAAAGGTCGGGATAGAGGTATTGGAGAGTAAATCATGCTTAGGTATGTGATGATATTCTCACCTTAATTTGTGTTTTTTCTTCTAAATTGGCTGGAGCAAAATTTGATGTGTGTTATTGTGTTATCTCGTTCTTGTGAATGACCTTACCCATCATTCGAGGACGAATGATCCTAAGTGGGGCAGAATGAAACACCCTAAACCTTGGCCATTGCAATATTTCTTGAGTTTTGGATATTCTAGATAAGGGATATCTTCTGGGTACTAGTAGTAAGCTAGGGTATAGTTTGGTGTCCCTTCTCTCATATGTTAGTTAGTGTGTTTATGTAGGTTTCTGTCCAATATATGATGAAGAATTATACTGGTCGTATGGTAGGGTACGATGTGTATGATGCCAAGTCATATGATGTCTTGAACTTAATCTAGTAGGTTTTGTCGTGGGTACGGTTTCAAGGGTACTTCTCATACCTTGGGGTACGAGTTTGGCATGTGTTGTTGTATGATGATCAATTTGTATGTTGATGGTGAGGTCTAAAGTATGATTCAGGGTACCACTCATACCCTAAGGTACGATAAAGGGGGTGGTCGTACCCTCCTGCGTGCTTATTTTTAGTTTTTAAGCTAGGGGTATTCCAGACATTTTCCACCCCAAAACCCTTAAGTCCCCATGTCATATAACATGTTGTGGACTCTCATAACACTCATTGGAAGATAAAAATATTCCAAATACTCTCTCTAAACACTCTCTTGAGGATTGAGGCTAGGGTTTCTACAAGTGTTCTTCAAAGGGCTCAAGAATCAAGTTTCTTTTCGTGAATCACCTTTTATAAAGCATGTACTCCTTCCCTCATTGTTAGTTCCAACTAAAGGCATATTATAATGTGTTTTAAACATTGATTTTGGATCATGAATGGTGGTTTTGAAAACCAATAATTAAGGGTTTTGGTGCATATTGTTGAGTATTGTTTACTCTTGGTTTAAATTATGTTTTCACATATTTTGGTGGTGGTTTGCATATTTGAGTTCTTGTTGGTTATGGTTTAAAAAATGGGTCATAGGTAACCCTAAATTTGATAGTTTATGCTTTGGTTTTGGTTTTGGTAAAGGTATGCCCTCAATATGTTTGATAAAATGCCTATGAGAATGTTTTACTCTATTAGTGGACTTTCCTTGAAGTTATTGCATGGTATGGTTTGGTATTAAAACCCTAAATTAGTTTGGATAGTTTTGAATGGTCTAAATGGTTTTGAGTGGCTTAAAATGGTTTTGAACGGAATGGATGGTTTGCAATGGTTAATTGATAAGGCCTTGGTGACTATGAAATTATTTTGAATGAAAATCTTGTGGGATACACGGGAATCCCCCAAGTGAATAAAATAATCAAATTGGTTTGAATAATGAATTTCTTGTAGAGTACATGGGAATCCCCCAAGCAAAGTTTAATAATGAAATACTTGTGTGGTACATGAGAAACCCCCAAGTAAGCCTAATAATGATGTACTTGTGGGGTACATGGGAATCCCTCAAGTAAATTTACTAATGTAACCTATGGGGTACATGGGAATCCCCTGATGTTGGTTAATAACATTGCTTGCAAGTTATAGTCGGTATGACGATACCACTAATGATAGACTTGGTTAATAATAAATGGAATTGGTGGTTTGGTTGTGGGGTAATGGTTTTATGTAACACCCCACATCTTTGGGCTAGAATTCAATTTATTGTTCCTATGCATACATACTTGAGCCCAATTATTCTATGTATATATATGTGTGATTATATAATATATAGTGTGGGAATATCTTTGTATATGAATCAGTGTCATAATACCCTCATAACTCAAAGACGAGTTGAGGGCTTTTCTATTGATAGAATTTGACAGATGCTCCAACTAGGGTCCACTTTAGATTAGTGTATCTACTAAATTATATTGATTCATGTGTCCTAATATATATCAAATGAAAGGTCTTTGAGTTTCCTTTCCAATGCATCTGGTTTCACCTTAATTCGATATCAGATTGGGGAGTTATACCCATTTTAGCTCAGCAGATCTATCTGTCATCAAGGTGATGACTAAGATGTTAAGCTGTCAACCAATTGACATGCCATCAGCCAAAGTCGTCAACCTTAGGTAGAATCACTAAAGAAGGTGACGACTAGGTTGATAAGCTATCAACCAATTGATAAGCCATCAGCCAAAGTCGTCAACCTTTGGTAGTAACTCTAAAGAAGTTGACAACTAGGCTGATAGGCTATCAACTAGTTGTCAAGCCATCAGCAATTTCATCACCCATAACTAGAACATGAAACGGAGTTGATGACTAAGCTGATAGGTTGTCAACCAGTTGACATGCCATCAACCAAGTCATCGACTAATGAAAATTCCATCAATTTTTATTTAGCTTCGGAAGTGTATTTTGGTCTTTTCTTCACCTCAAACCCTACCCCCTGACTTAAAAACATAAGATGGGGTTATTTTTCCCCCATCCTTAGTCCGTTAACACATTTTTTCTCTTCCCATCATTAAAAATCTCTAGAATAATAAGATTAGGGTTTCTTCTAAGGAACAAGAAATCAAGATTTCTTATTTAAGAAATTCAAGATTTCTTATTTAAGAAATTCAAGAATTCAAGTTCAATTTCAAGATTTCATCACGAAATCGAGAAATTAAGGTATGTGGGATTTCTATCGAGTGGTAGTCCAGCCATCTATGTTGTATGGAGTAGAGAGTTGGCTAGTTAAAAACTCCCATATCCAAAATTTGAAGGTGGCAGAGATGAGAATATTGTGATGGATGTGTGGACATACCAGGAAAGATAGGGCGAGGAATGAGATTATTCGAGAGAAGGTGGTAGTTTTCTCGGTAGAGAACAAGATGCAAGAAGTGAATTTATATTAGTTTGGACATATGATGGGGAGGGGCTCAGATGCTCCAGTGCGGAAGTGTGAGACACTGGTTATGGATGATTTTAGGCGGGGTAGAGAAGGGCTGAAGAAATATTAGAGAGAAGTTATTAGGCAACATATGGATCAGTTACAGCTTATAAAGGGCATGACACTTGATAGGAAAATATGGAGGAAGCAGATTAGGGTAGAGGGTTAGGGGGTGGGAGTGCGTCGGTAATAGTAAGGGAGCGTTCTTTTGTGTCTGGAGTTTTTTGTTTGTGGTGTTGTGGCTTTAGTATTATCTTGTGGCTAGAGGTGTTAGTTTATTTTGCACACCGTACTAGTTTATATGCTCTTATATTTTGTGCTTGTTATACTGTTAGTTTATTTTGCATGTCGTACTAGTTTATATGCACATATATTGTGTTTGTTATACTGTTATCGCTCCTAAGTCGAGAGTCTATCGGAAACAGCCTTTCTACCTTACCTGAGGTAGTGTTATGGTCTGTGTACACTCTACCCTCCCAATCCATACTATGTGGGAATACACAGGGTATGTTGTTGTTGGGAGTTCATCCATGGGTCCCCTTTCAGCCATGGAGCCCAAAAACCTGTTACTTTCAATTAAAGAATGAATTTTCTATCATTATGGTATTTTGTATGTTCAAAAAAGATTGAATTTCATGTTTTCATGGTGATTTAAATTAAATTCATCCCATGTATGACTCCATGCAAGATATGACTTTCTCATGCTATGAATTTCAGTTTCCCATGTCCTATTTCAAGTGAATTCCAGGTTAAATCCCCAATTTATGATTTTAATCATGTAATCATGCTATTTCCTCATGTTTAAAACATTCCCATATTCAAGTTCAGGATTCTCACATGTTTGGTGGAATTTTCATATTTTGGGTCTTTGAAACATGATTCTCATACTACAGTTTTAAGTGTTGATATCATGTTTTATGGTCATTCAGTGCTGATGGGTTATAAACACCCGATACCTATTTATTTTTATAGGATTTTAGACCTTTCAAGTAATGTGTCAGTCAACTCATGATTTTACTATTAAACTCAGTTTGTTATGAACATATTGAGCACTATCAGTTTACATGTTTACAATTACTTTAGAATCTGTATGCACTATTTTTTTCAAAATACCATGACCTAATCTTATCTATTATCAATGCATGCACCAATTACTATTTTAGTATCTTTTAGTTGGGAGTAGGATTTACCACCGAGCAAATGGGATGGGAGCATTCCTGCCAGTTTAGGGTTTGACCCTTAGTAGCAATCCCTAAGTTACAGAACTATGTAGCCAATTTAGGTTTAAGATGTCTTCCTGCTAGTTTAGCATTGATACATATCTCATGAGTACTCCTACAAGGATAGGGTGACTCACAGCCAATGTTAGTACCCTTGGCACGGTACTAACACCCTTCTAACTGGGGTTATAGATTGGACCCTAATTAACTCATTTTGGGGCATGTCGATTAGATGACACCTCCCACAGTCTCAATACAGTGTTCAGTGTAGTTTCATTTCAGGTTTGCTTGACCAAAGCATACAGATTCTCAATTACTCAGTTATCAAATTCCAGTTTTTCAGTTTACAGATTATTTCAAAAATATGCTTGGTCTTGCATTCTCAGATGTTACTATTTTCATGCATTCATGCTTAGTTATTTTATGTTGTTCGGTCAGTCCTTATCTCATAGGCATAGTACCCCTCCCCACATACACACACACACATAAACACACAGAGTTTTAGTCCAGTTATTTTGACTAAGCATAGTTCAGTTTTACATAATTAGTATTTAGATGTCAATCATTCAGTATTCAATCATCAGCTATTTAGTGTTTGGACATCAATAGTCTATTTATATATCAGCTACTCAGTATATACGCATTAGTTATCCCTTTACTTAGATTTCAATCATTCTGTCACCCATGCATCAGTAATTCAGTTAATCAGATCAGCTCAGTATATGTATTTTTGGTTTTGTATGTTCATGCATTCATGTTTTACCGTATCCCAGCTTCAGTTCTACTTATTCTACAAAAGTAAAGTTTTAAGAAACTAAGTGTAATGATTCACCATCTTATCAGATTATGTTTGTTACTTATGATTTAAGCTAATTCATATTTTAGTTGATTTTAGTCTCTTGGTGAGTCTACTTCACTTAGCATGCATGTTTTAAGATTATGTACCAATTTAGTCTTATGTATTGCATTCACCTCTGCTTAAATAGTACATCCCAGAAATACTGATCCACATATACGTTTGTGTGGATACATTATTTCATAATGTAGGTACCAGTTGTAGCTTGCACATCATGATCAGACAGTTGCAATTTCTAGCCAGCGGGTGATGAGCAATCCTATTTCAAGGACTCCAGTCAGATGTTGTTTATGTACTTTATTTTTATGATTCATATGTATTGATTAGTGGTGGTTGGAGGCATGCCCAAGCTATATATAGTCGGTATAGTAGAGGCTTCATAGATGTCAATTAGAGTCAGTCATATAATTTGAGTTCTTTCCTTAGTTTTATCAGATTGTAAACTTTATTAGTATTGTATTTATCCATATTATGCCATGATAATCTTTTTGCACAACAAACTTAGCTATTTTATATATATTAAATTAGTTGTCAACAATATACAAGTTTATGGTTTAGCTTGGGATCACTTATGGTTCCAAGCACTTTGTTATGACTAAAGAAAGTCTCGAGTCATGACAAACTTGGTATCAGAGTCAGGTTTCAAGTGTCCTAGGGTGTCTATGAAGTCGTGTCTAGTAGAGTCTTGTGGAATGGTATGGAGATATTTGTACTTTTCTTCGAGAGGCTATAGGTCATTTAAGAAATATTTCCCTTCTCTCATGTCTCATCATGCAGTAGAAGTGCTCTCTAAGGAGCTTATACAGATTCTTACGTTAATCAATCCGTGCCAACTCTACCTTATTCTTGAGGCAATAAGCTTAAATTCTTATATGTAAAGTTTTCTCAGACAATCCCCACAAAAAGTTATGGGATTGTATGCAGGCTCGAAAGTATCCCATCAGTACTTTTAAGTTCCAAAGTTTAAAGGACTTCATTCATATTTACGAAAATTGTGCACTAAGCCAAAGTCAGATGTGCTTTCAGATCCATTCTCAGAATCCTTTGATAGCATATGATCTAGAATTAGAAGCATGAACCAAAAAGTTTAGCGGCTCTGAATTTAGTAGATTATGTACCTATGGGGCTAGTTGTATGAAAGGTAA
Source organism: Capsicum baccatum var. pendulum (assembly GCA_030864225.1). NCBI lineage: Eukaryota > Viridiplantae > Streptophyta > Magnoliopsida > Solanales > Solanaceae > Capsicum > Capsicum baccatum. Next base: position 216,387,263 of record CM061559.1, on the reverse strand, counting down.
ACTAGAAGGCTTGAAATAGTGTATGCAAGAATTATATATGTTGATTCAAAATTATATATTATTGATGTAGGGTATGTTGGTGTAATGGTAATTCTCATGGTTTAGGAAAAAATATAAGTTTAGAGATATGATATTGGTAGGCTATGATGGAAGTAGTATAGTTCATTAAAGGTTTGGGAATATCCATGTTAAGTGTTAGAACCTAAGTTTGAATCTTTGAAGATTGAGATAATAGAAGGAAGAGTTGAAATTCTAGATGATGTGAACTCGGGGTATGGTGATATTCATGAAGATTCTAAGTTAGTAAGTGTTCAAGTTATTATATGATGACTATTGGGCCTATAAAAGGTTAAGAGTTATATCTCAGAAGGAAGTATTAGCAGTGGGTTTTACACTTTTAGGTGTAGTCTTTCAAGGTGAAATTATTTATGTGTATTGATATATCTTAAGCTCTAGAGTAAAGTGGTTGCAGTTCAGTTAAGACTTTATTAAAGGAGCCTACAAAATTAGAGTGATGGCTTAAAGCTAAGGGGGGGATGATAGAACAAGTAACCAAGTCAGGCTCTCAGATTCTAGTGGTGATTCTAGTGTATTGTAGAACATCAGTAAGGGATGATGATGCCCAACCCATTCTTATCTCAGTGCAAAGTTGTGTACTTTAGACATCACGATATCTACTCATACCTTACAAGTAAGATCCATGATCATTGCTCATATTCATGAACTTTATAGAAAATCATGTATGCTCTCAGTCCCTAGTATAAGGAGTTCTAGTTTGCTTAGTTGTACGAATTATTTTCCATGAAATCTAGACTTAGGCCATGCAGCTCATGACTTATATACTCATTCTATAAAGTATGTTTAGTTCCAGGTACTCATGCTACACTCTTAATGATCAACGAAGATTATGTCATGTATATCCTCAATTTTTATCTTTGTAATGAATCCATGTTGTGGATACTCTATTCCTCAGGCTCAGTTATGTGTCAAAGTTATGTATAGTATTCTTTTATGCTTCAAAACTCATGTTCTAACCTTTCAGTGACCTCCCCTTATGAAATGATAGTGATGATGAGTAATTTGTTTAAATGTGAGAGAGTAAGTGTTTATTGTAATATGTTTATTTTAACTAAGGCTATAAGTTGAAGGGTGATTGAGGCCAAGCTTTTGATATATGTCATGGTTAGTAGAAATTTTGTGTGTGTGTTTTTGTGGATAGTGCATGGAAGTTGTTATTGATAGAGGTTTAGAGAATATAAGAAAGATGTTGTTATAGGTGTTTTCCTAGAAGTACATATCTGTTTATAATGATAGGATTGAATGTCATGTTGGTGTATAAGCGGATGAATTCATTACGTGTTAGTAAATTCCTAGCAAGAGTTTGAATGTAGTTATTGAAGTGGTAATAAGAATTATTCATGAGATGAGAAGTTGTGAAAGCAAATGGGTATTAAATTCATGATTCAGACTAGTATTACAGTGTTATGTGTGTACACTATATATTCGAGTAGGCTTGAACATAGTGAGAGAGTTCAGTTCAGCTCAGACTTTAGTAGATAGGGTTTTCAGTGCCTATGTGAAGATTATAAGTAGCCTCAAGTGAAGTGCAGTATTAAAGGGGAGCGTGTAGTTGGGGGAGTTTTTGAAAAGTATGTATAAGTTTGAAAGTATCAGTTGCATTTTCTAAGGCATAGCAATTCTATCCGAGCTTATGTTTCATAGGCCTATGTTCTATGTTACAGAGTTATTGTCATATTAAAATTCCTTACTCAGATCATGCCTAAGATTCTTTGCACCCTAATGTTATTAGAATTTCTCAGAAAGAGTGTTGAAGAAATACTCCAATTGAGTATAAACTTTCAATATAATTCAGTCTATATAGCCAGCAATTCAGTTTAGCAGTCAGACAAAAAGTTCCTATGGTTTTCCATCTTTCCATCTAGTCTTATTACCTGAAGCCTCATGAATATGGCTATTCCATGAGGTATTTTGTTCGCATACATGTAAGTTGCAAATTTAGTTCAGTTCATGCATCATGTTTCAGATTCAGATATTCAGTCATGATTTAGTTCGTAAGTGTCCCGTGCATCATCTCAGTCTTTCCTTAGTATTTCGGCCAGGTCAGTATCATTCGAGGGATGAATCACCCCAAGGGGTAGATGTTGTAATACCTCGAGTATTTCATGTCCTAAACCTCTCAACTTTTCTTTAAGAAACCAGATCCGACCTAAGGTAATGGTTACTCATAAGTTGACTCTCTTATTTCTATCTTAACCTTATAACCATTCTTATGGCATTGTTTGTGTTTGCGAAATCAGTTCAGTTTATGTATCATGCTCAGAATTAGTTATGCAATCATGTTCCAAGTCATGCATGTTTAGTATATGATTTCAGTTATCTTAGGGTTCTCAGTCTAACCAATCTTATTCAAGGATAAATGTTCCCAAGGGGGAGATAATGTAACACCCCACATTTTTAGGCTAGAATTTAAACCATTGTTCCTATGTGAACAGACTTGAACCCAATTATTCTATGTATATACATGTGTGATTATCAAATATATAGTGTGAGAATATCTTTGTATATGAATCACGGCCATAATACCCTTCTAACTCAAAGATGAGTTGAGGACTTTTCTATTGATAGAGTTTTGACAGATGCTACAACTAGGGTACAATTTAGATGAGATTATCTCCTAAAAATAAATTGATTCAGGTTTCCTACTATATATCAAATCAAAGGTCTTTGAGTTTTCTTTCCAATGCATCTGGTTTCACCTTAATCCGATATCAGGGTGGGAAGTTATGCCCATTTTACCTCAGCATATCCATTGTCATCAAGGTTACAACTAGGCTGATAAGCAGTCAACCATTTCAAAAGCCATCATCCAATGTCGTCAACCTTAGGATGTAACTCTGAAGGAGTTCACAACTAGGCTGATAGGCTGTCAACTAGCTAACAAGCCATCAGCCAAGTCGTCACTCATAGCCAGAACATGAAAGGGAGTTGATGACTAGGCTAATAGGGTGTCAACTAGTTGAAAGCCATCAACCAAGTCATCAACTAAATAAAATTCCATCAATTTTCATTCAGCTTTGGAAGTGTATTTTGGTCTTTTCCTCACCTCAAAACCTACCCCTACGACTTAAAAATATAAGATGGCGTTGTTTTTCCCCCATTCTCAGTCCCTTAACACGTTTGTCCTCCTCCCATCATTAAGAATCTCAAGAACAATAATATCAAGGTTTCTTCTCAAGAACAAGAAATTCAAGATTTCTTCTCTAAGAAATTTAAGAAATCAAGTTGAATTTCAAGCTTTCATCGCGAAATTAAGAAATTAAGGTATGTGGGAGTTAATCCATGGGTCCCCTTTCACCTATAGAAACCAAAAATCCTTTTATTTCAATTAAATAATGAATTTTCTATCATTATGGTATTTTGTATGTTCAAGAAAGATTGAATTTCATGTTTTCATGGTGATTTAAATTAAATCCAGCCCATGTATGACTCCATGCAAGATTTGACTTCCTCATGCTATGAATTTTAGTTTCCCATGTCCTATTTCAAGTGAATTCCATGTTATATTCCCAATTTATAATTTTAGTCATGTAATCATGCTATCATGTTTAAAACATTCCCACACTCAAGTTTAGGATTCTCACATGTTTGGTGGAATGTTCATATTTTGGGTCTTTGAAACATGATCCTCATACTACAGTTTTAAGTATTGATATCGTGCTTTATGGTTATACAGTGTTGGCGAGTTATGAACACCCGATACCTATATGTTTTTACAAGATTTCAGACCTTTCAAGTAATGAGTCAATCAACTCATGATTTTATTGTTAAACTCAATTTGTTATGAACATATTGAGCACTATAACTTTACATATTTACAATTATTTTAAAATTTGTATGCACTGTTGTTTTCAAAATACCATAACCTGAGCTTATCTATTATCAGTGCATGCACCATTCAGTGTCTTTCAGTTAGGAGTAAGATTTAGCACTGAGTGAACCCAGGGATAGGGGTATTCCTGCTAGTTTAAGGTTTGACCCTTAGTAGCAATCCCTGAGTTACAGAACTACATAGCCAGTGTAGGTTTAAGATGTCTTCCTGTTGGTTTAGGGTTGACACATATCTCATGAGTACTCCTGCCAGGATAAGGTGACTCACGGCCAATGTTAGCCCGTGGAATGGTACTGACTCCCATCCAACTGGGTTATAGGTTAGACCCCAATTAGCCCAGATTAGGGCATGTCGGTTAGATAATACCTCCCACGGTCTTAATATAGTGTCCAGTGTAGTTTGAGTTTAGGTTTGCTTGACCAAAGCATACAGATACTCAGTTATTCAATTATCAAATTTCAGTCTTTCAGTTTATCAGATTATTTCAGAAATATGATTATACTTGGTCTTGCATTCTCAAATGTTACTATTTTTATACATTCATGCTCAGTTATTTCATGTTCTTCAGTCGGTCCTTATCTCATATGCATAGTACCCCCCCCCCCCCTCTTCCCCACACATACACACAGAGTTTTAATCCAGTTATTTCGACTAAGTATTGTTCAGTTTTACATAATCAGTATTCAGATGTTAGTCATTCAGTATTCAGTTGTCAGTTATTCAGTGTTCGAATATCGATTGTCCATATTTATATATCAGCTACTCAGTATATATGCATTAGTTATCCCTTTACTTAGATTTCAATTATTTTGTCACCCATACATCAATTATTCAATTAATCAGATCAGCTCAGTACATATATGTTTAGTTTCATATGTTCATGTATTCATGTTTTACCATATCCTAGCTTCAGTTCTACTTATTCTAAAAAAGTAAAGCTTTAAGTAACTAAGTGTAATTATTCACCAGCTTATCAGATTATGTTTTTTACTCAAGATTTAAGCTACTTCAGGTTTTAGTTGATTTCAGTCTCTTGATGAGTCTACTTGCACTTAGTATGCATGTTTTAAGATTATGTACCTATTCAGTTTTACGTATTGTATTAACCTATGCTTAATCAGTATATTCCATAAGTACTGATCTATATATATGTCTGTGTAGCTACAATGTTTCATAATGTAGGTACCGGTTGTAGCTTGCACATCATGATCAGACAGTTGTCGTTTGCAGATAGTTGTCGTTTCCAGACAGCAAGTGATGAATTAACCTTTTTGAGGGACTTCAATTAGATGTTGTTTATGTACTTTATTTTTATTATTCATGTGTATTGATTAGTGGTGGTTGGAGGCATATCCTAGTTATCTATAGTCAGTATAGTAGAGGATTCATAGATGTCAGTCAAAGTCAGTCATGTAATTTGAGTTCTTTCCTTAGTTTTATCAGAATGTAAACTTTATCAGTGTTGTATTTATCCAGATTATGCCATGATTATATTTCTGCATAGCAAACTTAGCTATTTTATACATATTAAATCAGTTGCTCAACAGTATGCCAGTTCATGGGTTAGCTTGGGATCACTTATGGTTCCAAGCATCGTGTTATGACTAGGGGTAGTCTCGAGTTGCGATATTTTAATTGGGTAATAAGGGAAGGGTGTAATATCTAACCGTGAAGGTGTAAATCTAATGGACAGACATTGGAAGCTCATGCTTGCCGACATGAAGATTGGTCATGATGACCATATACTTGAGGGGTACATGGGAATCCCTTAACACTGGTATGTATGTATCATGGAGAGCTAAGGGTACATGGGAATACCTTACTCCTGTGGTGTCTTCGGTTTATGTGGCTACACATATCGAGGCTCATTCAGGGACTTACATTGGACCCAGATAGCCTGTGGGTGGTTGTATGATGGTTAAGCTACACATACCCAAGTCAATGGTATGATTAGTCTACTTGGTTTTAAAGGTTGGAATTATTTTATCCTTATCCTGAGTGCATATTAGAATTCACCTGCTAACCCATTTTTGGGTGGTTGTATCCCCACATGATATACGAATTGGCCATACTACTCCTCTTGCTCATTGATCGGATTCAGGGACCACCGATGTTGAATTAAAGTGGTGAGCTTCCATAGTTCGAAAGGAATCTATTTCATGTGGTGGTAAACTTTACATACTTTTATGTAAGACCCCACAAAATTCTAAGCTTAACTCAATCCTTTAGAGCATGAAAAGAGGTCCCAGACTTAGAAATTTCAGCTAAGTGTTTACACAGAATTATTTTAGCCCTCATAATGTGGCGATCTTATTTTACGACCCTTATGACCTTAAAATGTCAATCCTTGGATTAAATCATAATCAAATGTGCCAGTAGGTCACTTCGGGTGATTTTGGATTTCTTGGACCTCGTTTGAAACATGTTTGGGAGTCCAAAACAATAGATCGATGCGATCTCAATGCGTCGCGTTGCCTATCACGTTGATAGATATTTTCCCTAGATCTCAGTGCAAATTTTAGTAAGCCAACGTGATCTCGAGGTATTGCGTCGGCCATCACGTCGACCTATCAATGTGGTGCATTAGTCTGTGCATTGATGGGCACGTTTTCATTAATTAAAAGTCCGCATCCAGAGGGATATTTGGGTTATTTTCCCACATCTATTCAGCCCCAAAAAGATGAGATTTATCACTCCTAAAGGCAAAATCCATTTACTATTCACAAATCCTCTCAAGAAAAAACCCTAACCACTCAAATTCAAGATTCAAGTCCCAAGAAATTCACCACAACCATCAGAGAATTGATTACCAAGGTATGTTGGGTGTTCATCCAAGGGTTTCCTTCCACCCTTGGGGTTCAAGAACCTCTTGTAAAATTTCAAGATGATTATTTCCATGAATTCCATGTTGAGTTAAATTGTATTCTTGATTATGATTTTAATTAGGTTCTAACCCATGATTAATTACAAAATTCATGTGAATTAAATAGCATGTGTGTAGTATTATGTAGTTTTATGTTGGAAACCCTTGAATTTGTGAGTTTGGAATTGTGATCATGATGCTTGCTTGTTGACTAGTATTATGTGCATAAACTATGCCCCCCAAGTGTTTGATAAAATGTTCATGTGATTTGAGTAGTGAAATCATATCATTTTAGCATGTAGACAAGTTTATACCATGCAAGTGCTTGATGAAATGCCTCAAAGAGTGAATTATGACAAAGTGTCTAGTTATCATGCTTTCAAAATTATGCTATGTTTTACAATTTACGCAATCGAGTCCTGGGTTATCTAATACTCGACAATCTGGTTGATTACCTAGAGTTACAGTAGCTGCAGAATAGTCTCAGTAGTGTCACGAACAGTAGTACTCAGTCCAGTTCAGTCAGTTAACAGAACTCAGTGAACTCAGTTCAATTCAGTTAGACAGCACGATCAGTAATAGTTCAGTCAAGCCTAGAACAATCTAGAAATTAGTTCAGTGTCTATTTAGTTAGGAGTAGGAATCAGCACCGAGCGAACCCAGGGATGGGGGGGCATTCCTGTCAGAAAAGGGTATGACCCTTAGTAGCAATCCCTGCATTATAGAACTACCTAGCTAGCGTAGGTTGAGATATCTTCCTGTCAGACTAGGGTTGATACATCTCGTATGAGTTTTCCTGCCAGCGAGGGTTGATGAAATATCTTCCTGCCAGAGAGGTTTAACTCACAACCATTGTTAGTATCCCTTGGTAAGGTGCTAACACCTTTCCAACTGGGGTCACAGGTTGGACCCCAACTCAGTTCATAATCAGGGTATGTTGGTTAGATGAACACTTCCACAGTTACAGTTTTAGTTTCAAACTCAATATTAAACCTCAGTTCAGTTTTAGAATCAGGATTGTCAGATATAGTCACCCAGCTCAGCACAGAACCCAGTTCAGTTCCACAGAATTATGATTATCAGAAACAGTTACCCAGTCAGTCATTCAGTTATATTCATATTATTCAGTCAGTTATTGTTTGTACATATGAACCCATGCATATCATCCTACCTCACTTAGCATACCAGTATATTTAAAGTACTAACGCATACTTTTCTTTTGTGTTATGATGACTTATATCATAGGTTAAGACGCACGGGTTCCTAACCATACTTAGCAGCCTAAATTTTCAACAGAAGATATAGTGGTGAGTCCTTATAGTACGAGGACAGATTTATTATTTTACTATTTTAGTATTCATTACATTCAGTAGTCAGAGTTAGTTGGGTACTTGTCCCATCAACTCCATATTCAGATAATTAGAGGCTATCAAACTAAATTATTTCAGACAGACGTTCAATTTTCAGTATTTATTTATCAGTATTTAGTATTTTTTTTCCAGTGATGATCCTTATGGCAACTTCAGCCTAATTTCCATGTTTATTTCACTAATATTATATAGTGCTCACAGCAGGTGCCAGTCATAGGTTAGCTTGTGGTCCTACGGGATTATAAGCATCGTGTGACATCCGGGGTACAAACTTGGTGCATTACAAACATGGTATTAGAGCCTAAGATTTAACAGAGTCCTAGGAATTCTGAAAGCCACATCAAGTAGAGTCTTATGTATGGGTGTGTAGCGCGTCACACTTATGAACAAGAGGTTATGAGGCGTTTTAGGAAAAGTTTCCCTTCTTTCAGTATTCATATCATGCGACTAAGCATTAGCTCAAGTTAAACTCTTTGTCTAATTCAAGTTTCCCTTCTATTTACAGAATATACCTCCCAAAAAGAACAACAGAAGAAGAACAGGAAACCAGCTAGCCCATTCAGGCAGATCCCCTGGGAGAGTATGTATCCCGCGCAGAATTCAGAGCAGCTTTCACCACTCTAGCTCATTTTGTGGCAGCCCAGAATGAACGTCCAGCTACTGTCCAGGCCAACCCAATGGCCAATACTGCTGCAGCTAGAATTTGGGACTTCACCCAAATGAATCCCCTAACATTTACCGAGTCTAAGTCAGATGAGGACCTACAGGAATTCCTTGATTAAGTGCAGAAAGTCAAAGATATTATGGGGGTGACTGCTAGTGAGAGTGCTGAATTGGCCGCATACTTGCAGGATGTGGCTCACTCATGGTTTAAGCAGTGGAGGGCAGAGAGGGTCGCGGATGCAGGGCTCATAGAATGGGAGTAGTTTGCCACTGCTTTTCTGGATAGGTTCTTCCCACTCGAGTTGAGGCAAGCGAAGGTTTTGGAGTTTATTAATCTGAAGTAAAGAAACATGACAGTAAAAGATTATTCTCTCAAGTTTACGCTCCTCATGTGGTAGCAGATAGCAAATCTAAGATGAGTAAGTTTGTCTCTAGGGTGTCTAATAGTGTGTTCAAGAAGCGTAAGACTGGAATGTTTATTAAGGAGATGGACATATCCAGGCTTATGGTCCTTGCTCAGCAGATATAGAAGGCTAAGAATAAGGAGAAGAAGAGGGAGAATAAGAGAGCTAGAACAGGTAGCTTCAACTTTACCCAGCCTAAGTCAGAGGGTGGTAATTATTCTCAGTTTTACCTGAAATCATCAGTTCTAGTTCCATCCTCAGCCAGTGCCCATGTGCCAAAATTCATATATGGCAATAAAGATAGGGCGCCAGGCCCTAAACCCCAGGATAGTGTTGGCAGTGCCCAAACAAATCCTTTTTGCTAAAAATATGGCAGAAACCATCAAGGTGTCTATCGAGCTTGCAGTGATGTATGTTTCAGATGTGGCAATCCAAGCCATAGGGTCAGAGAGTGTCCTCAGGTGGGTTCACAGAGTCATCATAATTGTCCCCTGGCTCAGTTCAATCGTCCGAATTAGCAGGGTGCCACTTTTAGTTCCACCAGTTGCAACGCCCAAACAGACTCTATGCACTTCAGTCCTGACAAGATCAAGAAAGTTCTGATGATATGGTCACTAGTAAGTTATAAGTTTATCATTTACATATTTATGCTTTTCTAGATCTAGAAGCATTTTTGTTCTTTGTAACTCCTATATAGATGTTGACTTCGGAGTCAGTCCTAAAATCCTAGCAGAGCCCTTCTCAGTCTCCACCCCAGTGGGTAAATCTATCATAGCCCGATGGCTATACAGGAACTGTTTGGCTATGGTATCTAGGAAATTTACATCAGCAGACTTAGTGGATTTAGAGATGACATATTTTGACATCATTCTTGGCATGATTGGCTCCATTCATGTTATGCTTCAGTTGACTACAGAAACAGAATTGTCTATTTTTAGTCTCCGAATGAACCTGTCCTTGAATATAGGGATAGTACTTCAGGACTTAGGGGTCAGCTTATTTCCTACCTTAGAGCGAGGAAAATGATATCCAAAGGGTGTGTCTATCATCTCATTTGAGTTTAAGACTCCAGTTCAAAAAACCCTAATATTGAGTCAGTATCAGTAGCATGCGAGTTTCCAGATGTGCTTCCCCAAGATCTTCCCGGGGTCCTTCCCGAAAGGGAAATTGACTTCGGAATTGACCTTCTTTCAGATACTCAGCCCATCTCTATTTTGCCATACAGAATGGCTCCAGAAAAACTCAAAAAGTTAAAAAACAGTTGAAGGATCTCCTAGATAAGGGATTCATCAGACCCAGCATATCCCTTGGGGTGCACCAGTTCTATTTATGCTCAAGAAAGAAGGTTCTCTTTGAATGTGTATAGACTACCGTCAGCTAAATAAAATCATGGTCAAGAACAGGTATCCACTTCCCAGAATTGATGACCTGTTTGACCAACTTTAGGGTGCCAGCTACTTTTCTAAAATAGATCTCAAATTAGGCTATCATCAGCTCAGAGTCAAAGAATGTGACATTCTAAAAATAACTTTCAAAACTCGGTATGGTCACTTCGAATTCTTAGTCATGTCATTTGGTCTTACCAATGCCCCAACAGCCTTCATAGACTTGATGAACCGTGTGTTCAAGCAGTATTTGGACATGTTCATCAAAGTATTCATTGATGACATTCTAATCTACTCCCACAGTGAAAGTGATTATGCAGACCATCTCAGAATAGTCTTACAAACTCTTAGAGCCCATCAGTTGTTTGCCAAATTCAGTAAGTGCGAATTTTGGCTAAGGCCAGTAGCTTTCCTTAGCCATATAGTTTTTGGTGATGGCATTAGAGTTGATCCTCAAAAGGCCGAAGCATTGATAAACTGGCCTAGACCCATCTCTCCATTAGATATCAGGAGTTTCCTAGGTTTGGCCGGCTATTACCGATGGTTTATTGAGGGATTTTTTTCTATTGCATCCCCCATGTCTAGATTGACTCAGAAAAAAGTCAAATTCCAGTGGTCAGATTCTTGTGAGAAGAGTTTTCAGGAGTTGAAGACTCGACTCACTACAGCCCCAGTTTTGACTCTACCAGATGGTTCATATGGGTTTGTGGTATATTATGATGCTTCCAGAGTTGGTTTGGGGTGTGTTTTTATGCAGAGATATAAGGTCATAGCCTACGGCTCTAGACAACTTAAGCCCCATAAAAAGAGCAAGCCTACCCATGATCTTGAGCTAGCAGCTGTAGTGTTTGCCTTAAAGATTTGGAGGCACTATATGTATAGGGTGTATGTTGATGTCTTCATAGACCATAAGAGCCTACAGTGTATGTTTTACAGAAAGACCCGAACCTACGTTAGATAAGGTAGTTAGAGTTGTTAAAAGACTACAACATGAGTGTTCTATATCATCCGGGTAAGGCCAATGTAGTGGCTGATGCTCTCAGTAGGATGTCTATGGGTAGTGTTGCTCGCTTGGAGGATGGTAAGAAGAAGTTAGTTCAGTAAGTTCATTAGTTTGCCCAACTCGGTGTCCGCTTAGTCGATTCAGCAGAGGGTAGTGTATGGGTGCAAAATAGTTTGGAATCATCTCCGGTTTCCAAAGTAAAAGAAAAGCATGACAGGGATTCAAGTTTAGTTAAACTAAAAGAGTCAGTCAGATATCAGAAAGTAGAGGTTTTCTCCCAAAGGGGAGATGGTGTGTTACGCTGCCAGGGTGGGCTATATGTTTCATGTGTGCATGGCGTAAGACAGCGGATTCTTGCAGAAGCACATGGTGCGTGCTACTCGATTCACCCAAGGGCCACCAAGATGTACCATGACTTGTGGGAAGTCTATTAGTGGAGTGGGATGAAGAGAGACATTGTAAAGTTTGTAGCTAGGTGCTCAATATGTCAGTAGGTTAAGATCGAGCATCAGAAGCCTAGTGGATCTATACAGGAGTTCAGTATTCCTACTTGGAAATGGGAGGTGGTAAACATAGATTTTGTGGTGGGTTTGCCCCGTACTCGCTGCCAGCATAACTCGATTTGGGTCATTGTAAATAGGATGACTGAATTAGCTCATTTCTTACTAGTTCATACCTCTTATTCAGTCAAGGATTATGCCAAACTCTATGCCAGAGAGTTGTTCAGATTGCACAAAGTTCCGTTGTCCATCATTTTAGATAGAGGTACACAACTCACCTCTTATTTCTAGAAAGCCTTCCAAAAAGGTCTTGGTACCCAAGTTCACCTCAGTTCAGCCTTTCACCCTCAGACAGATGGTCAAGCAGAAAGGACCATCCAAACTCTAAAAGATATTCTACGATCGTGTGCCATTGACTTTAAGGGTAGTTGCGATGACTATTTTTCCTTGATTGAGTTCGCGTATAATAACAGTTATCATTCAAGCATTTAGATGGCTCTGTTTGAGGTGCTCTATGGGAGGAGATGTAGATCTCTCGTAGGTTGGTTTGAATTGGATGAGGCTACAGTGGTAGGTCCTGACTTGGTATTTGATGCCTTAGAAAAGGTTCAGTTGATCAGGAAAAGGCTTAAGACAGCTCAGAGCCAACAGAAATCATATGCAGATGTGCGAATAAAGGATATCTAGTTTGAGATTAGTGATTATGTGTATTTAAAAATCTCTCCTGTGAAAGGAATGAAGAGTTTTGGCAAAAAGGAGAAGCTCAATCCTCGATATGTCAGTCTATACCGAATTCTCAATTGTTTCAGAAAAGTAGCTTACGAGCTTGAGTTATCTTCAGACGTAGTGTAACACCCCGAAAAATGGGTCCCGTAGAATCACACGGTGCTTGAGGCTATGAGTAGCCCCAAGCTAACCCTTTGAGCCATTTTCATTCAGTTCAACACAAATCAACGGGGTTTTCATAAATAACCCTCAAATATCAACAGAGTAATCATCATCCAAGAATAAAAGAATTTCAAAAAGATAACAAAATACGACTTATTAGTCAACTCCCAACATCTATACTAGTCTGACAAGCCTCTAAGAAAATCGATAAAATCAGCGAGCCATTGAGACATGCCCCAACTGACTCATACTCAGTTATCAAATGTAAACGATTCCGTGAAACCAACATCAGACATCACGCCCTCGGAACATGAGGACTCACCACAACAGAGGATGTAGAACAGTGTGCCCGAAGAATCACTATCAAACCTGAAACTGAGCACCTGAACCTACATTTCGAGAAAATGCAGCCCACATCTGAAGATGTGGGTCAGTACCATGGAAAGGAACCGAGTATATGGGGGTGTATGCAGTTGTATAAACATCATCATCATGAATATTTATGAAAAATATGCAAGATGTATGAAAGACTCACATAGCCCGAAGAAAATCATCATAATCATGAAAGGATGAAATAAGTACAATAACACATGTGAGTCATCATATAATTTGTCAATCACTTTCAGTTCATCAAGAATATCAATTCTCATAATGTAAATATCATTTAAATCTTTTGAAAGAATAACTTTCACAATTCCACTTTCAAATCACTTCACCATTCACCATAGACACAAGGAAACACACACACACTGGGAGATCCTATAACTGACATAAACCATGTGAGCTACATGGAGTCCAACGTACAACCCATGTTGGGGATCTCCTTCCTATCCTTGCCATCGGAGTAGGACTATCAATATCAAATCCACACAAACTAGTGATCACTATATAAATCATCCTCAGGATCACTCCTACGGGGGCACGTAGTTCTAGGGAAGTAAGGTCGCTTTATACCTCCCACTCGATGCTAAAGACTTCTCCCAGACTTAGCTCAGATCATTTCAAAGACAATCCACAACAAAACAATTTTAGTAATATATAAATATACATCGGGAGCCATCATGCTTTCCATCTATCAAAATCAACCACGTTGTGGATTTCTTTCACACTTGAGTTCAAAACAACTCCATTAAGACCAAAAGGTCAAATCATTCAAAATATCTCAAATATTCAACATCAACGTTCTTATAACACACACTTTCTCAAAGAAACACAATTTCCAATGGGGATTCACGACCCAAATATCAAAATCATGATAAATATCATTCAAGATTCATGCTTTATATCTCCACACATGTAAATTCATCTTTCAAAATCATAAACCTCAAGATTTCATAATAATCGTCATAAAATATGGGTTCATGCTTCAAATTCGTAAATATCAAATAAAAATCATGTTTTTGTAAAGAAAATTACTTTTGGGCACAAGAACGAAAGAGAGTTCTTGTTGAAAAACCCCGCATACCTTGAATGATGAACTTTAGATCGATACTCGTTTTTGAGATGTTAATCGTTCCTTTGAATGATGGTTCTTGGAGTTCTTGAACTAGGAACTTGGAATCTTGAATAAATTTGCAGAATTAATGGTGAACTTTAGAGGTTCTTGAAGTTGGATGTAGGAGCTTAGGATTTTCTTTTTGAGGGAATTTGATGAAATATAACTTATAATACTTCTAATAGGCGTTAATATAGGATTTGGATAGATTTTGGGTGAGGATAAATGACCAAAACGCCCCTAAAAATCAAATAATTCTCGAATCTGCCCTTTGGTGGACTGTTTTGATAGTCTGAAGTAGATCAACCATAACGTTTTACTTCGATATCCAAATTGGTGAAACCAATTTCATTAGAAAGAGGACTCTCATATCTTTCTGTTGATATATAGTATCTCACCCAGATCATTGTGTACGAGGAGTTATGATCGTTTGAAGTTGACCCAAAAATTCTCTTTTGATAGGCTGAAGTAGATCGACCATAACTTTTTGCTCCGATAGACAAATTGGATGAAACCAATTTCATTGGAAAGAGGACTCGCAGAGCTTTCCATTGATATATAGTAGATCACCTAGATTATTATGTACAAGGAGTTATGATTGTTTAAAGTTGGAGCAAAAATACACCAGGCCTCAGTACTTTTTCCTGCACGTTTTACTGTTCACTACTATTCATGTTTTGATCGGAATGTTCATAACTCGTCGCTCGGGTGTTCGTTTTGGATGATCCATATATCGTTGGAAAGCTTATTCGATACTATACGCGATGGTGGGTAATAATTAATACATTCTGCCCATAAAATTTATAATTCATTCTAGAATATAGAACCCAACACGTTTACGCATAAAATTTAAACGAAAAATTTTCCGGGGTATTACATCATCCCCCCTTGGAAACATTCGTCCTTGAATGACGCTAGACATGCCAAGATTAGATAGGGAATAAAGCATACAGTTGAAACCATTCGTTAGACTCATCACCACATTGTTTCTCACTCCGAATGCAACATAGAATGCATAAATTCAAGAAACTACAACTGAACACATAATAAATGACAGCTGAACTGCTGCAACTTTTATCAAAAGTGCATGATTTAGGAAAGAACGGTACCTTCGGCTTGATCGGAGTTCGCAAAAAATAGGTGCGGGTACTTGGATCACATATCCGCCTCAGCTTCCCAAGTTGTACCCTCAACAGATTGGTTTCGCCACAACACCTTGACCAATGGAACTTCTTTGTTCCTTAGTCTTCCGACACTGAAATCAAGAATCTCAACAGGAATCTCATTAAAAAAAAAGATTTTCTTGGATGTCAGCACTCACAGAGGAATCCACTACCACAGCATCGCTAATATGCTTTCTAAGCATGGAGACATGGAATATTGGATGAATAGAGGACAACTCGGAAGGCAACTTGACCTCATAAGCTACCTTACCAACACGGCTAAGAATTTTTTAAGGACCAACATAACAGGTACTAAGCTTCCCCTTCTTTCTGAATCTCTTCACCCCCCTCATGGGTGAAATTTTCAGATACACTAGGTCACCAACTTCAAACTCAAGGTCTCTCCTTCTAACATCCGCATATGACTTTTGACGACTCTGCTCAATTTTCAACCTTTCCCTAATCAACTTAACTTTTTCCATAGCCTCAAATACCGAATCAGGACCACTCATAGCCGCTTCACCCACCTCGAACCAACCTAAGGGTGATCTATACTTCCTCCCATATAAGGGTTCAAACGGAGCCATGCCAATACTAGAGTGGAAACTGTTATTGTAAGAAAACTCTATCAACGGTAAGTGATCATCCCAACTTCCCTTAAAGTCAAGTGCACAAGCTTTCAACATATCCTCTAAGGTCTGGATAGTCCGTTCAGCCTGACCATCAGTCTGCGGATGAAAAGCAGAACTCAAAAGCACTTGGGTACCAAGACCCTTCTGAAAATCTTTCCAAAATTGCGAAGTGAACTGAGTACCCCTATCCAAAATGATAGACAAGGGAACTCCATGCAGTCTGACTAGCTCTCGGATATACAATCTAGCGTACTCCTCAGTAGTATATGAAGTATGAACAGGCAAGAAATGAGTAGACTTAGTCAACCTATCAACCACAACCCAAATGGAATCATGATGGCGTCGGGAAGGAGGTAGACCAATCACGAAGTCCATATTTATCTCTTCCCACTTCCAGGTGGGAATACTAAACTCTTGCATCATACCACCAGGTCTTTGGTGTTCAACCTTAACCTGTTGGCATGTTGCACACTTAGCTACAAACGTTGCTATATCTTTCTTCATGCCACTCCACCAATAGATTTCCTGCAAGTTTCGGTACATCTTGGTGGCACCAGGATGAATAGAATATCGTGCCCCGTGCACTTCAGCAATAATACTCTGTCTCAGATCATCAACATTCAGGACACACAATCTACCCTGCAATCTCAATACACCATCTCCCCCTTGGGAGAAAACCTCTACTTTTTGGTCCTTGACTGACTCCTTCAGTCTGACCAAACTAGCATCTAAGTATTGCTTTTCCTTCACTTCTGAAACCAAGGAGGATTCGGAACTACTCTGAACCCCTATACTACTTTCAGCAGAGTCAAACAACCTAACCCCCAATCTAGCCAAACGATGTACATCACGAGCCAACTCTTTCTTACCTTCTACCACATGCGAAACACTACCCATGGACACTCTACTTAGGGCATCCGCCACAACATTGGCCTTGCCCGGATGGTACAGCACACTCATATCATAGTCCTTTAACAATTCTAACCATCGTCTCTACCTAAGATTCAATTCTCTCTGGGTAAACACATACTGTAGACTCTTATGATCAGTGAAAACATCAACATGGACACCATATGAATAGTGTCTCCAGGTTTTCAAAGCAAACACAACAGCAGCCAACTCAAGGTCATGGGTGGGGTAATTGTTCTCATGGGGTTTCAATTGTCTAGAAGCATAAGCTATCACCTTACCCTTCTGCATCAATACGCAACCCAACCCAACTCTCGAAGCATCACATTACACCACAAAACCATCAACACCATCAGGAAAATTCAAAACAAGGGATGAAGTAAGTCGAGCCTTCAACTCCTAAAAACTCTTCTCACAAGATTTGGACCACAAGAACTTCACTTTATTTTGGGTCAACCGAGTCATAGGAGACGCTATAGAGGAGAAACCCTCAATAAAATGGCGGTAATAGCTAGATAAACCCAAGAAACTTCGGATATCAGTCGGGGAAATAGGTCTAGGCCAATTTCTAACAGCTTCGGTCTTTGGGGGATCAACTCTAATACCCTCGGAAGAAATGATATGACCCAGAAAAGCAACTGACCTTAGACAAAACTCACACTTACTGAACTTGGCAAACAACTTGTGATCTCTAAGGGTTTGCAAGACAGTTCGGAGATGATCAGAATGTCCATCCTCACTATGGGAGTACACCAGTATATCATCGATGAACACTATGACAAACATATCCAAATATGGTCTGAACACTCGATTCATGAGGTCTATAAAAGCTGTTGGGGCATTAGTTAAACCAAAAGACATAACAAGAAACTCAAATGGCCATAACGAGTTCAGAAAGTGGTTTTCAGGATGTCACACTCCCTAACTTTGAGTTGTGATAACCGGAATGAAGGTCTATCTTTGAGAAATAACTTGCACCTTGCAATTGGTCAAACAAATCATCTATTCTTGGAAGGGGGTACTTATTTTTTACGATGACTTTATTCAGTTGGCGGTAATCAATGCACATACGCAAAGAGCCATCTTTCTTTCTCACAAACAACACAGGAGCACCCCAAGGAGAAACGCTGGGCCTTTTGAAACCCTTATCTAGTAGATCTTTGAGTTGCTCTTTCAACTCCTTAAGTTTTACAGGGGCCATACGGTAAGGAAGAATAGAAATGGGCTGAGTATCAAGAAGAAGATCAATCCCAAACTCTATCTCTCTATCAGGAGGTATCCCTGGGAGATCATTCGGAAAGACATCAGAAAACTCATTGACGACGTTAACAGACTAGAGAGTTTGAGTCTCAGACTTAGTGTCTTTGACTCTAACCAAATAGTAAATACAACCCTTGGAAATAAGCTTTCTAGCTTTGAGGTAAGAGATAAAATGACTCTTGGGTGACACAGAATACCCAGACCACTCAAACACGAATGCACCCGAAAACTAAAACTTGACCACTCGGGTCCGATAATCAATAGAGGCATAAGAAGAATACAGTCAGTCCATACCCATAATCACATCAAAATCTACCATGTCTAACTCAATCAGATCAGCCAACAAGACTCTACGAAGAACGATAACAGAACACTTTTTATACACTTTTTGGGCAACAATCGAATCACCCACTCGGGTAGAAACTAGGATAGGCTCAGGAATAACCTCAGGGCTCATTTCAAAATTCACAGCAATCAAAGGTGTAACATATGAGAAACTGGATCCAGGATCCAACAAAGCATACACATCAAACTGAAATATACGAAGCATACCAGTAACAACATTGGGAGAGTCTTCCTGTTCCTAGCGGGACGGTAAAGCATAGAATCTATTCTGGCACTGCCCGCCAGCATTGCTAGAAGAGCCGCCCAGAGCTGGGGCTGGACGAGTCGCTGGAATTGGAGCACTAACAGTCTGAGTCTGGGTCTGAGGGCGATAGTTACGACGCCCTTGTCCATCCTGTGGAAAATCTCTAACTCTGTGACCCATGTCACCACACCAAAAACAACCCCTCTTTTCACCCCAACACTCTCCCGAATGAGCCCTACCACACTTAGGACACAAGGGACGATTTGGCTTACTACCAGCACTGTACTGGGACCTGGATGCATATGACCTGCTACCTTACTCCTGCCTACCTCTAGGCACGGGAGCACTAGCAGATGACGGTGATGGCATAGATGAACGATCCTGATACTGAGGGCGACTCCCTTCCTGCGATCTAGTCTGACCCTGTCTGTGCTACTCAGACCTAGCTCTCTTATTCCCTCTCATTCTATCTATCTCTTTAATCTTGTCTGCCTCAATCTATTGGGAATGAGTCATCAGCCTAGAAAGATTCATCTCACTATTCAGCATAGCAGACCTACACTCCTTAACCACATAACTAGACACTCCAGTCACAAACTTACTCATACTAGCCCGATTATCAGCCACTAAGTCAGGAGCATACTTGGCCAACTAATTGAACTTTACACAGAACTCCCTAACAGTCATAGAGCCCTGTCGCAGGTTTATAAACTCTTCCACCTTCGCCTCCCTCATCTCCAAAGGGAAAAACTTATCCAGGAATGCATCCTGGAACTCTTGCCAAGTTATAGGGACAACTCCCTCACCTCTACCTTTCTCCAAGCAAAAACCTAATCATAAGCAAGGTCTTTCAACCTATACACAGCCAACTCTACACTATGTTCCTCAGATACATGCATCACCTGAGTAATCTTCCGCACCTCCTCTAAAAACAACCGTGGATCCTCATCAGACTTGGACCCATAGAATTCCGACAGATTCATCCGCATGAAGTCACGGATCCTGGCAGCAGCTGAATCACCTCCCTGAATCTATAGAGCCGGGGCCGGGTTAGCCTGAACATTTGCAGTAACAACTTGGGCCAGCGCCTGAAAGGCTGCCTGAAATTCAGCATGAGACACGTTTTCATTCAATGGGTCAGCAGGTTAAGGTTGCTAACCATCATTATTTCTTCTCGCTCGACGTGGAGGCATATTTCTAAAAGAGGAGAGCACGAATCAATAGCAGAGAGAGACACTTTAAGCACGATAGACTTCTGAAGAAAGAATCACACTTTTTCCTAAAACATCTTATAGCCTCTTGCTCATAGATGTGGAGCGCTACACACCGATGATCAAGACTCTACTTAACGCGGCTTGTCAGACACCCTAGGACACCTTAAAACCTTAGTCTCTGATACCAAGTTGTAACGCCCTGGAAAACGGGTCCCGTAGCATCACACGGTGTTTGAGGCTACGAGTAGCCCCAAGCTAACCCTCTGAGCCATTTTCATTCAACTGGTTTTGAAGAATTTGGGCAATTCTAAAGAGTATCTGGGCAATTCTGAAGAATTTCCTCTGTAGAGTATGTAGACAATATTGGGATTTGTTATTAAACATCTGTGGCATAGTGATGCCACAGATTATAAAGAGGTTGTTTGTATAGTGGCAATCCGAAAGAATATCCATAAAGCTGAAGTTGATATGGAGGACCACTCTACTGTGCATTTTTGGACTTATATGGTTTTGGATCCATAGCCAGTCTTGTTTCAAGCAAAGATTCCAAAAATGTTTACTTACAAAAGCTCTCCTGTAAGCACTTGTGATTAGCCAATGTTTTCAAGTACATTTATTTTATCATGAAACATTTATTTTATCATGAAACTATAATAAAGTGTTTTTATTGAAAAATAAGCACTTTCGATTTTCAAAGGCTTGGCCAAACAGGCTATGAATGCTTCTACGTGTTATTTGTTATTCTGGATTACATTGACGGGTATATGTATTATCAGTTTACATCTCTTACTGTTCTACTCAATTCATAGATGGTTCTTCTGTGTAATGTGTCTTTCAGTGACGTAACTTCCAATTTACATCAAAGATATGACCATCTGAATTCCTATTTCCTTGACTGATAGATCATACAATGTTAACTACATAAAACTACGTTGTATGAACTTATCATTTTTTATATGACGTTAACAGTTAGGCCTCTATTTGCTAGTTTTCTATGTCAAACGTCGATCAATCATTTCAATGTAAGTGAAGAAACATGGTAGGAAGAACAAGATCTAAACAAAGATAAAGTACAGATGGCTTTGATGAAATTTCCTCAATTATTTACATCTATAGGGGTGACAAGGAGGGATTACCTCACCACATGTGAGCTTACAAGCAATTGCATGGCTTACTTCATGAAGAAACACAGTAAAGAGCTTGAAAGGTGTCATAATAAATGTTCTACATAACTGTCTCAATTGTTAAAAAGAAACAAGAAAATTAATATGAAAATCTTGAAGGAACAACCAAACACAAAATATTTCAGAACAAAACCACAACAATTGGTTAGCTTCTATGTGGA
This sequence comes from Capsicum baccatum var. pendulum, assembly GCA_030864225.1. Lineage (NCBI taxonomy): Eukaryota > Viridiplantae > Streptophyta > Magnoliopsida > Solanales > Solanaceae > Capsicum > Capsicum baccatum. Next base: position 216,365,670 of record CM061559.1, on the reverse strand, counting down.
CAACTTTTGATAAGTTGCATATGTATAGAGATCTTGTTAGATTATTTGCAAATGACATGGTATTACAATTTTGAATATATGCAGACTTTGGCATTTTATATTACTTTTAAGAAGATAAAGCAACAGGTCGAAAAGACAAGTTGATGCTTCATAACCTTATAGACACATCGAGTTCTTTCCTCCATTGGAAATTATCAACTCAAAGTTATAACACGTATTCTTATCATATCAGATGTCATATTCACAAAGCAGAAATGGAGCATGTGTCTACCAAATTTTGTGTATAATTGAAAAGCTTAGCCACATGGAGATAAAGCAGCACGTTTCTGAATACAGTTTACTATCCAGTTTCAACATTTAGAATTATTCAACTTTGGTTGTAACATTTTGAGCTGCATAATGAATACCACTTGCTCTTGGAACTTAATTATGTCAGCCAGGTTTCTTTTTTTTCTTTTTCTTGATAAGTTGTCAGCCAATTGAAATTCTTGCTTAAGAAGTCCATGGAAACCTACAGGCATCATTAATATACTACTCCCCTGTCTCAATTTACTTTCCTTTTTTGGTATGTTGGGAAAAAATGTCTTTCTAAATAATCCAATTAACAAAAAGAACCATGATCTAGAATTCATAAACTAAAAATTCTGGCTTCGCGTCTACATCAGAACATAATAACCTCAACTTTTTAGAGAATCATCACCCAAAACTGAAAAACATAAGAGGGAAAAAAGTCAAGTCTTCAACAACTGATCTCACAAATTCCGACACACAGAGAAAAAGAAAACACTCCCTTCCCCTTTGTGTATAGCTTATGAGGTTGTTCATGAGAGAGAGGTGTTGAAAACTTAAAATCCACACAAGAAGATCATCCAGGCAGGTCAACAGCTACAACAGAGCAGGCTATTCCCAATTTCAGATCTTGATTATGCTTTCACCTACATGCGGATGTAAAACTATGTCGTTCAACACAATAGAACAATAGGGAAAACATGCAACAATCATAATGGAATCCTAATATGTGGGAAAACCTAAACATACTACCCCTTTAATTGCATATTAGAGCAGTGCTATCTATAACCTGATCTAGACAAAGACTAAGTCTAGTCAATGGTGAAAGTGTTTAGTAAATGACATAACGTAAAAAGCAGGGCAAAGTCGAGTTCTTTTCAGATCAGGGGCGGACCTATACATAAATTTTGGGTGCTCTGTCACTCACTAAACTTAAGTATAATTACATAAAAAATATATAACAATTGAGTATAAATTATCTAAAAACACCCACTAAACAAGAAGTTAGTTAGGTGCACTGGCATTTAGGTTGATCTTAAGGCTCTCTACCGGTAGGCCTTATAGCATGAAAGTGAAAGTCTCAATCCCAGTTCCATATTAAGAAAGTAGACGTTCATTTTTTTCCGTAGTAAGCACCCAAAGTCCTCAAATTCTGCTTCTGCCACTGTTTCGGATACCTTCCCATTTGAGCCTCCCAACATCCATTCATCCATATTTGTGCAGCCTAACTCCCCTGAATGTCTAACTTCGTGTAGAGAATCAGTGCGTCGAGGCATGTGCACAAACTCTTCATTTGAGAAGTCCGACATCTGCTTACAAACCAAAGTCAGTTCCTTAAGTGAGAAAGAAGATCTCGGATTTAGATGGCTCAATAGCTAGCAATTTCATACACCTACTAACTTAACGATGAGTTAAGTTGAAGAAGACAAATATGGAGCGACGAAATCCCAATTCTCGTCTCAAAGATACCTTGAGAGTTTTCAGATATCAAATTTAATCAACCTAACTTTCGGAGATGAAAATTAAATGTAATAAAAGAAAGAGAAGCTAAGCAAAAGGGGATAAGAATAAGGATCAATGAGGAAGAACAATAGTAGAACAAAAAACGATGAAGCTTACGCTGCGAGTGTAGAGATGATAGCAATTTTCGAAAATCAACAATATTGATGGTCCGACGTGGCTCTTCTTCAACTATATTCTCTGTATTGTCGAGCAACGACGATCCTCCATGAATTACTCAGCCACCATCACAAGTTCAAATTCAGTGATGAGGAATGACAGTGATGGGACAGCAAGAGCGGTGGAAGAGATGAATTGGAGTGGAAGCGGCCAGATACGTGTCCACTCAGTACGTTAACTCAAGGGACACAAAAGTTACTATGGAGCTCTGAAAAGTCAAAAATACCCTTAGATTTGAAATAAAATACACAAAACTGACATGTTGAAACTTAGCCCTTTTCTAAAGTGGCAGAAATAAAAGATACAAAACTGACATGTTTAAACTTAGCACTTTTCATCAATGCGTGATCCGGATTAGTTGGGGTTCTAATGCGGGCATCGAATAACGAATGAAAAAAAAAAAAGAAACTTATCCCTTTTCCATAGTAGTAGTAATATGATTATTAGATACTTTAAATTATTCATAAAAAATAATGTATATTTAATTCTATAAGTAATATATATAATTTATCGGTTCAATCGATTATTTTTCGGCTTCTTTTTAGACAAAATTAAAATCAATCAAATATTATAGGTTGAGAAAAGACATCAAATCCCTCAGCTTGTCGCCAAAACTTACTTTAGACCCTAAAATAATCGGTTAATTATATAACCCCCTTAACAGCTTTCAAGTGAACTAAATTCAACCCTTACGGCTGATGTGGCCAAAAAAAACGCGTGAATTTTATTTATTTTTAAAAAGGGCCCACTTTATTTTTATTATTATTATTATTATTATTATTATTATTATTATTATTATTATTATTATTATTATTATTATTATTATATATAAAATTTAAAAAGAAAACAAGAAACCCAACTTCATCTTCTTCGTAACACCCTCTTCCCCCACCCCCACCCCCAACACCCCATTTCTTCATCTACTTCGAACCCCTACCCCATTTTTTTGTGTATTGGTGTGTTTTTTACTTGTGGAAGATTGATTTTTGGATTTAAATTCATTGAGGTCTTTAGTGGTGGTGTTTCTTTGGTTGTTTTATTCCTTGACAAAGAAGAGCTGGTTTTAGATAGATCTGAGGAGAATTTTTTAATTGTAAGGAAAGTGGTCTTGATTGAATTTGGGTATTTGGTGACAATGGAATTAAGCTTTTTCAATTGGGATTTTAGTACAAGTTTCTCTTCTGGGGTGGGTTTGATGAGCTTGATTTTGATTTTAGTTGAACTAAAAACTGAATCAGACAAAGAAAGTTTCATCTTTGCAAGCTTGATTTGGTTCTGGGTTGTACCAAAAACAGAGGAAAAAGAAGAAATCTTGGTTAATTTGGCTTGATTCTTGGAAGAGCTAGTGGATTTGATGAGCTTAGTTTAATTCTTGGAACTAGAAAGTGAAATTATTTTGAATTTTTTCTTGATTGGTTGCAGAGAATCATCATCATCAATGGTTGAAATGAATTTCTTCTTGATTGGCTTAGGAGAATCATTATCATCAATGGTCGAAATGGACTTCTTCGTGATTGGCTTAGGAGAATCATCATCTTCAATGGTTGAAATTACTTTCTTCTTGACTGGTTTAGGAGAATCATCATCAATATCTAGCTCCAACAATCTTCTTCTAATTCAATCTTAAATTGATGTCTTTATGGTTGTTCTCTTGGTAGTGTTACCGGAGAAAATAAAAAAAATATTGAAGGGAAAGGCATTTTCATGGCAGGGGTGGGAGTTGGAAGGAGAGAAAGAGGGGGGGATCTGAATAACGAGAGAAGGGGGCAGGGTCTGAAAAAGAAGAAGGAACGGGAGGGCATTTTAAAAAATAATATATAAATAATATTTATATATATATATATAGTATGTCTATGGGATTACTTTTTTAAGAAAAAAAATTATAATTTCTTACGTGGCAATGACATGGCACTGATTTGGTAATAACATAGCGCGTGTGTAGTGCACTCTCCGTTGTGAGAGTGGCATTGTGCTTTTGAGGTTGTATTTAATTCACTTGAAAGTTGTTAAGGAAGGTAAATAATTATAAGTTAAGTTAAAGTTCTAAAGTAAGTTTTGACTACAAGTTCGGAGAGAAATGATGTATTTTCTCTTATAGATTTTTTAAAAATGTAAAACCAAATCAAATGAAAATCAATTTGGTTCGCTTTTCAATTTAGATATGCTTTTACCCAAACAGTGAACAATCATAGTCTTATCCATCACAAAAAAATTTACGGAGTTAAGGTATCTAGACAAAATCAGGTTTAATATGGGAAGTCGAAATATCAAATAAGTGCAAGTATGTGTTTGTATTTGTCTGTTCGGTCAAAGAATACTAATTACCAAATTTAGGGCCGTTTGGTCATGAATTTTTTTTTCTTTTTTTCGAAAAAAAATTTTAGAGTTGGAATTGTGGTGTTTGGCCATGAAAATTCAGAAAATAATTCTGAAAAAAATTTCTGAAAAGGAAAAACAGGTTTTTGATGTTTTCACAATTTTCCAACTCCAATTCCAAATTTTATTATTATTACATATAACCTCAATCTTTTAAATTTTTACATAAAACTTTTCTTATAACATTACTTTTTCAATATTACGTATATAGCAATTTTAAAGAATAAGATAATTATTATTTCAAACTTAATGCTATTCTAATTAATATATATCTTTTTTTCTCTCTCATCATTATTTTTCTCCCTTATTTAATTTTCTCTCTTATTTAAGACATTATTTTACTGCTAATGATCCTAATTACTATAATATAATAATAATAATAATTTTATTATTATGATACGTACGTTTAAGGAATTATAGTCGTGTAATTAATAATGGATAATCGTTTTCTATATATATGGAATTAATAAAGTTGTAGCAGATTAGTTTACCACTGCCACAAACTATTCTCATTTTTAATTTGATTATATTATGTACATCTTTATTATACTATTCAAATATAAATAGTTTATACCATATATATGCTAAAAATATAAATCAGTGATACATATTTTTCATAAAAAAATTATGTCCAATTTAACAAATTTATACCTTAAACTGCAACTACTACCTTTATATACCATAATATTTGGTATCTTTATACACAAAGTATTATATTTATACCCATAAATATATAAAGTATTATATTTATAACAGAAATATATAAAGTATGTTATATATAAAGTTTATATCATGTATATATTATATACACATATATAGAAATATACAAAGTATTAAGAAACATACTAAGCATATTTATAACATAAATATACAAAGTATGTTATTTATGAAGTTTATACCATGTATATACCATATACACACATATATAAATACTGATTTAGGTGTACGCGTCTCGCGCGTGTACCTCACTTTAATGAGTTCAAATGTTAATAAAGATGAATATAATAATTAAATTCAACATTTTTTGAATATGTAGAGATGGAGAATTTATTTAATTAAACCTAACCTTTACCCAAAAGATTTCTCAAAGCGGACCGACATTCATCTACCACCTGTAAAATGCAATAAAACAATACGATGACAGAGACATCACAACAAATAATTAAATATAATCTTTAAACACAATTTTCTCAAAGTCGTCCGACACTCATCTATCACCTGTAAACTATAAGAAAATAATACGATAATAGAGATATCAAAGTAATACAACTAAAACTAACCATTACACATAAAAAATTTTCTCAAAACAGAAATATCAAACAATACAACTAAACTTAATATTTACCTAAAAAATTCCTCAAAACCAACCTACATTAATCTACCACGTGTAAGTTCATCTACGACCTATAAACTACAACAATTAATACAATAGTGATCACAAAACTTCAATTTTGATGAAAATAATTTCTATCTGAGCGAAAATTTTGACCCTAAAGAATAACTTGAATGAAAACAAAAATAATATATAAACAAACACATTGAATTCTATTGCGTTGATAAAAACAGTGGAGATATTGAGGGTTAGAAAATTAACAATCCATCAATCTAGACATGCAACCGAATCAAGTCGATGAGCATCAATCATATTTTTTCAATAGGTAAACTTGATTTTTTTCTAGTTTAACGTGCATCTCAATATTAATATTTATAGAAGTATTTTCTTAATAGGGTCCTATTTAAGAGAATTCTTCTAATCAACTAGTACTAAGTAAATATTAATTGTTTCTCCTTCTATATATTTAGGAGTTTATATATATATATATATATATATATATATATATATATATATGTATATAAAATAAAATTGTTCCTAAAACTTTCATGAAAAACCTGTCATACGCAATTTTTTAAATATAAATTTTGTCTTTGATTTTTTTCCCTTTCCATATATATATATATATATATATATATATATATATAATTCTTTTTTCCTAAAAGTTTCCTTAAAAACCTGTCATACGTATTTTTTAATGTAAAAAAATTGTTCCTAAAACTTTCCTTCAAAACCTGTCATATGAAATTTTTTTAATATAAATTTTGCTTTTTATTTTTTTCCCCTTTCCATATATATATATAATATATTTTTTTCCTAAAAGTTTCCTTAAAACCTTATCATACGTATTTTTTAATATAAATTTTATTTTTTTATTTTTTTTCCTTTCCATAGATAGAGTTTCCCTAAAAAGTTGTGTAAGACTCCTAATAAATTGGCACATTACATTAATTCCTAATAGGTATGAGATTCTTTTTTTTTTCTTATATTCTAAATATTTGAATAATAATTTAATGATAATTATTTTTAAAAAATAGTGAAAAGACGATTTTGTCTATTGAGGAGTATTTTAATGAGGGGCAAAAAGTTCAAATCACTTTTTTAGGAGGCTTCACACTTTTAATATATTATAGATTATAGATTATAGATACAAAGTATAAAAAAACATACTAAGCATCTTTATATATTTATGATATATGATATAATATACCATAAATATGAAAAGTATGTTTTACATAGAAATAATTTATTTAGACAGAGTAAAATCTTTCATGTATAAGAAAATTAAAGAAATAAATTAGTGGCACCCTAAAATTTAATAACAACTCATCATTTCCTATTTTTTAGGAACGAAAAATAAAAAAAATAAATTAAATAAATTTCTAAAAAAATAAATCTGTTTGAAAGATAATATTTGTTACCTAAAAAATAGGAAGCAGTGATCTGTTAATATAACATTCATATTTAAAATTTTCAAATATGAGAATACGGCTATTAATGTAAATATTATATATGTCATAATTGAAATTCATTAAATATGGCCATGTATATGTAATTATCTATAATATATTAAAAGTGTGAAGGGTCATAGAAATGTTGTTTGAACTTTTTGCCCTTCATTAAAAGTCTATGCTTTAGACAAAATTGTCTTTTCACTATTTTTTTCTAATATTTAAGAGTTGAAAATTAATTAAATATATTTATGGTAAAACCTTTCCTTATTAGAAGTCATCAGAATTAATGATAACTAATACTTTTTTCATTAGTTTAAAAATTCTAAATCAGCTAAATTTGATTTTAAGAAGATTTGAAAATCTAAAAAAAAAATATAAACTGTTAAAATAAGAAAAATTGAGGAAGTATCAAAATTTCAAAAGTTTTCAGTACGTAATAAGTATAACAATATAATCAATGATTTTGTAAAGATTTAACTTTAAGAACAAGGAAATTTTTTAAATATATATTAAAAAAAAAGAAAAATAATCGTGCCATAAATATGGTTCAAATTGATGTGTCTATCTTAGCCCCCAACAGTAAGGGAAAGAGGTACTATATGACAAATGCAAAAGTGATGATTCATCAATCACTTGAAACTTCTGGTGGTAAAATAAATATGTGTTTACATTAAAATATATATTTATATTCACATTATTATATTAACATGTGAAAAATCTTTGAAAAGTGATTTAAACATTTACAGTTCATTAATAATCTCTGCAATAGATAAAATTATTTAATTTTAGATAATCAAACATTACACGTGTGGGCACGTGCGATTAAACTAGTTTTTATAAAAGTGGTTAATTGTGTTCTTTTCCCATTAGTAGGTAAATTTTAGTTAGGTGATTTTGATAGTTTGTAAAAGTTGGGGCATAAAATCATGTTTAATTTTTTTTTTCAAAAGTAAAAAAAAATTCAAAAAAAACATGGCCAAACACAACTCCAACTCCAATTTCAACTCCAACTCTGAAAATTTTTAGTTTTCATGGCCAAACGGCTAATTAGATTGCTTTTTGAAAAAAATTATATTATACATTTAATTTATCATGATTATTTAAAAGGCAAAATAGTTCAATGGAACCTTGTACCAATTCGAGTTTGTAAAGTGAACGTCTCTACTTAAACTTTTGTCATTTGAACCCCTCAACTCAACAAAACTCAACATTTTAAACCCTATTTCAGTGTGTGTGTGTAATACAACTGCTATCACATCAGCTTCCACGTTAGCTTCCACATCATTTTCAAATGTTGCATTAAATTTCACGTCTTTTTAAAAATGCCACAAAAAATTAAATATTAAAAAAATTAATTAAATAAACAACTTTTACAAATTATAGAAAAATTTTAATTTCATTCCAAAGAGTTGAAATTCCTCCCCAATTAATTTAAATTTGTAACTATAAATTCAAATACACAAACATAATAAATTTTTTACTTTTTAATTTTGAATATCTTTGATAAATCACAAAAACCGACTTATTGCTCTTCAAATTTGAACTTTAAGCTTTTTCAAGCTTATGCTTGGAGTTTATTAATTGGCAAAATGAACTTCTGGACCCCTGTACTATGTCGGTTTTGTAAGTTGGACATTTCTACTTACATGTTTGTCATCTAGACCATTGAACCTATTAAAAAATAATATTTTGCATCCTTTGACCGTTGACCTTGCCTATATGACATTGAAATGATGACTAGGATAAAGAGAGTGTAGTCACTCGCCTGGGGTGCGAGTGGGGGTCAATTTTTGGCCAATTTTATATTAAAATAATTTTAAAAAATAAAAATAATATTAGAATTAAAAAAATAATTTAAAAGGGTCCTTTTTTTACCTCCATCTTTTTTAATTTTAAATTTTTTGTAAAAAATTTAAAAATAATTTTAAAAATTTTAAAAAATAAAAATATTTTTTACCCTCCCCACCCCACCCAAGCCCGTTCCCTCCCCCCCACCCCACCCAACCCCGTTCCACCCCACCCCAAGCCCCTTCCAGCCCCCCACCCTACCACAACACCCATTCAGCCCTTCCCCAGCCCGTCCCTACCCCCCACCCCACCTCACCCAACCCCATCCCTAGCCCCTTCCAGCTCCTTCACCAAACCCCAGCCCCATCCCCACCCCCAACTCCCACACCCCACCAGCTCCTCCCTACCCCACCCCCAAACCTCACACCCCTCCCAGGCCCATCCTCACCCTACCCTCAGCCTCTTTCAGCCCCCACACCCCACCCCAACACTCTTCCAGCCCCCCTCCCCCACCACCTTCACTTTTTATTTTTTATTTTAATTTCCCTCAATTCAATTCTTTTCAATTTTTTTTGAATTAAAATTTAAATTTGAAATCTTTTTATTTTTTGGGGATTAAAATTTAAATTTGAATTGAAAGTGAGTGATAGTGAATATTGAAAAAAAAAGTGAATTTCACTTGAAAAAAATTAAATTTTTTGTGAATTTGTTAAAGATATTCAAATTTAAAAATCAAAAATTTATTATGTTTGTATATATGAATTTATAGTTAAAAATTTAAATTAGTTGGAGAAGAATTTTAATTATTTGGAATGGATTTGATGTTTAATTTGTGAGCAAAAATAAAAACATAATTATTCAAATTTTTCTACAATTATAGATTTTTCTTATTTAATTAAATTAATTTTAATATTTAATTTGTTATTTAGCATTTTAAAAATGACTTGGAATTTAATGTAATACTTTTTTTTAAATGACATGGCAGATGACATGACAGATGTGGCTGACGTGCCAGCTGGCGTGGGGAGAGTGTGTTACACTTACCAAAAAAGGGTTTAAAATATTACTTTTTATTGAATTCAGGGGTCTAGATGACTAACATATAAGTAGAAGTGTCCAACTTACAAAACCGACATAGTACAAGGGTCCAGAAGAGCCTTTTGCCTTATTAATTTTTCAATATCTACAATTACTCACTTTCGATTCAAGTTTAAATTTTAATTCTAAGAAAACATGAAAAAGTTTGAATTAAGAAATTAATTTATAAAAAAAAATCTCAAATGAAGGGAAGAAAATTTGAATTTGCTCCTCATTTTTAAATTCCACATAAAAAATTATATATTAAAATATATTTAATTAATTAAACAACTTTTACAAATTATAGAAAAAAAATCAATAATCTTGTTCTTTATATTTGCTTACAGATTAAACATCAAATTGATTCCAAATAATTAGAATTCCTCTCCAACTAATTTAAAATTTTAACTATAAATTCACATACACAAATGAATTTTCAATTTTTAAATTTAAATATCTTTAACAATTTGTAAAAGCTGTAAAATTAATCCTAAAAAATGAAAAATTTAAACTAGGAAGTGAATTAAAAAAAATTAAAATGAAATGGTAGGGGATGTGTGTGTGTGTGGGGGGGGGGGGGTTGGGCTGTAGGTAACAAAAAAGTTTTAAAATGAGGTGTAGGTGACACAAGTCTTAATTATTGAGTGGAGGTGACAATTACTTTATTATAGATTAAGCAAGTTGGGGAAGTTTGAAAATAGCCCACAAGTTTTTAAATTTACACTTTGATCTAAATATTTACCTATATAACAGAAAATAGAGGGAAAAAACATCTTTCTCTCTCTTTGTACCTATTGTTGTTTTCTCTCTCTTAGCGATTTTTATTATTCATTATTCCTGCTTCTTTATTTATCATCTTCTGCTTCATTATCATCATCTTCTACTTCATTATCATCTTTATCTTCTTCTTGTTGACCATTTGTTGTTGTTGTTGTTGTTACCGCTACTGTTGCTATTTGATCATTTTGTTTCGAACATCACTTTCTACTTTGGCATTACTTTATAGGAGACCTTGGTAAGTCAAATTATGATTTTTAGTTGAATTTGTCATCTGGGTAACTGCTACTGTGTTGTTATTCTTCCAACAATAGATAGAACCCAATCACGAATCCAACATAAGATCCATTTATTTAAATAGATAAATCATCTGTTTCAATGGAAGACTGATATGTTGGATTTATGTTTAAATAGATGGGTCATCTATTGTAATATTTGACACATTTGTTGCAACAGATTAGTTATCTGGTGTGACATGATAAATATCTATTTCAACAGATTAGTAACCTATTGCAACAGAACCTTAACACGATTTCAATAGAAGTGTTGTTTGTTGCAATAGGGTAAATATCTGTTACAACAGATTACTAACCTATTGCAATAGGTAAGTCATCTGTTGCAATAGGTTAATTATCTGTTGCAACATGCCACTCATCTGTTGGAATCAACTTCAAAGGTGATTTAGTATAGTAACATCAATCCCAACAGCGCTTTATCTGTTGCAACCGATATTCAGAAGCGTAATATGAATCCCAACAGGTAAGTAATCTATTGCGACTGATCAATTACCTGTTGTAATAGATTACACATTTGTTGGGATTCATTCACGGCACTATGAAATCACTATCAACTTTTTTTAACAAATGACTTTATTTAGGTACCACTAATGGAGGGATCGATAACAATAAGGGTGGATTATCATGGCCAATGGATCGAGAAGAGCAATCGATATGTATGGCGTTGAAAGGAGGGTGAAATGCTAGAGATGCTAGCTATGACAGTCCAAAGTGATATTTCATATGATGATTTTGTGAACTTAATCATCAGCTTTTGTGGACTGAATTGTCAATCGAAAGAACTCGCCATCAACTACATGCACAACTCCTTTGAAAATCAGAGGGTACTGCCTTTCAAGATAACTTATCAGGTTCGGTTGTGTGCTTATCTAAGTGATTCAACCAGGTCAGTGTTAAGGGTGTACATGGTTGAAAAGACGAGAGAGAATGAGAACCAGAACATAGAAGAAGAAGAACAACAACAAAAAGACTTCTTTGATGATAGGTTGGATGATCTAGACATGAATATTCAAGATGATGATCAAACACCTTCACCCATTGATGTGACCAATATGATGTGTAGTTTTTCTCAATTGACACTTTCTGGAAATCTTCAAGACGATGGGACCGACTTTTTTATTAAAATGTCATTCAAGGACAAGAATGAACTATCTAACACTTTATTTATTTCTTGCTTGAAAAAAGATTTCAGAATAAAGAAGGTGATTAATTCGAGCAGTTTCTTTTGCTTCAAATGTGCTAATTCGAACTGCAAGTGGTGGTTGAAAGTGGTTAAATACGCAAGTTCTAACAGATTCGTCATTCATAAACATGAAAATCATCACACATGTTGTTCGGAGAACATCTCGGTCCAAAATCCTCACGCCATGACAAATGTCCTCGGTGAATATTTCAGGAGTAGTTTCCCTGATGGAAAAGGCCCTTCAACAAGGGTTATGGCCAATCAACTCCTTATGGATTTGGGTGTCCTAGTCAGTTATTATAAGATATATACGTCCATGGGGATTGCCAAGGACCTGGTTAGGGGGACACTCAAACATGGGTATGCAGTCCTGGATGCCTACCGTTATATGATTGATTCCACAAATCTCGGAAATAAGACGACATTGAATCTAGATGAAAACGGAAGGTTCAAGTACTTTTTTGTATCCTATGGTGCTTGGATTCAAGGTTTTTGACATTTGAGAAAACGCATAATCATCGACGGTACCTTCTTGAGGAGCAGGTATAATGGAGTTCTTCTAGCAATGGTGGCACAAGATACGAATAATCACATCTTTCCTATTGCTTTTTGTGTAGCGAACAAGGAATGTACAGATTTTTTTTGAACAACTACAAAGTTGCGTCGAAGATACCGAAGAGTTGTGTTTTGTATCGGATAGGCATCTAAGTATTCCAAAGATGGGTTCACTTTTCTTCACTTCAGCTTACTTTGGTTGTTGTATTAGGCATCTTGGAGAGAACATTCGAAACAACTATCATAACGAAAGGGTCGTCACCCTTTTTTATAGAGCAGCTAAAACATATGGTAGAGAAGAGTTTTTAGACCATTTCAATCAAATAGCATATATGAATCCCAAGGTAGCAGAATTTCTCGCACGTGTCGGTTTGGAGAGATGGAGCCGGGCATTCTGTCCAGCAGATAGGTACTTTCTTATGAATTTAATGTCTTGTTTGATTTACAAGTTTAGTATGATGTCGTACTAAGTGATTCTTTTCTATAGGTATAATATTATGACATCAAACATAGGTGAATCAATGAATTCATTGTTTGGCGATGAAAGAGAATTTTCCATCAAGGCAATGTTTGAAAAAATAAGCAAGAAGTATAGCGAATTTTTTAACGAAAGGTGTGTGCAGTTCAAGTGTCCAGAACAAAAAAAACAATTTGTTCTTGAAATCAAAAAAATAATATCAATGAACGTCAGTTTGGGGAATAGGTTATTCTCTCATAAAATAGCAGATTACAAATTCAGTATCACCGATCATGGTGATGCTGCCACAATCGATCTTCAAACAAGATCTTGTACGTGTAGAGTTTTTGACTTGGACAAAATACCTTGTACGCATGCCATGACAGCGCTTCGAGCTCAATACGGTCATAAATATAGACCTGAAGTTTACGAGCACTCCTCTCAATATTATTCAGTGGAAAAATATAAAATGACATATAGGGGGCATATTACTCCCGTGCCTCCCGAAGAATCTTAGATTGTTCCTGCAGAGATTATGGGGAGATTAATACCTCCTCCATATATTGACCCAAGCACTATCAAATTGAGAAGAAAGCCATATAAGAGGAGACATGGAGTAGGAGAATTATTTTCATTAAGAAGAAACAAGTGCTCCATATGTAAGTGCGCTGGCCACAAAAGAACTACATGCCCGAATCGTAATCCACCACGATCGTTGTAATTGCAGAAACTTGTGTTGTTGTTTGTTTGTTGTAGACTTTTATATATTTATTTCATTAATGTGAACCTAATGTTATCATCTATTATATATAAAATATCTTTTTTAATAACTTGTGCATCTATAAAAAGAGATAAAACATGAACTAAATAATACAACAGACCACAATTATTCTCAACAGTTCTATTAAAATGGAATATTTTCCTCCAACAGATGACAAATCTGGAGAAGCAGATGGATAATCTGTTGACAGAAACCCAACAGATGACCAATCTGTTCCAACACATGGTCCATCTGTTGAAAGAACTCAAAGGCCAAAATTGCTAGTGCTACTGGATTCAACATTGCTCCTTGCCTCCAACCGTCAACATGTATGTATGTTTAGAAGAAATAGACAGAATGAAAATTGAATAAGAATTAAAATGCCAAAGTCAACTAAAAGTAAATTTTTCATTAAACGAAAAATAAAAACATTAGGTATAGATCCGATATAGAAATATTAAAATACATACGCTAAAAGAAAAAACACATTCTAATTATTATTATTATCATCATCATTATCATTAATGACAGTCGGCCAATCAACTCGGAGCAGCAGGGTCCTCATCAACCTCTGCATCTCTCTTAATATCGTCACTCTCACAGTGAACAACTCCCTCTGCAGGACATTAACCTTCCTCTGAAGTTTCCACACTGTGTCGCGTAGAATAGCAATGTCCAGAACAGGATCAGCCATATCTAGAACACGCATGAATTGACAAATGTAAAGAAAAAAGTCTAAAATGTAATATAACGTATACGACCAACTGGTAAATTTACACCAGAAAAAAACTTACCTCAACGAGAAAAGAATATGCTCTTTGAAGAGATGTGGTTGAAGATGTCACACGAAAAGAAAAAATGCAAAAAATAAATAAAGTTGAGTAGAATGAAGATTAAGGAGGGACCTATTTATAGAGGATTGAATCTGGACATGTCAGGACAAAAGGCATGACTGTTCAGCTCCATTGTATTAATTACATTCAAACTAGTAGCATTTTATTTTCTGTGAAATTTCTTTAACATTAATACTTCTCACCTTTTCAAAATGGTTTGAGACTCATTAACAGTCATTATTATTAAGCTATTGCAACAGATCGTCCATCTATCATAACAGATTTAGCATTTATTGCAACAAATGGATTGAATGTGCAACAGATGGATTGTATGTGCAATAGATGAGAAATTTGATGCAATATATTTATTATCTATTACGACAGATGGACCATATGTTGGAGGTGATGTTTTGATTTATTCTAACACCTGATTTATCAATTTCAACAGATGGAGATTCGGTTAATTAGCTGTTTTGAATGTGTTAGATAAAAAGTCATGACTCTTCACCTCTTTTTAATAGTCCCTCTGTTTCGTATTAGTCGGGCCCTATGGACTTGGAACACCAATTAAGAAAAATATTAATTAGACGATTATTTTACCAAATTGGCCTTATTAATTATGCTTTGAAAGTATAAATGTGAATTATATACTTTATGTAGTCATTTAATAATCGGGGTAATCTTAGAAGAATATAATAAAATTCTCTTAATTTTATAAATAAGACAACTAAATTGAAACAAACATTTTTAACAAGAAGTAATCACATGCGTCCAGATAAATAAACACCGTCTGGTCTGTCGCAATAGATTTACCATCTATTGCAGCATATATATTATCTGTTGCGATAAATGGACCATATATTGGAGGAGATATTTTGATTTCTTCCAACAGGTGATTCGTCAGTTGCAACAGATAAAGATTTTGATTCATCAACTGTTTTGAATGTGTTAAGATAAAAAGTCACGACTCTTCAAACCTCTTTTTTAATAGTCATCACATGCGTGCAGATAAATAAACAACACTATCTGACATGTCCTGATGGGCTAGGAAGAATAAGGTACGTGCAATAGATCCCATTTTCATGCGTGGGAGTTATGTATATTATTGATCAGGCTACCGTAATAGACACACATAAAGTGCAATAATTTTGTGAATTCAGTTTTTTACCGATTAGACATTGATCCTTCAAACAAGATCCTGTATTGTACAATTTAGTTTGATAGGTGCAAACTGATAAGGCCAAAGGATTCCAAGATGGTGGTGTCGATACCCCATTACAATTTAATGACAGTTTATGCTCATGTTTTTGCATCAAGTTTGGAGAAGGGTTCAAGATTTTAGCGGCAGTGTAAATATCCAATAGTGATTAGACCGATTTTAATGGCACAATGGATTTCTTGAAAGGCCTCAGAAGCCTCGCAATGCAACAAACAACGATGGAACCAATAGAAATTGCCCTAGTCCAAACTTATATAGATGGATTGCTAGAGGAGACTTTTATACAACAGAAGACACTTGGGAGAATACTTGTGCGTGAAAGGGGAGGTGGAGAAGGCCATATATCATATCAAACCTTATTTAAGAGGAAACACAGGGTAGGAAGGAAAGTGTAGAAAAATTGGCCAATGAAATTGACATGAGAAATGAAAAAACTAGATGAGCTTCAAATGTGGAAGTGTATCCAAATATTAAAATCCATCAGTCAATGAAAAAAAGAAGAACGGTCAATAGGACAAGAGCTGGACACTTTGCTCGAGAATGCAACTAGCGAGAATGGCCTCAATGAAGACTCTCACAAATTGCAGGACTAGAACTCTAAGGAAGAAGCTTCGCGAGCATGGATGGTGGTAAGATTGTCGGTCAAAATTAAAACTTGAACCAACAACTTCTAAATTAAAAATAAGGGAAGCCAAGGCGTCCATTTCTGAAGTCTAACTTGCATGTCATGCCTTCTGTTTGTGGCTATAATCAGGTTAATGATAGTAGAACCAAAAAGGTCCAAAGTTGGGCCGAAATCCCATGCCTTGTTATTTCCACTACCTTTAACCTGACCAGAGCCATAAACAGGAGGCATGAGATGCAAGTTTAACTTGAGAAAATGTCATCTTGGCTTGATCCCATATTTTTAATGTAGGAGTAGTTGGTTCAGGTTTCAATTCAGACCGATAATTTACCACCTTCTATGCTCACGAAGCTGCTTTCTTAGAGTTCTGGTCCTGCATTTTGTGGGTCTTCGTTGAGGCCACACTCGCTAGTTGCAGTCTCTAGCAAAGTGACCAACTCAAGTCCTCTTGACCATTCTTCTTTTTCTTCAACGACTGATGGATTTTCATTTTTGGATACACTTTCACATTAGCAACTCATCTAGTTTTTTCATTTTTATGTCAATTTCATCAACCAATTTCACTACCATTTCCTTCCTACCCTGTGTATCCTCTTAAACAAGGATTGAGATGATATATGGCTTTCTCAACCTCCCTCTTCCCGCATAGGAATTCTTCTAAACACCTTTTTCTGTATAATAAACTCCTTCAATAACCCATCTATTTAAATTTGGACCAGGGGAATTTCTATTGGTTTCATCGTTATTTGCTACAGTGCGAGGCTTCAGAGGCATTTTAACAAGTCCATTGAGCTATTAAAATTGGTCCAATCACTGTTGGATATTTACACTACCGCCAAAAAATTGAACCCTTCCCCAAAGTTGACACAAAAAATATGAGCATAAACCATCATTAAATTGTAACGGGGTATCGATCATCATCTTGGTCCCTCAGCCTTACCAGTTTGAACCTAACAATCGTAACTGTGAAATTCCGTATCTTGTTTGAAGGATTAATGCCTAATAGGTAAAGAACAAATATTCACAAAATCATTGTACTGGATGTGTGTTTTCATGATAGGTTGATCAGTAATACATACCTCCCACATATGAAGTGGTTCCATCTGCAAGCAGCTTATTCCTCCAAACCCATCTTTACTCGAGAATAATGTTGGCCAGGCAAAAGTGAATCTAGTTTTACTTTCTTTTATCTGTAAACAAGAGAAATACATTTGATGTCAAACAAGACAAGAACAAAAAGAACATTACAAAAAGATAACACAAAATTGAGTGAAACAACAGATGACCCATTTGATGCAATAGATTACCCATCTGTTCAACCAATGAGGTATCTATTGCAAAAGATGAATGACATATTGGAACAGATATTCATTGTAGGAATAAATCAAACCAACCTTGCTACTGGTTTGATTTCTTCAAACAGTTGCTCCGTCTGTACAAAAGGGTAACACAAAATTGAGTGAATCAACAGATGACAAATATGATGTAATAGATTACCCATTTGTTCAACCAATGAGGCATCATTGCAATAGATGATTGATATGTTGCAACAAATGGGTCATCTGTTGGAATAAATCAAATCAGCCTTGTTACTGGTTTAATTTCTTCAAACAGTTGCTCCGTCTGTTTCAACAATTGATTCATCAGTTACAACAGTTGAGAAAATTGTTGCAACACTACCACCACCAACATTAGCAAAAAAGAAACAACACCATATGTTCCAACACCATCCACAACATAAATGTCACATGTTCCAATATGACCATCACCCGCAACAATAGCACCACCAAAGTACCAAACAAAAGACATTAAAAAACTATACTGACAACAAGGATTTTTAAGTTCTCCCAACAGATGACTTTTCTTGCATGTTTTAATAAAAATAATGATTCGTTCATTCAAGACTTAAAAGTCACCTTTCCTTTAATTTCCTCAATAAATAGGAAACTGGTAATGGGTAAATCATTAATAGCAACAAATGTAAATATCTAATTTAAATAACATACAAATAAGAAGACGACATGGAAAGAGCAATAGTAAATTGTACCTGCAATGTAAAAAAGACAAGGGATCAGAACATCCAGTTTAGTTGAGAAAAGACATTGATTGATTGAGATCTGAAAGGATCCTCATCCGAAAGAAGAGAGAAAAGAGAGATAAAAAGGAAATAAAGAGAATTGAGAATAAAAAAGAGTGATAGATGAGTTGAGTCTTACTTTATGGCTTAAGGAGAGAGTATCTAGATATGAGTTTTAAATATTCATTAATAACTTTTGAGGGGTACGAGGAGACGGTGACATTGAAAAGACCAGATAAGACTACTCAGGAGATTTTTGTGTTATCCAAGTAGTACGGAGTGATATTTTTTACCGCCTTAGTATTTTAACTTTTTAATTTTGGACAGGAAATACCTAAATTGCTTTAAGAAAAGGATCTTAAAACATTTAAGTGCAATAGATGACAATTTTTGTTTGGAAATTTCCAAATCTCGGTCATCTATCGCAACAAATGACATAATCTATTTGATAGTTTATAACAAATACATAATATGTTGCAACATATTACCTAATCTATTTGATTTAATCCAACAGAAAAGATATCTGTTGCAACAGGTTGAATATTTATTTATATATAATTTTAATTGAGTTCATATGTTAAACTAATACCTTAATTGAATAATCTAGGACTAGGGGTGAGTTCTCATAGGGTAAACTAAAACTTCAATTGAGTCCTTTAGCAACTGCATGATGAGAATGTATTGTTTTCATCCCGACAAGAGTCGATCGATTGATCACTCTAAGCCAAACCGATTCTTACTACCTCATATGTTCAACTAATACCTTCATTGATTAATCTAGGACTAGGGGTGAGTTCTCATAGGGTCAAATACAACAGATGGTAATGCCTATTTGATAATTTACAATATATGGGTAATCTGTTGCGACATATGATAATTAATTTGATAATTTACAACATATGGGTAATCTGTCGCACCAGATGACTTAATTTGTTTGATAATCTACAATAAATTCGTAATATGTTGCAATAGATTACCTAATTTGTTTGATTTAATCCAACAGAAAAGACATCTATTGTAATAGGTGAAACATTTGTTTATATATAATTTCAATTGAGTCCATATGTTAGACTAATATCTTAATTAAATAATCTAGGACTAGGGGTGAGTTTTCATAGGATCAACTATAACTTCAATTGAGTCTTTTGGAAATTGCTTGATGAGAAGGTATTGCGTTCCTCCCAACTAGAGTCGTTGATCGATCACTCTGAGCTGAACCGATTCTTACTACCTTATATGTTCAACTAATACCTTCATTGATTAATCTAGGACTAGGGTACTAATACTTTAATTGAATAATCTAGGACTAGGGGTGAGTTCTCATAGGGTCAACTACAACTTCAATTTAATAGTCATTTAGTAATTGCTTGATGAGAAGGTATTGCATTTCTCCCGACCAGAGTCATCGATCAATCACTCTGTGCCAAACCGATTCTTAATACCTCATATATTTAACTAATACCTTCATTGATTAATCTAGAACTAGGGGTGAGTTGTCATAGGGTCAACTACAACAGATGACAGCGCCTATTTGATAATTTACAACATATGGGTAATTTGTTGCGATATATAACAATCAATTTGATAATTTACAATAGATGGGTGATCTATCACAACAGATGACTTAATCTGTTTGATAATTTAGAACAGATTCATAATATGTTGCAACAGATTACCTAATCTGATTGATAATTTATAACAGATGCTAAATCTGATGCAACATGTTGAACATTTATTTTTATTCAATTTCAATTGAGTTCATATGTTAGACTAATAGTACCCTTTTGGCAATTTCATGATGAGAGGGTTAAAAAGTACACATGTCTTTTATAATATTAAAAATAATTAAGATCAATTCAGACCAAATTAACATTTTCAAAACTTGTCATTCTTTTCCAAAATACAAATCAACCCATACAAAATGTTTCATCATTTCAAATCTTGAGTTCTCACTCTTTTCTCTCTTATTCTCACTCAATAATATAGTACAGACAACAATTACTCAATAAATTGCTCAACCATTCACAACAGATTATTTTTCTTCTCATTTTCGACCACATAGGTGTTATTTTTGACTTTATTCTTGCTTGTATCAGTCATTTTCTTTGTTTTTGTAGGTAACAGAGTTTGAGATGAGTTCTATATTTGTTATTTTTATCTAAAAAATAAGGTCTTTTCAGTTAATGATGAAAAATAAAACTTTTAGTTGTATTATCTTTGAGAATGGGTTTACAATTTTGAGTTTTGATGGTAAAATCATAGAAAGAACTCGAGAAAACCCTAGTTTCTATCGCAGTGTTCCGTTGACTATCGTGGTATTATTGGATGGTGTTTGTGGTATTGGTGATGGTGGTGGTGGTGTTTGTGGTCGTGGTGGTGGCACTGGTGGTGGCATTGGTTGGTGGTGTTTGTGGTGGCTGTCGATGGTGTCGGTATTCGTGCTGTTTGTGGTATTGGTTGGTGGTGTTTGTGGTGGTGGCTATTGGTGTGTCGGTATTGGTGGTGTTTGTAATGTATTTTTTAAAATTTATTCATACATCAATTGTAATGTAATTTTTTTTTATTGTTTGTAGGTAAAACATGTCTCCCAAAAACAAAGAAAGTAAAAGTGGATCAACGTCTGACTATTCAAAAAAAGGCTACAGTGCAGAGGGATTCGGAGGAGCTTTCTGAATAAAGTAAAGCTGAGGAGAGATATGAAAACAATATTGAGGGAGGTGGACGAGGGTCTGATGGTGATGAAGAAAATGAAAGTGAGAAAGAAGAAGAATTAGAGAGTGAGAAAGAGAAAGAGGATGATCATCAATATGATGATAATGGATCACCAATGGGGCGTGAATTAATTTTGACATCCCAGCATGATCCTATCAAAACTTTTAGTATTGACAGGCTTTAAGTTGTGATACCGATAAATAACCCAGAAGTAGAACTAACTGGTGAAATTGTACTTAAATGTCAGATGGGGGGAAATTTTAATAAATTTGGGAAAATTATGAAGAACGAAAACATAGACGGACTTTTTAAGAAGTGCTGCTTTGGAAGCTTTCTTGAGTTGCTTGAGGATCCCCCTGCCTATTTTCATTTCCCTATGATGATAGTATATGGTCTTCTCAAGTACAGGATCAAGTACGTGGGGGACGATAAAGATTTGGATGAGGGGGCAAAAGGAAGATGGATAAAATCTGGATCAACTATTGTGGTATGCCGGTTTGTTTTGGCTTGCAAGAATTTACTATAGTGACGGGCTTGAGATGCCATCGTCTAGAAGAACCACCTCCCCACAAAAGATCTAAGGCAAGAAAACGCAAGGAAAAAATAGATGGGTTGTTTGACATTGCTCTTCGTGGCTACAAAGCATCGGATTTGTTGACAGATCTCAAGGATAAAACCATACCAGAGCAGTACAGGGAGCAATTGTGCTTAGTTTGGTTTGCCCATTCGGTTATATTGGCAAGAGATGTCAACAAGGTCATAGAAGATGATTTGTTGGCGTGTGCTGAGGATTTTGATAAATTCAACAATTATCCCAGGGATATGACAGCTTCTACTTATCTGTCCAATATTTACGGACAAAGCTATCCTCAGGGACGACCATATTATACGGCTTTCCTTGGGCATTCATGGTAAAATTAATCACTATTTTTACTCATCCATTAATTTATATTGAATATAGTTATTATGACTTTTTTTTGCTTGCTTCCTGTTTACATTTTTTAGGCTTGGGCATTTGAAGCCATTTCTCCCCTCCGAAAGCAGGTAATGGAATACCCAGATGAGGTTTCTCTTCCAAGGATGTTTAGGTGGTTAGCTACAAAGAGCAACACCAAAATTAAGAAGGTTGATCTTTTCAACCCTCCTGATGATGCAATACGTCTTCTTCAAGTAAAATAATTTTACTCAATGAAAGATATTGAATAGATGTTATGCTTGGTGCAACAGACGTTATATCTGATGCACCAGATGGGATATCTGTTGCGACAAATTACCCGTCCTATGCCAACCAGTGCAACAGATGGATAATCTGTTGCAACATATCTTGCATCAGATTACCCATTTGTTGCTTTGGTTCTCTGAACCCAATTTCTAACAGATTAACCATCTACTGCAAATTATGCAACAGATGTGAAATCTGATGTAACATATTATTAATCTGTTGCGACATACAGATCATCTATTGTATAATATGTAACCCAACAACTTAACCGTCTTGTCCAACTGGTGCAACAGATTGGTAATATGTTATGACAGATGATTGATATTTATCATCAGATTATCCATGTGTTGCTCTAGTTCTCTGAACCCGACTCAAATAGATTATAACCATATACTACAAACTATGTAATAATTGGGTAATTTGATGTAACATATTATTAATCTGCTACAGAAGTTGACTTAAAATGTAATCCAACAGTGAAAATTATTATATTATATGATTTAAATATATTTATATTTTTTTATAGGTTGTGCATTCATAGATCATGCCTACTGAGGAGAAATTGGTGATGACTTTTATATTACTCTAGGTCTTGTTGATACTATAGCAGACCCAATGGTTAAGTTAATAAAGAAGGAATTGGCTGGAGAAACATCCATAAGAAGAGCAGTTAGGCAAGGTCAGCCTAATGTTGAGGCTCTTCATGACCAACCTACTAAGGTAGATCCGGGTGCTTCTTTTGGTGGAGTTATTGGTGTTGGTGGCAGGAATGCTGATGCTGCTACCGCTCGTGATGATGAGCATGTTGATGCTCAAGAAAAAATAATTATGTTTGAAAATACCCCTTTCACAGGTCCCCCTCAACCTTACACAGGTTCCTCTCACCCTTATATTGGTCCCTCTCACCCCTCTTCACCTTCGTCTTCTCGTTGTGAATGTGAAGAGTGCAAAGACAGTTAGGATAAACTCTTTGAAAAAGTAGAGGCTATCTCTAAAGCTGTCGAGGAATTTAGATACAAGAGTTGTGTCATACCACCCAAGAAGGTGAGGGATCCACACACTCCTAGAGTGTTGGTTAGAAGAGAGAAAAGAGCAATTAGAGACGTACTCTCCGGTCAAAAATAAAAAAAATTACAATTCCTCCCTCTCCAAAAGCTGTTGAAGTTCAGGGGCCAGTCAAGAAGGTGGACATATACGCGGAACTTGGCGCCAAAGAGAAGAGGGATTTGCGATAGGCCAAGAATTTTCAAGTCAAGCACACCAGATTACCCCAGGCTTCCCTTCCCCCCCAAGACTTCCAGACTATGACTGATATGTGTATGCCATACGAGGACAAGGCAAGTTTACTTTTTCTAACCTAGCCTTCTAATCTACCCCATGAAAAAAAGCTATGTAACATATGTGAAATCTGTTGCAATAGATGGGTATACTGGTGCAACTAGTAGTGGTTTTGTTGCAACTTATTATCCATCTGTTACATAAGTTGCGTTGGATTATTGATTTGGAGAACCCTATGCAACAGATGGACCATCCGTTGCATCTTTACAATTACTAACCTATATAAAACTTGACTTTTTATATCACAGCATGTTGACAAAATTCTCTGCCTCATGAGAAAAAGGCAATTAATGTACCAGGAAGCTTATGACCCTGCCGATAAGATAATGAACCTCGACTTCTACAAGAAGCTCAAGGATAGGTATGATCAATTCAATGGGGAGGCGTCAGCCTGTGTGGCGTGGGACTTGATTCTATAGTTTCTACATTGGAATTGGATGAAAATAAATGATAAAATATGTTAGAGAGAAGAGGTCAAATCCATACGACAAGAGTGGGACCGAGGTAAAGAGGATTCTTACAGTCATTAGCGTGAATGAAATGTACTATCGAGCTATTGAGATACTACTCGAGGAGGGAAATAACAATGTTTATGACTGCAATAGACCTCTCATCGATGATTTCAATCTTTTTCTCCTTGTGGAGCCACTAATGGAGCTGTTGCCCATCTTGTTGAGGGAGAGTAACCTGATGAATCATTTGCCAAAGGAAGTGTTGATGAAGAAATCATAGGATTTTGAAGGTCAAAACAAAGGAATGATCCTTCCAAAAAATGATACCGGTTACGTGAGCGGCTCGCACGCTATTGTACACATCGAATGTTTGTTGACCGACACAGAAATGGCCGAGCCAACGACTTTTCTATGCGATAATATTGTGGTAAACTTGCAAGAGGCCTGGGCTTACGGGGTACAAACTGGACGCTTGGAGACTGTGTATATAGAAGAGCCTGTGAAATAGCAATTTGTAATTTCAATTCACCCTTCACTTTATTACATGTACATGTAGTGGCAATAATTTTTTTCTGATGAAAGTTGAGTTTTTTACAATGTAATAGATTGTCAATCTGTTATAAAATATATTGAATCCTTTCTGGCAGATAGTTTATCTGTTGCAATAGATTGCTCAACTATTGCATTATGCCGATGTTATTTCTATGTAATCTAAGTCTAATCTGTTGCAATAGTGGGAAGACCTATTTGGTAATTTCCAACAGATGACCTAAATTTCACAACATATGCCTAAATCTTTTTGATATTTTCCAATAATTACGCTTGAATATCCATGCACTCAATAACACCAAACCAGTAGCAACTATACACACCACCATGAAAATTTCAGCAATTAGGCTTGAATATCTATGTGCCAGATTATCCATGCACTCGATTTTGTTTCTCTTCAGAAGCCTTGACTTTGTTCAACAAACCCCAGATTACACGATTTGCTTGTGAAGGGTGTCGTTCTTCATACCAATCAAAGTAATTGCATCCACCCAATTTCTATAAAAACAAGAACACGGTTATAAAACAATTACAAGTCAATAATTAATCAACTAATTAAATAAAAAATATTACCTTTGAAATCTTACAAGTAAAAAACCTACGATATGGATTTTGTTGAGTCCAAGAAGTCTTTAACAGAGCTTCATGACCGTACTTATAATATCGAAAATCTTTATTACAAAAAACAGTGGAAGATGCGCTCGACATTGTCAAGCTCAATTGGAAAAATGAAAAAAAAGATGAAGAAAAGAAAGACCAAATGCAATTAATTTGAAGAATTTGGATAGATAGAAGAAGATGATGATGAAGAAGAAGATTTGGAAATTTAGGGTTAAATTTTAGGAGGAAGATGAATAAATGAGATAATGGGAGGGGGGGAGAGAATGACCGTTGGGAGCCAAATGACGGCAAGTCAGCAAAAAGTGTCAAACTGACACATTTGATGCCTATTTTATTTTACGTGTTTAGAAATGAACACTTTCTATTTGATGCCTATCTGTTGCAATAGGTTGGTCATCTGTTGCATTATCTCGATATTTGTAAGTCCATCTGTTGCAACAGTGGGCAGACCTGTTTGATAAATTCCAACAGATTACCTACTTGTTGCAATATATGTCTAAATCTATTTGATTTTGTCCAATAGATGTGTCATTTATTGCAACAGATACATTATCTGTTGCAATATTTGAATCTAGTATTCTTTTTCAATTAATAAGTTCAAATCTAAGGAAAAAATAAAATTCATAGACAAAATAAAATAAATCAAAGCCTTTAGAAATTACATGAAATAAGTCAATCAATAAATGAAATGTAAAAAAATTGTTATGGGTACAGATCTCAACAAATATACCAATAATTTAAGTATTATGCCAAGGATTAATTTGACAGGCTCAAGCTATAAATATCTACTCAATATGGACAAGTTGTTCTTCATCCGGTGCTATGGAATTCGGCTTTGCTCATCGTGGATCTTTATTATCTCTTACGTACGGTTTCTGCACTTTTTGTTCTCCGTATTTCCATAAAAGAGTAGCATAGTCAATGTTGTTCAGCAGTAGCTTCTATATCCACCTGGAAAGCCAGAATTGGTCAATGTTAATCACGGAGATACAACAAAATAGAAAAGGATAACTCATCTGTATTAGCAAATCAAATAGGTCTTCCTCCTATTTTAAATTGTCCCAAACAGATTATATTTTTGTTGTGACAATGAATCATCTGTTAGGACAAATTTCTACATGAAGAAGACCTGTATGATAATTTCCATTGGATGAAACATCTGTTGCAATACATAAATCATCTGTTGCAGCAGATAGGTCATCTGTTGGTACAAATAAAAGCGGTACGAAGAGCTATTTGATTTGCTAAAATAGACAATATATGTCGCAACAGATACTTTATCTGGTGCAACAAGTTAGTCAACTATTGCAACAGATGTATATATCTATTTGATAATTTTCAGCAGATGTGTCATTTGTTAAAACGGATATGTGTCTGTTTATTTTGTTAGTTGGAAGACATATATATTCTCCTTCTTCAGCTCGTGCTGCTCTCCTTTGGACATTGTACATTGCATAGTGCAACACATAGATAGAGGAGTTGCAATTTTACTTTTTTGGATGCTTGATAATGCCTTGGAAATCGCTTTTCTTCTCTTCTTAGCCCTAATCTCTAATGGGGCAGATGGAAATAAAATCCTTTTTAATGGAATGAGACCCCTCTTAGATGTCAATTCCTTTACAAAAGTAGTTAATGCATTAATAGCATTAATCACTACCTCATGTTTTGCCTTGCAGTCTTGACATTTGCATACAGAACATTCACTGGGGAGGCAAAATCTGTATAACTAGTATGATCATACTCATAATGATTTTCTTTAAATACTGTAAGAGGAGCATGATTAGCACCAACAGCAGCACCACTACCACCACCAATAACTCCATCACCACTAAGACCATCAACAACAGTAAGCCCACCCTCCAAAATTATTTTTCTTATAATGGTTGTTGCTCCAAATAATTCTATTTTTATTTTATCAATGACCTTAGGGTCCAATAAAGTTTGTACAGATCGTAAAGTAAGAAAAAATGACATCTTCAACTCTCGATTGGTCGAAACTAGCAACGGATGCACAATCTAACATAAATCATTACTGCATCCTTCGGGGGATTAAATAGATCAAGAAATTTTGCATTTTTATCAGTTTTAGCCGACAACCATCTCAAGATTCTTGGACAGAAAACTCCTTTCTAGTAGTTTACTTATTGTCTCAAATAAGGAATGGATTCAAACACCCAAACTAATAAAATAACTCCAATAAATCAAAACCATTATTGAGTAAAAAAAATAAATGATATCATAATATATCATAATAAAACAAAGAAATATTTACCATGAAAGCCCCTTAGAAGTCATATAAGTTGACTGTCTTTGGTGCTAACGGAGTCAACAAATATTTGACAGTCATTTTGAAGCTTTCATAACCCCAAGGATAGTTGTTAATGCCTCAAGATCCTCAGAGTGCTTTATTAAACCGAGGCTTATGTTGTTGTTAACGTCTCTTGCCCAAAGAATATTCTGTACAAACCAAACAAAGCACAATGACTGCTTGTGCTTCTTTGAAAGTCCTTTACCTTTCAACGCTTCTATCAAATTTTTTTTTGAAGCTTGGAACAATAATGGACACCAGGTCATCACATCACACGACTTGCTTTTGCCTTTTTTGGGGTGCGGAGTGCTTTGTTTGGGTTATAATAGGTATAACTTGAGAAAGAGGATAACATTTTAGTTTGGTAACCATGGCAAACTCCTTCCAACCAAAATAAACAGACATGCCACAATAATTTATCCACACCTCATCCATCTTATCTTTGTTTTCATACATAAACCTGCGCTTGAGAAGTTCATATACTATTTTCATTTGGAAATGAACGTTGTTGTCCTCCGGCAAATCAAGATATTTCTCAAAGCAGCTCCCTAAAATAAGCATCCAATTTTTATTCTCGAAGTATTTTTCTGAAGGCGTCGAAAGATTTTCCCATGGCTGCCTTAACCGCAAAATCACCCGTTAAATCTGTGGCACCATTGCACTGCATTCCCACAAGATAATGATCAATGCTGAAGGCTTTGACCAAATCTTCGGTGGAAGGGCTATTAGAATTTGAATCATCTCTTTTGAAATATTCATCCTCCCTGTGCTCATCATATTCTGATCCCGATTGAGATAACATTTGTAAAGCAAAATCGTAGAGTGGTGGATGTAGCCTAGCTGATTCACTTATTCCTTTACTTGGACTTGATTTGGTTTCTATTCTTTTGGGAACCATATTATCTAAAATTAATAGGAACATAAAAAAATATATTATAGTTGATTAATGCATCGTTAAAAAAGGATAACAGTAAATCAAACAAGCAAAATAGTAAAATAATAGTTGTAATAGATCACCGATTTGTTTCACCAGGTAGTATATCTGTTTCAATATATAACCAACCTATTGCAGCGGATGAGTAATCTGTTGCAACAATACAAAACAAATCACTCATCTTTTAAGACAGATGATCACACATTATTGGGACATATGAGTGATCCATTAACACAGTTAATAATATCTTGCAACGGATGAGTAATCTGTTGCAACAATATAAAATAAATCACTCATCTGTTGAGAAAAATGAATGGTCTGTGTAGAAGATCACACATCTGGTGCAACATCATCTATTGCAACATATGAGTGATCTATTGGAATAGTTAAATAACCCATAGCAACGGCTGAGTAATTTATTGCGATAATACAAAATATATCACTCATTTGTTGAGAAAGATGAATAGTCTGTGCAATAGATCACACATCTATTGTGACATCATCTGTTGCAATATATGAGTGATCTGTTGGAATAGTTAAATAACCCGTAGCAATGGATGAGTAATCTGTTGCGATAATACAAAACATATCACTCATCTATTGAGAAAGATGAATGGTCTGTGCTAAAAATCACACATCTGTTGCAATATATGAGTGATCTGTTGGAACAATTAATTAACCTGCAACAACGGATGAGTAAGCTATTACGACAATACAAAACATATCACTCATCTATTGAGAAAGATGAATGGTCTGTGTAACAGGTCACAGATTTATTGTAACACATAAGTGATCTGTTGGAACAGTTATCAATGGTCAATATTGTTTAGATTTCTTCCAACATAGGGTCGTCTATCGCGACAGATGAGTGATCAGTTGGAAAAATCAAGTCTTGGACATTTCCAGTTGGAAGAGTTGACAGGATTTTATCCAACAGGAGGTTCATCTGTTGCATCGGATCATTAATCTGATGGTTCTTGCATTGCATCAGATGGTTAATTAGTTGCATCAAATTTTTTATTCGATGCTTAATCTGTTGCAACATATGGTTAATCTGTTGCATCAGATAGTTAATTTGTTGCATCAGATAATTAATCTGGTGCATCAGAATTGTAATTTGATGGTTCCTCTGGTGCATCAGATGGTTGATCTGTTGCATTATATGACAAATCTGTTGCATCAGATGGTTAATATGTTGCACCAGATGGATAATCTATTGGAGAAAATAAGAAACAATAGCCTGATTTTATTCAACAAAAAAACAGCAATATCACAATTTTTACCAAGAATAAGAATAGAACAAATTTACCCAAATTGTTGTTGTTTTTATAAACACAAACAATAAAAAATCAAACTTCAAAAAAATACAACAAACAACAAAAAAACATAATTCACTTTGAAAAAAAAAAGAGAAGAAATACCAGAAATTAGAGTTTTATTCAGACTGCATATCAAATGAAAGCAACAATTATTAAAATTTTTAACCAATACTATAAGAGAAGTTGGCTCAAGTTCCTCATTTTCTTCAAAACTAAAAAGACCATAAATTTTTACCCGTGAAAGAAGAAAAGGAACGATGAAGAATTCGAAGCTGTTATGGCCGGAGAGCAAGGCTGTCACGTCATTTGAAGGTTGAAGTCGAAAAGGAACTCGAAGCCCAACTATTTGTAGTCGGATGTTAAAGTCACCGAGGATTAAAATAAGAAATTTGCAGAACAGTTGGTTGGGAGAGAGTTGACAGAAGCTATAAAGAGAGAAATGAGAGACATGTCGATTTGAATTAAAGAGGGGAACTCAAAGACCAACTATTTGTCGCCAGGGGTGGAAGTCGCCGAGGGTTGAAGGGAGAAATTTTGCAGAACTGTCGGTTGGGAGAGAGTTGAGAGAAGAGAGTGGTTGATATGGATTGAAAAAGGGTGTGGGTTGGGTTGATTTATATTTTTGAAAAGATTAGAAGGTTTTAAAAATATTAATCAAGTCCACAATTAACTTAATCAAGTTTTCTAATGATGTTTGACCCTTTAAGTTGGTCAATGTCTCCAATCCTTTATTCAAGACTTAAAAGACACCTTTCCATCAATTTTCTCATGTGTGTGTGTGGTGGGGCTGGGGGCTGTACTAAATGGAAATTCATTTAGTAAATCGTTTCAATACTGGGACTCCACGAGCACTGTTTAAATTCAAGCTCAAGTTGTTGCTAGAATACTTTTCCTTTGTTTGTGGGGGTAGGAAAACGTATGAGGGTTTAATGGTGGCACTGCGCGGAGAGGGGGGGCTCTAATGGCGACGTCCATGACAGCGTTAGGGCAAGGCTGCAGGGGGGTTGGTTTGGGGGTGGCTTATTTTTTTTTTAATTATTTTAATATAAAATTGACCGAAAAATACCCTCACTGCACCCATGCGCATGTAGTCATGCATTTCGTCCAACTCGGCTAATTTTGTGCCACATAAGTTTGGTCAAACGGCCAGAGGGGTTTAAAATATTGTGTTTTGATGAGTTCAGGGGTCTAGTTGACAAAAGTGTAAGTAAAGACGTTCACTTTATAAACTCGGACAAGATAAGGGTCCACCGAGCTATTTTGTTTATTTAAAATTCTAATCTTTTTAAATAATTACATAAAATTTTAATTTTACTTAAAAGCTTAGATATATTACAGAAGAATTTGATGTATCTGTGTAAAATTAAATGATGTATCTAGAAAAATGTGATGTATTCATGTAAAATTAAGTGACCTATCTGAAGGAATGCAATGTATCTATATAAAATTAAGTAATGTATTCAGAAGAATATAATGTCTCTGTGCAAAATTAAGTGATTTGTTCGGAAGAATGTGATATATTTGTGTGGATTAAATCAGAGATGTTTAGTAATTTTGAAAAAAAATTGACATAAGAAATAATTGGAGCTTTTACTTATTTTTTGTTAGAATATTCATAAAGAAGATATGGGACTGTAATTTCAAGCAAACAAAATTTTAAACTATTACCCTACTATTCTTATTTTCATATTCTTTGTTAGGATATCCATAAAGAAGATTAAAGCACTGTAACAAAATTTTAAACTATTGACTATACTATTCTTATTTTCAGTCAAGCTTACTGATTATTGACTAAATTCTAATTTTCAGTCAACTTACTAACTATTGACTAAATTCCAAGAATTTGTATGATTTTCTTCCTTGTAATACTGACTATAATATTCTTATTTTCATTCAACTTACTAACTATGAATAATTTGGAAGCAAACTGAATTACTAACCATAATAAATTAAGTATGATCTAATCAAGAATATATAGATTAAACATTTAAGAGTGTTTATACTATTATATGGTAATTGAACTGCATTATATATGTCTAAACTAATGACTAGCCAAGAATCCATTTAATTTTCTTCCTTGTAATATTGACTATATTTTTCTTATTTTCAGTCAACTTACTATGGATTATTTGGCAGCAAACTGAATTACTGACCATAATAAATTAAGAGTTTTCATACTATTATATGGTAATGGAACTGCATTATATATACAAATCTTGTTAAATGTGATAGTCACCCAAAAAAAAAGCATGGATTTGAAACTCATTTCCATCTTTCTCTGCCTTGTCCTATTGCATTCATCAAAAGCATTTGGTGACCATTTCACTAATCAAATTGATTTTGAAACGTATATAGTACGTCTTGAGTTTCATGATCAAGTTCTCTCTAATTCAAAAGATTTGCATCATTTGCATCAATCATTTTTGCCTACAAATTCAAATCATTCATCACGTATTTTATATTCTTATCGTCATGTGTTCAACGGCTTTGCTGCTGCGTTGTCATCAGACGAAGTGAAAGAAATGGAAAAGAAGCCCGGTTTTGTTTCAGCACGTCCGCAACGTGTATTTCAGATGCACACAACACACAGTCCAAGTTTCCTCGGCTTGCACCAGAATGTTGGCTTGTGGAATGCTTCCAATTCAGGTAAAGGTGTGATTATTGGTTTATTAGATTCTGGGATTACTCCTCAACATCCTTCATTTAATGATAAGGGAATGCCTAATCCACCTGATAAATGGAAAGGCAAATGTGAGTTCAATGTTACAACTTATTGTAACAAGAAGCTTATTGGAGCAAGAAATTTTGCGTTGGGAGCTTTGTCCCCTGCGGACGAAGATGGACACGGAACACATACTTCAAGCACGGCCGCAGGGAACTTTGTGGATGGTGCAAACTTTTTGGGTAATGCTAATGGCACGGCAGTTGGCATTGCGCCACGAGCCCATGTAGCCATGTACAGAGTCTGCAGTATTGATTGTCAAGAATCCGACGTCATAGCTGGACTTGATGCTGCAATTGAAGACGGTGTCGATGTGATTTCCATTTCTCTTGGATTAAAACTGCCTCCGCCTTTATATAATGATTATCTAGCAGTTGGCACGTATAGCGCGATGGAGAAGGGGATTTTTGTGAGTTGTTCCGCAGGAAATAGTGGACCAACTACCGATACTGTAATAAATGGAGCCCCGTGGATTCTAACCGTTGGTGCTAGCACAACAGACAGAAAGATAAGCGCGTTAGCAGTTTTGGGTAACGGAGCAAAGTATGAGGGCGAATCAGCCTTTCAACCAACAAATTTTTCACAAAAATTGTTACCACTCGTGAATGGTGATGACTGTGATGATGTGTCGAATTTAAGCCATGTCAAGGGTAAAATAGTGTTGTGTAGTGTAAGCGGTTATCAATCTAGAACTGACAAAGGAGGAGTGGTGAAAAATGCTGGTGGTGCCGGTATGATTCTCATGAACGATGATTCTCGTGGATCTACAATAATTTCAGAATATCATGTCCTTCCCACAACACATATTAGTTACAACGACGGAAAAATGATCATAAACTATATGAAATCAGCATCAAAACCAGTTGCAACAATATCATTCAAGGGAACGAGGATTGGAGACAAGCATGCACCAACAGTAGCTTACTTTTCTTCCAGGGGTCCATTTGAACCGAGTCCAGGCATACTAAAGCCCGACATTATTGGTCCTGGAGTGAATATCCTAGCAGCGTGGCCAACCTCTATAGAGGCCGAGACAGCATCTACATCTGCATCATCGATGTTTCACTTCCTTTCTGGAACATCAATGTCTTGCCCGCACCTTGCAGGAGTTGCAGCACTGTTAAAGAGCGCACATCCAGATTGGTCTCCAGCTGCAATTAAATCTGCAATCATGACAACAGCTGATTTCATCAACCTTGGAAACGATCCAATTCAGGATGAAACACTTCAACCGTCTGATCTATTTTCACTCGGGTCAGGGCACGTGAATCCATCAAGAGCAAATGATCCAGGACTCATTTATGACATCCAACCAGAAGATTACATCCCATACTTATGTGGCTTGAACTATACAGATGATCAAGTCAGTGCCATTGTGAAAAAGAAGGTACATTGTAAATCTAGCATACCTCAATCAGAGTTGAACTACCCATCATTTTCTATTCCTAAGGATCCAAGTGCTCAAACATATACTAGGACTGTGACTAACGTTGGAGAAGCAATTTCAGCTTACGCAGTTAAAGTATTTGGGCTCAAAGGCGTCGAGGTGACAGTTACTCCTAAGATCTTGAAATTTACTGCGTTGAATCAGAAGGCGTCTTATAATGTGACAGTTAAGACGTTAAATTTTACAGCTCATTCCGAGGGATACATAATTTGGTCTTCTGATAGGCATTCTGTTAGAAGTCCAATAGAAGCATTTCCCCATGTCAGTTTAATTTAATTTA
This sequence comes from Capsicum baccatum var. pendulum, assembly GCA_030864225.1. Taxonomy (NCBI): domain Eukaryota; kingdom Viridiplantae; phylum Streptophyta; class Magnoliopsida; order Solanales; family Solanaceae; genus Capsicum; species Capsicum baccatum. The sequence continues at coordinate 216,330,988 of CM061559.1, read as the reverse complement.
ATTATAAGAGAAGACTTCTTAATTACTATTTAGACAAATTCTTATGTGTTCTTACCTCATTTTTTGTTCTATGAAAAACGTTGTCATTAAAAATTTAAAAGAAATGATGGAGAAGTAACAAGTAATTAAAGAATCATCATTCTTTCCCTCTTTGACTACTCGCTGATTAGCATTCATCTGAAGTATACTAGAAAATGACAATGATAATTTAGAAGAAAAGATAAAAACTCAAAGGGGAATGTGTCTTTGTGCTCCCAGTTTATATTTACAGTAACATATTTTCTTTCACAACCATGGTGTCCAGTCCAGTTTGTGGGCATCTCAACTAATTTCATGGGATACCTATCACCTCGCACTTGTGACAGGTACCAAGCAACTTTGTCTACCAAGCTATAATACTAAAATATATACCATCATTATTGTTCTATTTCTTTTAATTTCTCATCCGATGTCTGATACTCCCATGAAAACCCCAACTAATTCTGATTGACATTGTGTAAGGCTCATTTAAGGCCCTAACACTTCTACAAATAAATTACAGTCTTTAAGTTTGCTAAGTTGACACAGTCTGATACCACCAATTGAGGAACACTGGAGCAAAAGACCATTGGAGGGGATCCCTATCCGATTATTTACAAAAGAAAGTTCAAGGACCTTTAATATATGTTGAATTTAGACCATCAAATTTATTGAGCCATCTCTTCTACAAGTATCAATTTAGGTGAATTAGTTCACTATTTTCCTAAAGCAACTAGTAATTATTTTTTCTCTCTTTGGCTACTCGTTTATTTGCATTCATCTAAAGAATACTAGTGAAAGAGATGATGATTTAGAAGAAAAGATAAAATTTAAAGGAAAATATGCCTTCATGCTACCATTTTATATTTACAGAAACATTTTTATAACGATCCTTTTTATCGCCACGAAACGGCTTAGCGTGCCAAAGTTCCGGTTAAGATTCTCCCCAGATGAAGTGTTAAAAATCCCAGGCTAGGCTAGTCTTGGATAAATTCAAAGTGTGGTATGGTCTATGTAAATCTGGTAATGGATAGGTTGATGATCATATGATGTAAAATCACAATGTGTTATCTAAGAGGTTAAGGAGTTTGTAGAAACTTTAGAAATTGAATTTGGATTAGTAGAACTGCGGATATAGCATTTGACGTAAATGGGTTAGTTTGGAATGTCAAAATCTGGGAGTGTGTTGTAAAATTAGCCAAAATTAGGACTGTCTAGAGTTACTGCCTCTCCTACATTGCTACAGAGGCAGACAACTACAACGGGCCCACTATAGCTAGGCCGCTATAGAGAGAATTGGGCCACTAAAATGGGCTATGCACAGTAATAGCCGTTTTTAGACTTAAAATCTTATTCTTATTCCAAACTCATTTAAGTCCAGATAAGATCAATTTAGGGCGAATATCACCAATTTCCAACCAAATATCATCGTTGAGGTAAGTAAATCGATCTATTTAACTAATTTTTTGTTAATTAATCTCTAGAATCTCTAGGTTTTGATCATGGTGGAGGAATTAACTTGATCTAAGTGGTTTTTCTGGTACAAAGTAGTAAAAGAGGGTGTAAATCTTAGATTTTAGCCAAGGGATGATAGGCTTATTATATTGCTAGAATTCATTTTCGTAAATGTGAAATTGATGGAATTAAAGTGGAATGAAGGTAGAAAATCTTCGACTAAGGGAATGATTCATGAAATTGACCTTGGGCTTATGGGATTAGGTTATAATCCTTAAAATTATTAGATTGTTTGATTAGTGTTTATTATGTTGCTTTTAGACCATAATAAAGCTGAAGCTTAAAAAAAAGCAAGGTTTAAGTTTGTTAGAATATTGTCGGGCTTATATTGAGGTAGGTGATGATTGATTTGGAGTTAAAGAAAGTTGATTTATAAATGTAAGTTAACTGCCTATTTTGGTACTTGTTGTAATGCATGCTATTAAATGTTAAACTTGTTGTATATATATACAAGTTGGTTGGATAACCTGAAACGAGATTATATAAAAGGGCTTTATTCTAATATGCAAGTGTGATTGAATTATCTCATTATGTGATTGTGCATATTATGACGTTGTTTGATACTATGAGATGAATCTATAAAGATTAATCATCACAGAATTGGTGGATTTCAGGAAATATAAGGGTGGGGACGTTGGAATAAGGGTGATATAACACTTGATTTCGGATAAGGGGCCAGACACTATTTGTTTGTATTATTTGATACATGGACTAAGTTCATCCCCTGTAGGTTATGGCTAGTGGGCATTTATAAGACCCTTAGCATGTGTGTACATGGTATTGGAGATTTCAATGATTTTTTTAACTGAACTGGGTTATATTGTTGTTTAATATTTTTAGATCCTTGTGTGATCTGGGCTATTAATATAGTATGTCGAACTGAGTTAATGATTTTTGATATACAATAAAAAGGAATTTATGAAAAGGTTGAGTTGTTTGTTTTTATGATTCATGGTAGTTGACTTTAGTGAATATTTGTACTTGTAAATGGTTTTCTTATCTACTTGATTGCTTGTTTAAGTGAATTTGTGAAGGAAGGACTAATTGAACGAATAATTGCTAATACAACATGGTTGCTTCTTGATTACAAATTATTGGTTGAGTGTTCACATTGTTAAGTTGAGTTGGCCTATGATCCTACTAGCACATAGTGGTTTTGTACTGATACTATCCTATGCTCTTCTTTTTACTGAGTGCAAAACATATTTCACCAGCTCAGACGAGATGTCATCTGTAAGCAGTGACTAATTTTGGATAAAGAAAATGAGCATCATCTCCCAAGAAACCATGAATCTTTTCTGGATTATGTTCTTGTCCATTTTTTGGACACAAACAGTTTTAGTTTATTGCTAATTTCTAAATTATGCCCATAGGTTGTCTTGTTTATATGCTCTAGTATGAAGACCTTTAGTTTTTGGAAGTTTCTTAGACTTATTGATATTATTCTGCACCACTTATGTAAACTATTTCAGATATTAGCTATTAACATAGAATTGTTTTCATTCGCATTAAAAATTACTAAGTGTTGATAGTGATTATTCAGGATAGATGATTCTCTCATAGGGGGTTAGTGTGAGTCTCACTCACGATAGGGATTGGGTCACGATAAAGTTGGCCTCAGATTCCTAGGTTCGTTAATCTCATTATACGAGACGTTTGGAGTCTTATGGAATGATGGAGAGATGTTTGTACTTTTCTTTGAGAGGATACAGGACATTAAGAAAACTTCACTCTTTTCCTTCTTTCGTGATCTGACTTGATTTCAATAGATATTCGATGATACAAATTGATATCTGACCCCTTCATTCTATTTTTAGTAGACGGTGAATAGGATAGCAAATAGAGTTAGAGCAAGAGCTCCCCCACTAGCTAGTTTGACTGTGGAGCCCATAAAAGAGGTATAGAATGGGCTAGGGATACAAAAATATAAATGGGTTGGCGTATCCATCAATGATGGAGCCTAAGTTGTAGTTAATCCATCCAGATAGAGATTTGAGTCACCTCCCCTGTCCGTGGATCATCATAACGAGTTTAAGAATGAGATCACCGAACAAGAGGAGGTCATACTAATTTTGAGAGATGAATCCCCTCCATAATTTTTTTAACTTATTTAGAGGTTATTAGTTTTCTGAGTGGGTTAGCCAATACTGGGGCCATACCTATAGTGCTGACTCACCAGTATCTAGGGGTGCATTAGCAACCCCTAAGATGGATGAGCTTTTTTGGGTAGAATTTTTTCTCATCCGGTATTGGGTTCTATTATGATTGGACTAAGCGTGATATATTGAGTGTGTTCTTGAAGATCAAACCCCTATTTTTCATTAGTTTTGAGATACAAGATGCATTTGTGGACTATCATGAAGTTCTGCACAAGATAGGTATTGTGGGCAGTATAGTGTAGAATTTTTGAATTTCTAACTGCTGGGTGATGCTAAGCAGTGGTGGAGGAGTTATACTGAGCGTCGGTCTATACCTTTATCTCCCTTGACATGGATTCAATTCCATACCCTATTTTTATATAAGTGTATGCCACACACTTTATATGACAAGAAGAAGGATGAGTTTTTCTCCCTTGAGCAGGGCAATAAGACTATTGCAGCCTTCTATGTCTTGTCCAGATAAGCCACCCATTTTCTTAATATTGAAGAGGAGAGAATTTTCCTCATTTTGTAGGGTTTGAATACTGCCTTGAAGGTTTTAGAATTGTGGATGACTTTTCAGGAAAAACCTTTAATGATGTGTCTAATTTTGTCAATGAAGTAGAAGAAGTCAAACAGGTTGGGCATATAAAGATGGTAATGAAGAAAGCCTGAAATGTGGGCAACTTTAGCAAATCTTACTCTAAATCTCACAGTTCTCAGTTCTACCTAGCATGTTTGATATAATCAGCTCTACTAGTATTTATAAAAGATCGTTAGGGGCCAAAGAGCCAAGGAGCTTCATATTCTTCTGTTAACCTACATTCATTGGACGAAGCTTTATACCTATGATGGTGTTGGGCATTTAAAAAAATATTGTCCTAGCGGTAAGCAATTGGGTGTTCAAGGGTCAGTAGCACTGCAAACTTATGGTTTTGGCAGATAGAAAAGGAGGTGGAAATAGAAAAGGTCATCCAGAGGGTGAGCGTGGTGGTTATTAGGCAGTCTATGATGGTAATTGAGGTAGTGTAATGCAAGTACAAGTGGTGCATAGCCTGCTAGAGAGGTTGCTTAGATTGATGACAGAGCCCATTGCTATGCCTCTTTTGGCAAATCTGAGGCAAATGCGTTAGATTCAGTCATTACAGGTACCATTCTTATCTGTTACTAGATGGCTACAATCTTGTTTGATTGGGGCTCTACTTTTTCGTATGTATCTATTAAATTTTCCTTGGATTTAGACAAAGTTTGTGATATGCTTGAATCACCTGTGTATGTATCTACTCCCATTGGAGATAATATGGTAGTGACTCAAATATTTCGTGCTTGCACTATGATGTTTATGGGTTTTCAGACTTAGGTGGATTTGGTGATTCTAGATGTGTTAGATTTGATATAATTTTGGGTATGACTTGGTTGTACCCGTATCATATTGTTCTGAATTGTAATGCTAAAATTGTGACCTAAGACATGCCGAAGATGGGATAAGTTAGAATGGAAAGGTGTCTATAAGCCTGGCCAGTGAAAATAATTTCATTCATTAATGCTAAAAATTTAGGGAGGAGGGGGTGTTCAAACTTCTTGGCACATCTTGGGGACACTAGTGCAGAGGTTCCCTCTATTGAGTTAGTTTCAGTGTAATATGCTATTATTAAAGTTAATGTTTAATTAATTTTGAAATATATTCATCCGATAAAGTTTTAAGATTCAAGGTAATGTTTCAATTAGTGTTGAAACAAATTCATCCGATTAAAGTTTTGAAGAATCCAAAATACATGAATGTGAATCGTAACATCATTCTTTGTTTTAATTTTACATTCTAGGTTCTTGGAAGATATATATTTTTTAAATTCATGAACCTATAATAAATATTATTTAATTAAAAATCTTTTCTTTCAAAAACTTTTGTCCTATATAAATGAAGTTTCTTTTGTTTGAAAGACAAACACTTGAAACACTTTCTCTTGAAAACATTTGAGAGACATTAATCAAATGGTGAAATCACCAATTCAAGAGTAGAAGAGCAATATTCTCTAATGCTATTTGTTTTGTGGCTTAGTTGAATCCCAAGATAGAGTTGTTATTTATTCTTCCGTTTGTTCGTGGGAGAGATATCATCTATCTTTAAGAAATGTATTATCATGCCTCTAAGACAAGCAAGTTTTATTTTGAATTTCTTGTACAATTATTATTATTGTCATAACAATTTGAAGATAGTTGTCTCTATGGCTTCTACATCAATATTGAAAGTATTCCATCTTTACCTAATCCTAATTTTAAAATATTTGATGGTAAAGACTTTTCTAGATAGCGTGAAAAGATGGAATTCTTTTTAAGATGACTGAAGTTGGCATATGTTCTTGAAGAACCTAGTCCCGATGCTCCTAATTCTGAGGTAGAATCTGATGAGACTATTTTGATTAAAGAACAAATTGCCAAGAGGCAATATAATGATTATTTGTGCAAGAATTATATTATTGAAGGAATGCCCAACTAATATTATGTTAAATGCAAATTTGCTAAGGTGATCTGGGGCGCTCTCAAGGTATTTATTTAGCAGAAGAGACGAGTTCTAAGAAATTTCTTGTTTCAAACTATATGGAGTTCAAAATGATTTATGGTAAGTCAATCATTGAACAAGTAAGAGAATTCCAACTGCTATATGTGATCTTGAATTACTTCTATGTTGATGATATTGTATCAAAACTCCCCCCATTATGAAAAAAGTACCAAAACAAGATCTTACAAAAAAAGAAAGATTTGTCTCTTGAACAATTATTGCAACACTTGCAAATTGAATAAGAGACACGATATCATGACAATAATATTTTGAATAAGCCTTTCATGAAAGCTCACATGGTTGAAAAAAAATCAACCAAGAAGGAATTAAAAATAAGAATTTTTCAAAGGCAAAGAAGACTACAAATTTCAAGCGTAATAGTGCCAATTTCAAATCTGGTGAATGCTATCATTTTCACAAAATTGATCACTATACGTGTGATTGTAGAATTATTAAAGTCGAAAACAAGAAAGAAAAATCAAATAAAAATAAAAAATGATGATTTTGTGGCAACTTGTAGTGAAATATCAAATGGAATGGTAGATAGATACTGGTGGAACTCATCACATATCAGATAATCAATATTCTTTCAAGACCTATGAATTAGTTAGGGACAGTAAAATTTTATATATGAGAAACTCTTCCTCTGCTAAGATTGTGAAAAAATAATCCGTTGAACTGAAATTTACTTTCAAAAAGATAGTTAAATTGATGAACGTATTGCATATTTCTGATATTCGAAAGAACTTAGTGTCTGGAACACTTCTTTCAAAGAATGATTTTAAAATAATTTTTGAGGAAGACAAGTTTATTTTATCTAAAAATAACATATTTGTTGGAAAATGATATGTTTCAAATGAAATGTTTAAACTGAATATTAAAAATAAAAATATTTCTACTTATCTTGTGGAGTCTTTGAACTTATGAAATGAACGTCTTGATCATGTAAATTTTATATCTATTCAACTTATGGTGAATAATGGATTTATCAAAGACTGTGGAAAGAATCATACTACTAAGTGTCTTACTTGTAGTAGATACAATCATACTACTAAGTGTCTTACTTGTAGTAGATGCAAGATTATAAAGAAGCTCTTTAAAATAGTCGAAAAAAACATTCACGATTTCGCAATTAATTCACACTGATATTTGTGAAATGAATTATTTGTCACGTCATGAAAAGAGGTATTTTATCACTTTCATTGATGACTACGCAAGATGTACATATGTTTTTCAATTGAAAATAAAAGATGAAGCATTTGAGACTTTCAAAACATAAGCAGAGGCTGAAAATAAATTGAGTTTGAAGATTAAATCAATTAGATCTAATACAGATGGAAAGTCTTCAAATCAAATTTTATTGATTTTTGTGAAAAAAAACATTGAAAAATAATTGATTATGTCCTATACACCACAACAAAATAGTGTAGTAGAAAAAAAAATGAAACTTTCACAAAAATAGTTAATTTTATGCTTTATGGATTTGGTATGTTTGAAAATATGTGGACTGGAGCCTTATTTTCAGCATATCATATTTTGAATAGAATTACTTTTAAGAATCATGATGCATCTCCATATGAACTTTGAAATAATTGAAAGTCAAATATAAATTATTTTAAAGTATGAAGTTGCTTGGCTCAAGTTAGATTGCCAATCAATAGTTGAATAAAATTGTTTATAGAGGAATAGATTGGGCGTTTATTAGTTATTCACAAATAGTTTGGCTTATAGATTTTTAAATCTTGAGACCTCGGATTTAAGACCTCAATCCCTCACATAATTATTGAATCTTTACATGCTAAATTTCTTGAGCATATATTTTTCAAGAAAAAAGCTTCTTTAGAAGAAAATGCAAGTTCTTAATATTTCCTCTTAAAGGGAAGTTGAGCCCTTGAAAGGAAGTCAACTAAGGTTTAGTTCAAGATCATCCAAACCAAGGGACTTTGGACCTGATTTTCAAGCTTATTTGGTTGAAAATGATCTGAAAAGTTATGTTGAAGCTATATCTTTACATGATGCTCCTTTTTGGTGGGAGCTATTGATGATGAAATGCATTCTATTCTATCAAATAATACATGTATTTTTTTCAGATCTTCCTCTGAATGTAAATCAATTGGTTGCAGATGGATTTCCAGGAAGAAGATGAAATCAGATGATACTTTAGATAAGTACGAAGCTCTCTTGGTAACTAAAGATTTTACTCCATTGAAAAATATTGATTATTTTGATACTTTTGCGCTTGTAGCTTGGATGACCTCTATACGTTTCTTAATTGCTTTATCAATAATTCATGATTTTTTGACATCATATAGATGTGAAGACTGCATTTCTAAATGGAGATCTAGACGAAGAAGTTTACATGAAACTATCAGAAGGATTTTTCATTCTTAGTCAAGAACCTAAAGTTTGTAAGTTTCTTAAATCTCTTTATGGATTAAAATAAGCCCCAAAGTAATGACATAAGAAATTTAGAAATCATTGCTATTTAATCAAAGGTGGAGATATCTACATATTTAGTAAATTTCAAGAAAACTCTGATGTTATCATATGTCTTTATGCAGATGACATGTTGATCTTTGGAACTGATATACAAACGGTCAAAAAAATAAAATGTTTTCTTGCTTTTCGGTTTGAATTGAAAGATTTTGGAGAAGTTGATGTGATTTTGAGCATCAAAATTATAAGATCAACAAATGATTTGACTCTTACTCAATCAAGTTATATTGAAAATGTTCTGAAGAGGTTTGGTCATTTTAAAGGCAAACCTGCTACACCGTTTGATCCTAACATCAAATTAGTGTGAAACTCTAGTGATATTCTTTATCAATTGACATACTCTCAAATTGTTGGGAGTCTTACATATGTTATTAGGACTGGATATATTTTAGTTCAAGCCAAAAAAAAAAAATCAAATCAAAATTAAATTTTGATTTTCATATTTTGGTTTTTTTGATTGATTTCTATTTCAAAATTTAAATTTTTGGTTAATCGGTTCGGTTTTCAGTTTTTCAAATAAAAAATTAATTAAATTAAAAAATCAAAATTATATATGCATAGTTTATTAATATTACATTATATTTAAATTATATACATATTTTTATACCCAATCCAATATCAAATCCAAATTTGCAACAACATGCCTAACCCATTGACCCAATATCCATTATAATATATTACCCCATGTCCCCAACCCTAATCACTTTGACTAATTAATGACTCACAACCTCTCACGTACTCTCCCTCAAATGATTGAAAAACTAATCTGAGCTTTCAGCCTCTCACACTCTTTCCCTCAACATCATCTAGTCATAGTCTAGTCGTCATTATTGTCTAGTCATAGTTGTTGTTGTTCTTTCAATCCTCCTCACTTCAAAAGATGTCCCGATGTCCACTATTTTAATCTTCAAAATAAAAAAAATTAACTGACAAAATAGAATTAAATTTGCAAAAATCAAAATGAATCAAATTTATTTCAGTTTGATTTTGTCTCTCATTTTCACCGAATTGAAAATAAAAAAATTAAATCGATTCAAAAATTAAACCGAACAAACCGAATGCTCACTCCAACATGCCATACATTGTACTAGTCTAGATATTGCTTTCACAATAGGAACTTTGAGCAAGTCTAATGATAGCCCTTGAGTTGAACATTGAAATGATTTAGTTCATGTTTTAAGGTATCTGGAGAGTACAATTAATGTTGGCCTACATTATTCTACCTTTTCAGCAGTTCTTGAAGGCTATAGTGTTGCTACTCGGAATTCTATTCGAATGACTCTAGACTTTACTATTTAAATTTTCACTTTGGCTAGAGCAGTAATATCTTAAAAATTAAAGATAAAGACATGTATTACTCACTCAATCATACAGTCAAAATTTATCGCTATGTTTTATTCTCGAGAAGAAGCTGATTAGGTGTGGAGTATGCTGATAAATATTTCATTATGGGGTAAGCCAGTGCCACCTTTGACTATGTATTGTGATAACAAAGTTTCTATATTTCGGACTTCAAGTGATTGTTACCATGGCAAGTCAAGACAAGTTCATCTTAAGCACATTCATGTGGGAATATTATTGGAGGATGACATAATATCGCTTCAAAATGTGAAGTCCAGACTCAATGTAGCAGGTCTTTTGTCTAAAGGGTTAGGCAAAAACTAGTGGTACAAACTTGTAATGGGATGGAAATAACTCCCAACGTAAGTTAATTGTACTTTATGGTAGCTACCTAATGATGTAATCTTGGGTTCGAAGGAAAAAATTAGTAAAGTTACAACTGTGAAACACATCAATAAAATTCTCATTTTTCCTGGAGAGTGAGTAGATGTGCATAAGTTGAGATATTTTTTTCTTAATAAATTTATAAGACTGATCTCGGTTGGAGTAAATGACAATATTCTTAATAGATTTGACAAGATTCCTACTAAAGAGGAGGATGAGATTGTATTTTCTGAATAAATCTATACACCAATTTCAGTTATAGTGTGTAGGAAAACTTTTGATAGATTTACCAATACTTTGTTGTAAAGAAGGATGAGATTAATTTCTCTTAATGAAATTCATAGATTATTTGATCGGATTATGCAAAGTTATTCTTGATGAATTCACCGCTCTAAGTGTGCGAAGTGGAGGCCGCTTCAATAAGATTTTAATAGAAAAATCTTAAAGCACTTCGCTAAAAGGATTCAAGATACATGGCCGTAAGGTGTCAAAGAATTTTGATTTTCTCCGAAACACAGTAATATGTATGGAGTATTTTTCTACTTCATTCAATGAACCACTTAATTCAAGATTCATTCACTAAGTAGTCAATGATTTAGAAAGTCTTCACTAGCTAATGGTTCAAATGGTTCAACTTCAAAAGACACCATTACTGATGCATGTTTCTAGATTAATGTCTTAAACAAATATTTTCAAAAAATAAAATTTCTTGAAACAAGTGGGGGATTGTTATTACTAAAATTAATGTTTCAATTAATTTTGAAACAAACTCATCTCGTACAATTTTAAGATTAAAGGTAATATTTCAATTAATGTTGAAACAAATTTATCCAACAAAATTTTAAAGATATCCAAAATACATGAATGTGAATTGTAACCTCCACTTTTTGTTTTAATTTTACGTTGTAGATTCTTGGAAGATACATTTTTTTTTTAATTCATGAACCTATAATAAATATTATTTAATTAAAAGTCTTCTCTTTCAAAAACTTTTGTCCTATATAAATGAAGTTTCTTTTATTTGAAAAGACAAACACTTGAAAATACTTTGCCTTAAAATACTTGAGAGACATTGATCAAATGATGACATCATTAATTCAAGAATAAAAGAGCAATATTCGTGAATGCTACTTATTTTGTGGCTTAGTTGAATTTCGAAGATAGAGTTGTTATTTATTCTTCTGTTTGCTCTTGAGATAGACTCCAACTATCTTTAAGAAACGTACTATCATGCCTCTAAGTCAAGTAAGTTTTATTTTAAATTTCTTGTACAATTATTATTATTGTCATAACATAATATTGACTATATTGTTATTAATTTCAGTCAACTTACTAACTATGGATTATCAATGGCGGACCGAGAGTTTTTCTCAAGTGGGTTCAACCAGAAACGACTATAACTAATAGTAACTAATATTCAACATGATAAGTTAGATTTGGTGGTTTTTGTTTTTTTAACTCTTTTTTGTTACAATCAACACATTATAATTTTAACGAAGATGGAAACAATAGTAAAAAAAGAACAACAAATTATCTACTTATATTTTCTAATAATTAAATTTGAAAAAATATCAATTTAACGAGTTTAATATTTTTTAACTCTATAATTTTAAAAAAGTTTGATTTTTTTTTATTGTTTAGAAGTACTCCTAAAGAGTTGCTATTTGCAAATAGAAGAAAACAAAATAGAATTACACAACTGAATTGAATTAAAATATATAATTAAAAAATAGAGTTATTTACAAATCTAAAAGTTCCAGTATAAAAAAAAAATTGATATAACATAAATTAAACTACAAATTATAACAAAATTTATACCAGTATAATTGCATGTTTTAGCATTTTATGAAAGAGAAATCAAAATCCACTTTAGAGATTTTAATTATGAAAATTTTAAAGCGATGTTTTTATTTTCAAAGTGAAAAGTGATATTTAAAAATTGAAGTTGTGTTTGTCCATCTATACAAATTAGAGTTGTTTTTATTTTTTCATAAGTGGTGGAGTGAAAAAGTTAAAACAACTTTTTGGTGTTTTTCAAATCTGGATATTCAAATTGATTTTTAAAATTTTATGGCCAAACATGATTTCTAAAAGTAAACTAAAAAAAAAAAGTTAAAATATTCGTGGTAAAATTTCCACTTAATTTATTAAAACTAGTTTAGTATACGTGCTTTGTACGTGTATATCACGTTAATTGATAAAAAAATGGTAACTTACATAAATTCGTGAATGTTTAAGTGTTATAAAACTTTATCCTAATAATTTATTAAATTACATCATATCCCAGATTTTTAAATTTGTGATACATATGTTATAACGTGATACATATAATTAGTGATACATTTAAAACATAAAAGATTTTTATTTTAGAAAGTAACAGATTCAATTATTATATGGAGTAAAATTAGGCACAAATCGTGAAAATGATACATCTGGTTCCAGGTGTATCACAATGATACATTTCATAAAATTACTCACTAATCATTAAAAATTTAATATCACACCAAAATAAATAATTTACATATGTCAAACATATGTTAAATGTATCAAATATTTATAAATAATTTAAGGTTAAATATTTGTTAAATTACATCATATTTCGGATTTTTAAATTTGTTATACATATGTTATAGCGTGATACATATAATTAGTGATAGATTTAAAACAAAAAAAAATATTTTAAGAAGTAACAAATTCAATTATTACGGGGAGTAAAATTAGGCACAAATCGTGAAAATAATAAATCTTATTCCAGATGTATCACAATGATACATTTCATAAAATTACTCACTAATCATTAAAAATTCAATATCACACCAAAAATAAATAATTTAAATATGTCAAACATATGTTAAATGTATCAAATATTTATAAATAAACATATCTTAAAGTTGTATCAATTGATGATAATTCGGGAGAGATTTTAGGGGGATGAAATATTTGGAAAAAAAAAAAATCTTCAAAGCTAAATAGATTGCATGCATTAATTGTGGAGTAAAAGTTGGTGACGGGTTTTATTCATATGTATAGAGTAAAATACAAAATTCGAGATTTGAAGTAAATGTTTAAAAGATAGGGGATTTTGGGTAATAAAGTCTCTTAGGTTTGTGGTTTTATGTAATTTATCCAAAAGAAAAACGTATTGCTACCTACTAATATTCTATTTTAATTTGTGTCCTCCACACCCTCCTATATAAGGTCATATTTTCGGTAAATTGTAATTACATCATGTCTTGTCTGATCAGCTTTCTTTAATACTTAGTCGGTCTAGTTCTACCTCTCCTAAAATCATCTATAGTCAACCTGACACACCTCCACATTGATTCATCTATGCATCTCTTTTTTCACATGTCCGAACCATCTCAGCTTCACTTATCATAATTTCTTTTTTAAAAAAAAACTGTGAATTAAACAATACGACAATAGACATATTAAAATAATATAATTAAGTTTAATCTTTACATAAAAAACTTTTCTAATTCGCCCGACATTAATCTACCACATGTAAACTACAAAAAAATAATGCGATAATAGGGATATCAAAACGACACAATTAAGCCTAACCTTTACACAAATTTTTCTTCAAAGTAGACTGATATTCATTTATCACCTATAAACTAACACCAAATAATCTGATAATACATATGCCAAAATAATACAATTAAACCTAACTTTTACACAAAATTTTTTCTCAAAGCCAACCGACATTCATCTACTACCTGTATTAAGTAGAAAAACAACAAATAGTAAGATATAAGGACAATACAATTAAATCTAATCTTTCATAAAAATTCATAAAAATTTCTCAAAGGCTGACCGAACATACAAAACAATATGATATTAGAGACATTAAAATAATATAATTAAACCTAATATTTACACAAAAATTTCTCAAAGTCGATTGATATTCATCTACCAACTATAAAAAATAACCAATCAGAAAATAGAAAACAAATACTTCAACATTGAGATTGAAACATATTTTGGATTTGTTCCTATCGTTTCACTATTTTTAACAAATTTAGCGTAATACAAGCAAACGACTTCAATCAAAATCAAAATAAGAAGAGAAAGAAAGTATAAGCAGAAGAAAGGTGGTTTTTTAGGTTAAAAATTTAATCAAAATATTACTTACATAGAATTATAGAAATTATTTTTTATAAAAAAAATAATTCTAATTGATTTATAAGTGTTACATATTATAATTAATCCTAAACCAAATTCCGCTAATAAGAAAAAGTGGAGGTTAATGTCCTTACGTTTCCCCAATTATCTTCTAAAAACTGTCTCTTTTTCTTTTTTCCTTTTTCTTTTAAAAAAAGTGAAAGTGACCTAATAAAGCCGTGTTTCATTCAAAAGCAAAATTATTTTTCAAGAATAAGGTAACGTAAGATTTATAATCGGTACCTAAGTCTAAAAGGAAATCGTTAAATAGTTATTTTTATCTAATCTTTATACTATAAAATTAAATTTTTATCAAAAAAAATTAATTTTAAATTAAATAATAATTTTAGAAAAAAAGTGCAAAAACAATTTTGTCTAAAACAGATTTTTTAATGAAGGGTAAAAAGATCAAATCACTTTTCTAAAAATCTTCACACTTTTAAATTTAACTAGTTTAACCGTACGTGTAATGTTTGATAATTAAAATTAATTGATTTTATCTATTGCGAAATTTTTTAATAAAGTGTAAAAATTCAAATCACTTTTTAAAATTTTTTCATACTTTAATATAATAATCAACGTCTATAATCTATAGTCTATATCTATAATCTATATCTATATCTATATCTATAATCTATAATATATTAAAAGTGTGAAGGGCCTTAAAAATATTGTTTGGACTTTTTATCCTTCAATAAATTTTTTTGCTTTAGACAAAAACATCTTTTTAATAATTTTTCCCTAATATTTAAAAGTTAAAAATTAATTAAATAAATTTATGATAAAATCTTTCCTTAGTAGAAGTTATCAGAACTAATGACAACTAATACTTCATCTTTTCACTAATTTTTTCTCGAATATTTAAAAGTTAAAAATTAATTAAATAAATTTATGATAAAACCTTTCCTTATTAAAAGTCATCAGAACTAATGACAACTAATACCTTTTCTATTAATTTAAAAATTCTAAATCAACTAAAGTCATTAGAACTAATGACAATTAATACTTTTTCTATTAGTTTAAGAATTCTAAATAAACGAAATTTTATTTTAAGAAGATTTAAGATCACTATTTTTGGAAGAAATCAAAGAAAAGTAAGACACTTAAATTAGAAAGGAATGAGTAATATTTATTTTAGCAAGTAGCTACTTTTTTTTTTTTCAAAATTTACCGGATGAACACAAATTGGCATGAAAAAAAACAATGCTTTGAAACGACATAAATTAATATGACCATCATATATATAAAAAAAATTAAATGTCCATAAGAAATCTTCAATTAAAACTTTTATCATAATAGTTGGAATATACAAATAAAGTTGATTTACAAATCCCACTCTTTCTATTTACTGTTTCAATTCATCGAAGCATAAAATTTATCATAATTGTATGACTTTTTGATTGAGACAAAGGCAGGTATAGATGCATAACCATGGTAATTTTCTTAATTTAGTTTAAAGTTGTTTTTAATATTTTTATATAGTATTTAATGAATATATTAACCTTATGTTTAAGTGTTTTGTTATAATTAATAAGATTATCAATTTATTTATTAGTCCATGCATTTCTTAAAAATAATATCGGAATGAATTCACTGAAGTGAGATACACGCGTGTGTCATGTATTTTTAGACTAGTATAAACATAAACATATACACATATATGTTTTATCAGTTTTAAGTGGTTGATCAATTATAACTTTTGCGTTTGTATACCTCTTTCTCTTGTTGCCACAGGCTAAGAGAGACACATCAATTTGAACCATATTTGTGTTATGATTATTTTTATTTTTTTCTATATTTTTTTTAAAATCAAGTCTTTACAAAATTATTGATTACATTCTTACGTACTTAAAACTTTTTAAAATATGGTACTTCTTAATTTTTTCTTATTCTAATAGTTTTATATTTTTTTTTAGATTTTTCAAATCTTCTTAAAATCAAATTTAGTTGATTTAGAATTCTTAAACTAATGAAAAAAGTATGAGTTGTGTTAATTTTGATAACTTCTAATAAGGAAAGTTTTATTATAAATATATTTAGTTAATTTTCAACTCTTAAATTAGGAAAAAAATATTGAAATTCTCAGGACTTCTAATAAGAAAATGTTTTTATCATAAATATATTTAATTAATTCTCAATTTTTAAATATTAGGAAAGAATAGTAAAAAAATAATTTTATCTAAAATAAAAATTTTTAATGAAAGAATTGTTCAACATTTCGCAAAGTAGTAATTTTTTTTAAGCACAAAATAAAAGTAAAACTGTAGTAATAAACTTAGAAGGCAGACGTTGGGGTCAAAACACGCCAATCATTGTTGCAATAGACAAAAGTTAGCTAAATACATTGACTAGGATTCAAACGCGTGACATGCGACGAGGGAAAATGAACCAGCTTTACTAGCTGAACAAAGAAAGTAGATGCTTAAGCAAGAGGTCGGGGGTTTGATTCCTGTCTCTGGAAAATGAAGTAAATTCTGTGGTTAATTTTCTACTGCAAAATACGCTGATCGAGGAATGGAGAATTAATCTCACGGCTGCCGGCTGTGGGGATACTTTGGGCAACAAAAAAAGAAAAGAAAAAGTAGATGTGGTCAGTGGGTTCAAATTAATTATTTAGTACATTTTACTGTCATAAAAACTAGACTAACCTTTTATACACAGTGTAATTTTCGACCACTTGAACCAATGTGGTCCACCTCTGTGGATTACCATTAGAATAATTATTTTTCCAAATCAAGTTCCTGTTATTTATTAATATTTTTGGGTACAAGAATCTGTATTTAGGCACAATAATTTTAACACAAGTTCAAGTCTAAAAACAAGAACACTTATGAAGTTATATAACACCCTCAACACAAGATCAAAAAGACCTTTCAAAGAAGTGTATGTTATTTTTTTTTCCAGAAATTTAGATGAAACAGAAAAGGCCAAGTCCTTTGACTTCACGAAGTGTCCTTAAGGAAATAATTCCCCTCAAGTACCCGAGGTTGCAGAATTTTCCTCCCAGGATAAAATGGCCTAACAATTCGACTGTAGTGGTACCTCAAACGATCGGATTCTCTTCGAACTCACTCAACGATTAGATGATAACACAGAGTATATTTTTAGAAAACAAGAAGAGTTTTATTGCAGAATTTTTTTTCATTTCTAAACCTGTGGATAAATGCAGGTTTATATAGCTATCAAGTGCCCTTCCGAAAGGTGGCAATGGTTCATCCGAAAAGGTTTATCCTTTGGAAGAGTCATGTCTATTCATTTGGAACATTGTGTCTTTTTCTGAACAGACACAACTATTTGAACAGTCACTCCTTTTCTAAAACAATATGTCTTTTCTTCAAAGGTTGTGTCCCTCCATTTTCCATTCACACCAATTGAGCCTAACAATCCCTCATGAATGGGGAATCGCTATTCTTTGTAAAACTTTACGGACAAATATTTGATCATCAAGCAAAGACTGATTGTATCTAGATAAATGGGTTTGGATAAATGGGTTTTCCTTTGAACTTTTCGTTGTGAACATGCATCAGATGCACTCGGTCAATCGAAACATTTGATATCTTTGAACCGTCGAGCTTTAATGTACACCTAGACAACACATGTCACACAACCAGCCTTTTACCATTTATGGTTCTCATGGTTTTATTCGTTTCAACCATGAACACATCCCGGTCTTATGAGATCTTAGAGAATAGGCCTTTACTAACATTCTCCTTAAAGCGGCTTCGACTTCTCCCTCACATAGGTGATTTCTAAATGTTCTATCCTATAGATTAAACTATTTGGTCAAATCTGGCAAAATTAGATAATCATTAAAGGACTTCACACCATAAGTCTTATCCTCGTTTATTAAACATTGTCTACATCATGAGAATGGGTTGGGTATTTGAAAATGTTGAACCTGTCAAACATAACTTTTTTTGATCTCCTTGAACCTAGCTCTTGGGATCTCTAGTCTGCTAGGTAGAGTTACCGCTATGCTGACTTGTCCTAGGCCGTAAACCCATTCCCTTGGATGTCCTCTCAACTCCTTCTCTAGATAGACCTTTTGTAAGTGGATCCAACACATTATCCTTTGACTTCATATAGTCAACAGTGATAATTCCACTAGAGAGAAGTTCTCTAACGGTATTATGTCTCCATCTTATGTGACGAGATTTACCGTTGTACATCATACTTCCTGCCCTACCTATTTCTGCTTGGCTATCACAGAGTATACATACTGGTGCCACCAGTTTGGGCCAATAAGGAATATCTTCCAAGAAATTTCAGAGCCATTCTACTTCTTCACCAGCTTTATCTAATGCTATAAATTCAAATTCCATTGTAGAGCGAGCAATACAAGTCTGTTTGGATGATTTCCAAGAGACCGCTCCTCCACTGATAGTAAATACATATCCACTTGTGGATTTTACTTCGTTCGATCTGGTGATCCAATTTGCATCACTATATCCTTCAAGTACCACAGGATGTTTATTATAATGCAAAGCATAGTCTTGAGTGTATTTAAGATACCTTAAAACTCTTTTCACTGCCTTTCAATGTGTTTTATTAGGATTACTCATGTACCGACTCAACTTACTTATAGCGCATGCTATGTATGGTCGTGTATAGTTCATTATATACATTAAACATCCCAATACTCTTGCGTACTCCAATTGTGAGTCACTTTCACCTTCATTCTTTTGAAGTGCAAAGCTCACGTCCAATGGAGTCTTGACAATACCGAATTCCATATACTTGAATTTGTCAAGTACCTTTTCGATATAATGAGACTGAGACAATGCCAACCCTTGTAGAGTTATATGAATTCTTATTCCTAAGAACACATCCACAACTCCAAGGTCTTTCATATCAAACTTGCTCTCAAGCATTCGTTTCATAACATTTATGTCCGCAATATCTCTACTGATGATCAACATATCATCTACATACAAACACACAATGACTTGGTGATTTAGAGTGTCTTTAATATTAACACATTTATCACATTCATTAATTTTGAATCCGTTTGACAACATGGTTTGGTCAAACTTTGCATGCCATTGTTTAGGTGCTTGTTTTAGTCCATAAAGTGACTTAACAATTTTACACACCTTATTTTCTTTTCCCGAAACCACAAAACTCTCAGGCTGTTCCATGTAAATTTCTTCTTTCAATTCTCCATTTAGTAATGCGATTTTCACATATATTTGATGAATTTCAAGACCATATACCGCCGCCAAGGCAATTAACATTCTAATCGACATTATCCTTGTTACCAGCGAGTATGTATCAAAGTAATCAAGGCCTTCCTTTTTTTAGAAGCCTTTTACAACAAGTCTTGCCTCGTACTTATCAATAGTACCATCAGCTTTTATTTTTCTTTTGAAGATCCATTTAGAACCTGAAGGTTTATTTCCTGGAGGAAGATCAACCAACTTCCACGTATGGTTGCTTAAGATTGAATCAATCTCACTATCGACTGCCTCTTTCTAAAAGGATGAGTCCAAAGACGCCATCGCTTCCTTAAATATTTGAGGCTCATTTTCTAAGAGAAATGTTACAAAATCCGATCCAAATGAAGTTGACGTTATTTGACGTGTACTACGTCTTGGATTCTCTTCATTATGTACATTCTCACTTGGTTCATCTCGAGATTGTTTAGACCCTCCACTAGACTGTTCATGTCTAGTTTTATATGGGTAAATATTTTTAAAAAATTCAACATTATCTGACTCAATTATCATATTTTCATTAATATTCGGATGTTCGGATTGAACCAAAAACCTACATGCTTTACTACTTTTAGCATATCTTATGAACACGCAGTCCACCGTCTGAGGTCCTTTTAGGCATAGGAACTATGACCTTTGCTAGACACCCCCACACTTTGAAATATTTCAACTTAGGTTTTCTTCCTTTCCATTTTTTATAATAAATTGATTGTGTCTTACTATGGGGAATTCTATTTAGTATTCGGTTGGCTGTAAGGATAGCCTCCCCCCATAAACTTTGCGGTAACCTGGATTTATAAGTAAGGCATTCATCATTTTCTTCAAAGTTCGGTTTTTTCTTTTCGCAATTCCATTAGATTGAGGTGAATAAGTGGCCGTATTTTGATGGACAATTCCATTCTCTACACATATTCCGATGAAGAAAGATTCTTATTCTCCGCCCCTATCACTTCTTATCATTTTTATCTTTTTCTCTATCTGATTTTCAACTTCAGTTTTGTATTGCCTAAACACATCTATTGCTTTATCCTTACTATTTAGCAAATAAACGTAACAATATCTCATGCAATCATCGATAAAAGTCATGAAATACTTTTTTCCACCACGTGATGGTGTTGACTTTATATCACAAATGTCCGTGTGTATTAAGTCTAGGGGATTGGAATTCCTTTCAACGGACTTATAAGGATGCTTTGCATACTTTGATTCCACACACGTTTGACACTTTGATTTATTGCACTCGAAGTTTGGCAAAACTTCTAAGTTAATCAGTTTTCATAATGTTTGGTAATTAACATGGACTAAACATTCATGCCACAAATCATAAGACTCAAGCAAGTAAGAAGAAATTGAACTTTTATTGATTTCAACATTCATTACATTCATTTTGAATAAGCCCTCATTGAGGTAGCCTTTTCCTACATACACTTCTCCTTTACTAAGTATAATTTTTTCAGAAACAAATACACATTTGAATCCGTTCTTGTCTAGAAGTGAAACTAAAATCAAGTTCTTTCGTAACTCCGGAACATACAAGATATTTTTAAGTGTCAATACTTTGCCGAAAGTCATCTTCAAGCACACTTTTCCTGTTCCTTCTACTTTTGCAGTAGCGGAGTTTGCCATGTAGATCCTTTTTTCTACTTGAGCTGGAGCGAATGTCGAAAACAACTCCTTGTTAGCATAAACATGGTGGGTGGCACCAGAATCCATCCATCATTCGCGAGTATTTCCCACCATGTTGCATTCTAAAAGTATAGCACACAAATCATCCGTTTCTTTCTTAGACTCAGCCAAATTCTCTTGGTCCTTTTTCTTTCCTTTCTTTGGGGTATGAAAATCCGTAGACTTGCAACCAATCTTGCCACAGTTGAATCATTTTTCCTTGAATTTCTTCTTGGGTTGGTTGCTTTCATTTCCAGCTTTCTTTTGTTTTTTGGAGTTGTTTTGGTCATCTTATACAATGTTTACTCCATTCATTGCAGAATTGCCTATTGACCTTCTTTCCACAACCTTATTATCTTCTTCAATGGGTAGTCATACAATTAGATCTTCGACTGACATCTCCTTACATTTGTGATTCAAATAGTTCTTGAAGTCTTTCCACAAAGGTGGTAGCTTCTCTATTATTGATGCTACTTGAAACGCCTCATTCATGATCAAACCTACAAGAAAGGTTAAGTGAATATTACGACCATTTTAAATGGTTCAAAAAAGGTATTTGACAAAATTATACCTTCCACAAGGAGATCATGGATGATCACTTGCAGTCCCTGGACTTGGGAAACAACAAACTTATTGTCTACCATTTTATACTCCAGGAATCTTGCAACAAAGAACTTTTTAGTTTCTACATCCCTCGTCTTGTATTTCTGTTCTAGCGCTCCCCATAACTCTTTCGATGTCTTTGTTCCACTGTACAAATTGTAAAGGTCATCTTGGAAATAACTCAAGATGTAATTCCTGCAAAGGAAATCAGAGTGTTTCTAAGCCTCCACAATCATGAAGCGATCTTTTTCAAAGGTTTCCTCGGGCACCTCCGAAGCTTCCTCAACGGTGAACCTTTGAAGACAGAGAGTGGTGAAGTAGAAGAACATTTTCTGCTGCCATCTCTTAAAGTCAATACCCGTAAACTTTTTGAGTTTCTCCGCTGGTGCCATCGTCGACGGAGCATTTGTGCAACTTGTTGTGGCAATACTAGTTGCCCCCACAGTCGTTGCGGCGTCTTGTATTTGACTATCGTTAGTCATTTTCCTGTCACAACAAGACAATACCTTTAGTATATCAAAATACTTATTACAAAGTTGCAGCAACTTTAAACACTTCTTGTTTCTAGTTTAACGATGAAGTTTTTATGACTTTCAATCGTCAACCTAGTGATCTTTAACTAATGATGACGATTTTATGTTTTCAATTAAGTTCAAACGGAGTAGAAAGCTTAAATATTTAATCTCCAAAAACAAGCTATACAGATTCCGAAATAATTTATTTCCTTAAAATTGTTATTTATCATTATTTTCGGGTACAAGAATCTATATTTAGGCACAACAACTTCAACACAAGTTCAAGTCTAAAAACAAGAACACCTATGAAGTTATATAACACCCTCAACACAAGATCAAAAATACCTTTTAAAGAAGTGTGTATTATTTTTTTTCTGAAATTTAGATGACATAGAAAAGGCCAAGTCCTTCGACTTCACGAAGTGTCCTTACGAAAAATAATTTCCCTTAAGTACCCGAGGTTGCGGAATTTTTCTCCTAGGATAAAATGGCCTAAAAATTTGGTTGTAGTGGCACCTCAAACGATCGAATTCTCTTCAAACTCACTCAACGATTAGATGATCACACGGAGTATATTTTCAGAAAACAAGAAGAGTTTTATTGCAGATTTTTTTTTACATTTCTAAACCTGTGGATAAATGCAGCCATCAAGTGCCCCTTCCGAAAGGTGGCAATGGTTCATTCGAAAAGGTTTATCCTTTGAAAGAGTCATGTCTATTCATTTGAAATATTGTGTCTTTTTCTGAACAGTCATTTCTTTTCAAAAACAATATTTCTTTTCCTCAAAGATTGTGTCCCTCCATTTTCTATTCACACCAATTGAACCCAATAGTTCCTATTTGAATAAGCTAATATGACTAATTTGGCAACAATCTGAATTTCCACCACAATAAATTAAATAGGATATTATCAAGATTATATACATTGGACATTTGTTCATACTATTATATGGTAATTGAACAACATTATAAATGACTAAACTATAGAATCCATAGAATTTTCTTCCTCGTAAAATTGACTATATATTATTCATATTTTTAGTCAACTTAGTATCTATGGATTACCATCAGAATAGTTATTTTTCCAAATCAAATTCCTATTTGAATAAGCTAGTTAATCCTATTATATATGATAATTGAACTGCATTATATATACACAGAAAAAAGTCATAAAGTCACCACTGAACTTATTCAAAATTTGTAAAAAGATATTTTAACTTTGCGGACGATCTATTACCCCATAAAAGTTATAAAAATCATTATAAATGAACCATTTTTACTGAATTTCAGTATAGGTTTGTGCTCCACGCAAATGAAGCACGTGAAGGAGAAAAATTGGCTGCAAGAACAAATGAAAAAATGCCACATGTCAATAATTTTTTCAATTCTTTTTAAAATTCCTTTTCTCTTGCATCTTCCCCAAATCTCCATTAAAACACAATTGAAGCTTTGAAAAAAAAACACACTAGTGACCACCTCAACTCTCTCATGTTGCTGCTATTCATCCGTTACTTTAAACGCCCTTTTTCTCCTTTTCTCTTTCATTTGTCTCATTTAAAAAAAAAAAAATGGAAAGAACTTATTTTACTGTTTTTGAAAAATAACTTATAGAATCTTAATTTTTACAATACAAAAGGGATAAAAGTCACACAATTTTGTTAATTTATCAAGAAAGGACTCGGGGTATGTATGTGGCTTTGCTAATTTGTCAAGAAGGGAATTTTGGACAAATATAATTGCATCCATATAGTTTGTTTTTAGATGATAAAAGATAGTGAAGTTAAGACAGTGAAGGGGAATGATACTTAGTTAAAGTTGAAGAAAAAACAAGGTCTGGTATGGTGTTTGATTGAAGAAGAGAAATTTGAGGAAAATGGTGAATAGGAGAGAGAAAAATAAAAAGAAAAAGAGAAAAGTATAAGAAAAAAATTAAAAAATATTATTTAAAATTAAAAAAATATGTGTCAATTAGCAATTGGTGCGTAGTCAATACCTATTTCTAAAAGTTGGGTTTGGTCAAAAAATGATATAATAATATTAATTTGAAATAGTTTAGGGGGTAATAGGTCGCCCACAAAGTTAAAGTGTCTTTTTGTAAATGTCGAATAAGTTCAGTGATTACTTTATGTATTTTCTCTATTCACACATCTTGTTAAATGTCAAAGTCACCTAAAAAGACATGGATTTGAAACTCATTTCCGCCTTTCTCTTCTTTGTCCTATTGCATATGCCAAAAACATTTGGTGACCATTTCACTAATCATAGTGATTTTGAAACTTATATAGTATGTCTTGTGTTTCATGATCAAGTTCACTCTAATTCAAAAGATTTGCATCTCTTGCATCAATCATTTTTGCTTGCCAAATCAAATCATTCATCGCGCATATTATATTCTTATCTTCATGTGTTCAACTGTTTTGCTGCTACGCCGTCATCAGATGAAGTGAAAGAAATAGAAAAGAAGTCTGGTTTTGTTTCAGCGCGTCCACAACTTGTATTTTAGATGAACATAATGCACAGTCCAAGTTTCCTTGGCTTGCACCTGAATGTTGGCTTGTGGAATGCTTCCAATTAAGGTAAAGGTGTGATTATTGGTTTATTAGATTCTAGAATTGCTCCTCAACATCCTTAATTTCATGATAATGGAATGCCTAATCCACCTGTTTAATGAAAGGAAAATGTGAGTTCAATGTTACAACTTATTGTAACAAGAAGCTTATTGGAGTAAGAAATTTTGCACTGCCAACTTTGTCCCTTTTGGAAGAAGATGGACACGGGTCACATACTTCAGTACGACCATAGGAACTTTGTGAATGGTGCAAATTTTTTCGGTAATGCTAATGGCAGAGCTGTTGGCATTACATCCCGAACCCATGTGGCTATGTACAAAGTCCGTGATTTTTTTGTATAGAATATTTTATCTTAGCTGGTCTAGATGCTGCAATTGAAGACGGTGTGGATGTGATTTCCATTTCACTTGAATCAGATGTTTATTTATCTTTTTATGATGATAATATAGCAATTGGCATGTATAGTGTAATGCAGAAGGGGAATTTTGTAAGTTGTGCTATAGGAAATAGTGGACCAGTTAATGAAATTGTAATAAATGGAGCCCCGTGGATTCTAATAGTTGGTACTAGCATAACAGATAGAAAGATAAACGCGGTAGAAGTTTTGGATAACGAAACAGAGTATGAGAGCGAATCAGCCTTTCAACCAATGATTTTTATACAAAAATTATTACCACTCGTAAATGGCAATGGCTGTAAATGGTTGGATACAAGCGATGTCAAGGGTAAAATAGTGTTTTGTGATATAAGCGCCCACACATCAATATCCAATAAAGGAAAAATAGTGAAAAATGTCGTCGGTGCTAGCATAATTATCATGAACGAAAATAATTATACATCTACAACATTGTCAGAATGCTTGTGCTATAGTGCTTGACTTAGTCTCTCCGTTAGTCCTAAATCCTTCTCTTAGCTTTGTCAATGTTGTTGTCCATATAACTATTGAATATTACAAAAAGTGATATGATGTCGTTCCCACGACACATATTTATTTCAATGATGGACAAATGATCATAAGCTATACCAAATCAACATCAACACCAGTTGTAATGATCTCATTCAAGGGAACAAAAATTGGAAGCAAACACGGGCCAAAAGTTGCTTACTTTTCTTCCAAAGGACCATTAATGTAGACTCGATGCATAATAAAGTCGGATATTAGTGGCCCTGGAGTGAATATCCTTACAGTATGGCCAACCCCCGATAACATCTGCAACTACAGCTTCATTAACATTTAACATCCTTTCTGGAACGTCGAAGTCTTGCCCCCACCTTGCAAGAGTTGGAGCACTATTAAAGAGAGCACATCCAGATTGGTCTCCAGCTGCAATTAAATAAACAATCATGACCACAACTGATTTCTTCAACCTTGGAAACTATCCAATTCAGGATGAGACACTTAAACCAGTTGGAAAAATGACTACAATATTGATATTGAAACCGAAATTAATAATAATAAGTAAATAGTCACAAAAAACTGTGTCGTGGCAAACCACTAACTTGAAAGATATTTCACCTCGACTCTGGTGAAAATCTTTCTAGCCGGTCACTTCCTAAGGTTGCGCAGCTACTTTCAAACACGTGCACTCGTGGCTGGAAGTTTGGAGGTTGCTTAAACCAATTGCCCAAAATAATTCAAGAAGAAGAGGAAGGAGGAAGACTTTTTCCTTCATTCGTTTTTTTTTTTGTGGTGTATTCTTTTTGTTCTCCATAAATGCTCCTTATATAGGTATAGAAAGTAATGTGATGTTGGGCGTATTTATACCCCTAAGAACCATAATTTACCCATATTTTAGCTAAGTTTTGAGGATAAAATATATACTTCCTGCACTTTTAGTCCATTTTCCTTTAAGTGAGCTGACCTACGTGATTAGCATGTTTTTCAGGTATTAATGATGAAGATTTCAGCACTTTATAGACTTGTGAGCAGCAAAGGAAAACTTCACATTAGAGGGAAGGCAGCTTTTGGACTGAAAGTGATGCATGGGAACTTTTTCCCGGGCAAACCCAGTATTTTTAAATACTTAAGGAGGCAGTAGCAACTTATTGGACAAGGATATTATTAAAACCCTATTGCTGAATTTTTCAGCATCATTAGAATTCAGTCATTATTCAGTTTTCAGATTTTGTAAGTTTTTAGAATAGAGAAAACGCTAAGGCTACACCAACAGAGAGAGGGAACGACGTTCTCCTCTTATTGTCGCTAATCACTTCCATCTCCAAGATTGTTCTAGGTTTTGGTATGATGATTATGTCTACTTTGATTTCCGTTGAATCCATGAGTAGCTAAACTTCTTTGTTAGGCTTATGAAAACCTTGTAAGATACTATCTATTAACTATGAGTTTGTGAATTCTTGATGCGTTATGCTACTTATATCATTACTCTCTTTGTTTTAATTGAATTCTCATGGTTGCAAACATAGAGAACACGCCATTATAGCATTAACTTGTTCGAGAGAAAAGTTATATGTTTGGAAAAGAGAGTGTGACAAGGAAATAGGGCTTCCAACCTCTATTTACACGTTAATGCCTTAACCGGATTAACTTCTTGGAGAATTTGTACCATTTGTTATACACTTTAAGCTCGAGAGAGTTAAAGTGAAATAAATCCTTGATGGATGAGAAATACTTGGATTTAGAATTAGAATACAATTCTCTATAAGTGCATGCATGCCTAAATTCCGCGTTACTCATAGTTAATAGAGAAGTAGAACTTACAAGGTGGACACAACCCTAACTTATTATTCTCTGTGATTAAATCTTACTAAATACTTCGTCTCATTCCTTATTTTGATACTATTAGTTCACGCATAAATCAAACCCCCCTTTTTCGTGGAATTTTCGACCAACAGTCTACTAATAATTGCAACACTTAGTGACCAGAGTATTCCCTGTGGGATTCGACACCCAACCCAGTTGGGTTCTATATTTGACAGCGACCGCTTACACTTTCTAACGAGACCTGTAATTTGGGCATATCATAATGTTACTGTAAGATGAGAGTAAATTGGAGAAACAGAGATGTGAATATTAATGACATTACAGCACTATTGAATCACAAAACTCATAAAGGAACAAAATATGTTCATTTCCTACATAATGTATATGTTTATGTTCAACTCCTTTAAAACATACTTTTTTTCCTTTATTCATTATATTATATAAATTCTTTAAGGTAGAATTAACTCCACAATCCCCCTCCAAGGCAAAGATAAAGAATAGGAATAAATTCTGGGTAAAAGAATAGAACATGTACTTAAGTGTCAATATCTTTCAATTTAAATTGACACGTAGTGATATGAGGAAATACAACAAAAAATATCCAAAAAGTGAAGTACTCTTGAACTAGATGGACATAAGTTGAGACCCCCACAACACATACCATATCCTTGATTTTAAACAACCGCCACGATATTATAAAGTGCTTTTATGCTTATGCACACAAATCTTGGGTCTCATGAGTGCTCTAGAAAGATGACCTAAGTCTTTCAATAAAGGTGACTAACCCTTTACACTCACATAGGTGATCCATCAAGTCTATCTCATAGACTACCTTAATGCTATGGATCATTAAGAGCAAAATTAAGATCAACCTTATAATACACTACCTTGCATCATAAGGATAGGATATATAGTGTTTATTGAAGGCCTCTATGGCTTGGTTTGATCACAAATGAGTATCCACCATATAACCTCAATCCATAGGCTTTAGCTCTATCTCCCTCGATGATTCAAGGAGTATTTCCCTTGTCAAACCCTTGATCATAGGATCCGATAAATTTATTTCGGACCTTATATATTCAAGGTAATAATACCATATTTCAATAATTGTTTAACTGCACCATGTCTGATGCGAATATGTCTCTTTCTTCCATTGTATACAATATTTTTAGCAATTCCAATTGTCGCATGTGAGTCACAATGTAAAGAAATCGGTGACACTTATCTTCCCTATAATGGAACATCTGGAAAAAGGTTTCTTAGCACTCAGATCTCTTTTCCTGCTAGCTCAAGAGCAATGAATTAAGATTTTATGGTAGAATGTGCTATACAAGTCTACTTTGAAGACTTTCATGAAATAGCACCTATACCTAAAGTAAACACATAGCCACTGGTGGAGTTAACTTAATCATTTCCAATCACCCAGTTTGAATTATAAAAACCTTATAAAATAGCAAGAAATTCATCAAAATGCAAACACCAATTCATAGTACCTCTCAGATACCTTAACATACAATGAAGAGCATTTCAATGTTTACTACTGGGATTATTAGTAAACCTACTCAATCTACTAATAGCATAAGCTATATTAAGTTGATTATAGTTCATGAAGAACATTACATTCCCAATTATTTTAGCATATTAAATTTGAGACACTGAAATTTTAATTCTTTTTCAAGTGTATTCTAGGATCATAAGGAGTTCTCATTGAAATTACATCAAAACAATCAACTCTTTTCAGCATCTTATCAATAAAGTGAGACTGGCACAAAGATAAACCTTTAACAGTTCTTTTAATTTTAATCCCTAAAATCACATCAGCTTCTCCAAGGTCTTCCATTTCAAATTTAGAAAACAAAAATTTCTTAGTCTCATTTACAACATTCACATTAGGGCCAGCGATTAACATGTCAACCACATATAAACATATAATCACATAATCTGATCCTATTATTTTAGAATAAATACAAGTATCAGATGAATTAACAACAAAGTCATTATCCATTAATGTGAAATTAAATTTTTCATACCACTGCTTAGGTTCCTACTTAAGTCCATATAAGTACTTTCTCAATTTGCATACTTTATCCTCTTGTCCTAGGACCACAAAACCCTCAGGTTGAGTCATATAGGTCTCTTCCTCTAAATCACCATTTAAAATGTAGTTTTGACATTCATTTAGTGTACAACTAAACTATGAATAGTGGCTAGAGAAATAAGAGTCCTAATGGTCGCTATTTTAGTCACAAGAGAATAAGTATCAAAATAATCAACACCTTTGTTTTGGTTAAAACCTCTAATCATAAGTCTAGACTTATATTTATCCATTGTGCCACCAGACCTCAACTTCTTCTTAAATATCCACTTGCTACATTTAGGTTTACAATCTTTAGGTAAATCATACAAGTCCCAAGTGTGATTAGAGACTATAGAGTCTAATTCACTTTTAATAGCCTATTTCCAAAAATTGCATCTATTAAACTCATTGCTTCAACATAAGTCTTAGGGTCTTCTTCTATTAAATAGATAGACACAATACATCATTTAAAGTATTGATATCAAAGTCCTCAGTTAAGAAGGTGGTCATAAAATCAGGACCAAAACTAGTCTCAGTTCTACGTCTTTTACTCCTTCTAAGTTAATTTTCATGCTAATTGGCAATAACATCAGATACAGGCATAACATAAGAGTTAACAAACATAGATATAGAAGTATTATTTTGCACCTTCTAGGAACATCACTTTTCAAAGGAAAAACACACTAAAAATATTTGCATCTTTAGATTCACAAATAGATTAATCATTTAATGACATACATCTATATGCAACACCATTTTGAGCATAACCGATAAAAACAATGTCAAAAGTCTTAGTGCTTATATTATATTTATTCGTTTAAAATCAGGTAGACTAACTTTAGCCAAACACCCCCACACTTTTAAAAAGTTCAACTTAGGAGCAAATTCTTTCCACGACTCATTTGAGGTCTTGTCTGACTTTTTACGAGGGACTCTATTAAGAATATAACATGCAGGCAATTTCCCCCCACATATAGTCAGGTAGACCCGAGCTTAAAAACATTGAATTCATCATTTCCTTAAGAGTTCTATTCTTTTATTTGGCTACACCATTTTATTGGGGAGTGTTGAAAGAACTAAACTCATGAATAATACTATTTTTTCTCACAAAAATCCTCTAGAGTTTTAGTACTATATTCACTGCCTCTATCATATCTTAATCTCTTTATTTTTTGTCTAATTGATTTTTTACTTCTGCTTTGAATTTTAAAAATATGCTTTCATCCACATCTCTAGACTTAAGGAGATATATCTCAGTGTACCTAGAAAATTCATCAATAAAATTAATGTAATACTTCTATTCACCTTTGCTAACAATGTTCTTGAAATCTGCTAAGTCTGAATGAACTATTTCAAGCAATTCGGTCTTTCTACTAGTAACATATTTAAAAGTCTTCTTGGCATGCTTTGCTTCTACACACAAAGGGGATTTAGAAATTTCATCAAAATTTACTGCAAGAATTAAATACATTTTTCTAAGTCTTTTAATAGAAGCAATATTAACATGACCTAGTCTATCATGCAACAAATTAATAGACTCAACAATATAAGCAAAATTAAAAAGACTTGGATTATTGGCAGTCTCTTGAACAGTGTTCAATATAAATAATCCCTCACTAAGATATTCCTTCCCAACAAAGTCTCTTCCATGAGAAATAAGTATTTTATCAGCTTCAAAAATAAGTTTAAGGCCTAGTTTATTGAGAAGTTCTCCAGAAACTAAGTTTCTACGGAGGAAGGAAACATATTGGACATTGTTCAAGACTAATTTTTTATCGAAATTTAATTTAAGAAATTTTTTTTCTTTACCCAAAACTCCAGCAGTAGTGGAGTTATCCATGTAGACACACTCGCCATCGTGGACTCAACAAAGTCATGGAACAACTTTTTATTGGTATAGAAATGCCTTGAAGCGCTTGTGTCCAACACCCATTCAATTTTGGTAGTCACCAGATTCACCTCAACACTTACTGCATTCGATTACTTCATCACTCTCAGCAAGATGAACTAGGACATCATTTGTCCTCCCTGTTTGAGTTTTGCAAACTATCCCATATTTCTTTAGCATATTTATAAGTAATAAATAAATCAAATAAAGTATTCATCATATGACTCAATAAATGTCCTCTAGAATTTTTGGTATCCTTTTCAAACTTCATTTTAGAAGTTTCATTAACAATCATAATAGTGTTAGAACCAGTAGTAATGTTAGAACCATCAAGAGAAGGTTCATTAAACAAAACAAAATCAACTTCTAATTGTTGAAAGAAAATCAGAAGCTTTTATGACCAATGTGTAAAATTATTTTGTCCAATGGCTCAAGTTTTGACAAATTAGAAAAAGTTTTTTTCAAAGAAATAGCCATTTATCAATATTGTATATAAAAACTCACTTTCAAATTATTTACAAAATTACTACAATATTGATATTGGAACCAAAATTAATAATAAGTAAATAGTTACATAAAACTATGTCCTGGTAAGCCCCTGCCTTGAAAGAGATTTCGATCCTACTCTGGCATAAGTCCTTCTAGCCGATCACTCCCAAGGTTCCACAACTGCTTCCAAACATATTCACTTATAGCTAGAAGTTTGTAGGTTGTCCAAACCAATTGCCCAAAATAATTCAAGAAGAAGAAGAAAAGAGGAAGACTTTTTCTTTCTTTCTTTCTTTCTTTCTTTCTTTCTTTTTTGCAGTGTATTCTTTTTGTTCTCCATAAATTCTCTTTATATAGGTATAGAAAGTAATATTAATTTAAGAGGAGAATAAATTAGATAAATGGAGATGTGAATATAAATGGCATTAAAGCACTATTAAATCACAAAACTCAAAAAGGAACAAAATATGTTCATCTCTACATAACGTATATGTTTATGTTCAACGCCTTTGAAACATACTTTATTTATTTGTTTATTCTTTATTCATTACATTATACAAATGCTTTAAGGTAGAATTAACTCCACACCCCCACTAATGCAAATATAAAGAATAGGAATATATTCTAGGCAAAAGAAAGGAACATGTACTTATGTGCCATTATCTTTCGATTTGAATTGACACGTAGTGATATGAGGCAATAACAACTATCCAAAAAGTAAAGTACTCTTGAACTAGATGGATATAAGTTGATATCCCCACAACACATACCATATCCTTAATTTTAAACAACCTCCGCGATATTATAAAGTGTTTGATGGTCATGCACACACACCTTGGGATTCATGAGTGCTCTAGAAAGACGATCCAAGTCTTTCATTAAAGGCGACCAACCCTTTACACTCACGCATGTGATCTATCAAGTCTATCTCATAGACCACCTTAAGACGATGGATCATTAAGAGCAAAATTAAGCTCAACCTTAGAATACACCACCTTGCGTCATAGGGATAGGATATGTAGTATTTATTGAAGGCTTATTATAACGCCCCAAAAATGGGTCTCGAGATGTCACATGGTGCTTAGGACCACAAGTGATCCCAATCTAACCCTTTTACTGGCATAACTCATAAGCAACTGAATAAAATACATAAATCTAAACGAAATAAGTGGAAGATGACTCTTTTCTGAATTTGATCAATACAAAACTAAATTAAAATGATTACAACTCTGCTTTTACAAACAATACTGGAATCAAATACATTAACTCTACTGACTGTCTATGAAGTCTCTACTAGTATTGACTTAAGGTAGCCGGGACATGGCACTCAGCTATCCCAAATCAATATGTCTGAATAAATAAAATAAAATATTGCTCAAACTATACAACTGACTCAAGCCCTTGAATCAAGAAGACTCATCACCTGCTGATCGAAAGCTGAAAATTGTCTGAATATGGTATACGTGCTACAACTGAACTGATACCTATATTATGAGATAATATAGCATATAGATATATATGTGTATTAGCACTTTGAGGATTAACTGAGTATATGGGGGTGAAATGCATAAGTAAAACTTTATCTCATCCATCTAATTTGTAAAACAATGCATGCAAAATATAAATGACTCACATAAGCTGGAATATCTGAAATACTAAAAATAATAATCATGAGAAGCAAGTCATGCTTTATAAATCTAGTGAGTCATAACATTTAGTTCTAAAAGCTATACTTATATTCTGTCTGTAAATTATACTATCTAAGTATAGAAAGAGCTCACTTCTGAAATTGAAATCTAAAAGTTGAAGTTTGTAACTGTTATCTTTCTGTAAAGCATAATCTGAGTAAACTGTGAGCCTTTACACTTAGTTTTCTGAAAATACTTACTATTAAACGGTAGGGAAAACACTTTATCTTAAGGGTTTAGAAATCTGAAAAATTATTCTGCATGGGAGATTCTTCTAACCGACATAAACCATGTGAGAATTCATGGAGTTCAACATTCTTGTCCCCCTAAGGAGGAATCCTCACGTTGGGAAGAGGAGTCATACTCTTGCCAGGGAGTATAACCTATCTAAGTGATCAGATATCTATAATCCATGTAGAAGTGGGAACAATCTAAATCCTATGTTGGCACGTAGTTCTGGGGTATGAAACCATAGTAATGTACCCAACTTGGTACTAAATACTACTCTCACTAAATCTGTATGTTTATTCTGATGGAAATCCACTTTAAAATAGTGTAATGGTTTATAATGAAAACCAACAGTATATCTGTATTGCTAAATTGTAATCTGAATCTGTAAAGTGAATTTCGTAGCTATTCTGAGACCAAAAGATCTAATCTTTATCAATACTCTAAAAAGGAATCTAGTCATAAGGTGCTTATAGTACAACAAATCTTGAAATAGCAATCTTTAATCAGCGCTTAGTGACCCATGCATCAAACTCATATTAAAACATCATAATGTTCATGCTTGGTAATGTAAACATTTAAATCAACTTAAAATCTGGAAATTTCTGCAATATGCATGAAAATATGAACATAGACATACAATTCAGCTTCTAAATCCCTTGAAATCTCATAAATAGCAATATTGGATGTAAACCCTAACTTTAATTTCATGGAAAATCATATAAAATTAAGTAAATTTGTAATTAAAATAAGTTTTGGGCACACGGATGAAAGAATTATCCTTGTTAAAAACCCCCACATACCTTGATTGAAGATTATATTAGATGAAGAAACTTGATCAATTGATTCCTATTTGAGTTCTTGGAGATGAGTTCTTGATTATCTTGCCTTGAAAATCCTCAATTTGGAGCTTTCTTGGAGAATCTATGGAGGATTTTTGATTTCTTGGAGAAGAAGCTTTGGAGCTTTAGGGTTTTGCTTTGAGAAAGAATGGATGAAATTGGGCATAAAATGCTTAGAATAGGCTTAAATCTTATGTTTGGATGGATTGGGGGCTTGGAAATTGACCAAAATACCCTCTTTAAACTTCTAAATAAAACTGGAAAACATAATATTTTTCCAAACTGGGTGGCCACCACGATGCGCCACTATTGTGGTGGCTCATTGGAAATTGACAAAAGGGAACTGGGCTTCCTCCGTGATGCGCCACCATCGCGGTGCCCCTTTAGAGTTCCATTTTGGCTATTGGCATGACACGCCAGTATTTTGTTGGGCTACTGGATTTCAACAATTGGGAATTTAGACCTCTCCGCGATGCGCCAATATCATGAAGGTCCACTGGAATTGACAATTATGAAATTGTCTTTCACCGCGACACGGTGGTTGCACAGGTGGGACACTGTCAACTTATAAATGCTCTAAATCCTCAACTGAGTATCGGATTTGGAAGAATTTGGTATCGATAGAAAGCTCATTCAATTTCCCACACAATAGAAAGTTTAAATCTAGAAAATACCACATAAAATAAAATGTATTTATCTTTGAAGCAAATCTTTAACATTCGAGTGACGGTTTTAAGCTAGAAAAGTATGGGGTGTTACAATATATCCCCTTTGGGAACATTCATCCTCGAATGTGGCTAATTAAGCTAAAAATACTAATTGAGGCTTTAGGCTATCATACACAACTGAAATAAAATGTATGACTGAATCTCAACATAGTGAGCTACTGAACTGATCTGTAAGTGCATGAATTCTCCTGAAAAATAACTGTATAGCTGAGATAGAAATGAAAGCGTCAACTTATGAGTAATCATTACTTTAGGCTGGATCTAATTTTGTGAGAAAAAGATGGAAGGTTTATGACATGAAAACTCGGGGTGTTACAACATCTCCCCCTTGGGATCATTCTTCTCCGAATGATACTGATTTGGTTGAAATACTAGGAAAAGACTGGGATGATACGCAAGATACTTACGGACTGAACATGACTTAATATCTGAATCTGAAATTGATGCATGATGCATGTACCGAGCTGAATTTCGCAATCTACCTGGATACGAATAAACTATCTCTTGAAATAGCCATACTCATAAAATTTTAGGTAGTAAGACTAGACTAAATCGGAAGATGGAAAACTATAGAAATTTGTCTGTTCGACTGTTAAACTGGGTTGCTGGCTATACGGACTGAATCATACTGAATGCTCATACTCAGATGGAGTATTTCTGTAACACTCTTCTGAGAAGTTTCTAATGCTATTAGGGTGTAAAGAACTTTGGACATGATTTGAACAAAACATCTGAATAAGAAATCATAACATTGCTACCACTCTATAGCATGGAGCATAGATTTATAAATCATAAGCTAGGATAGAATTACTAGGCTTTAAGCAATGCGACTTCTTACTTTCAAGCTTAGCAACACTTCTCAAGAAATTTGTCTCTCCGCGATGTGCTAATATTGCGGAGGTCCACTGGAATTGACAATTATAAAATTATCCTTCACCGTGATGCGGTGGTTACTTAGGTGGGACACTGTTAACTTAAAATGTGTCTAACTCCTCAACCGAGTATCGAATTTGGGTGAATTTGGTATCGATTAGGGGTGTGCATCGATCGATTTGGTTTGGTTTTATATATTATCGGTTCGTTTTATCAGCTCTTAAATATGCTAAACCAATAACTTAACCAATAAGATATTTTTTATCAGTTTTTGATTTATCGGTTTTTAGTCCTTAACGGTTCGATTTTTGATTTAACCGATAAGAAAATACTCATAAAATAGAAATAGTAGTAACTAACATGAAAAAAATCAAATCTTAGTTGCAACCAAAAATCATACATAATGTTTTTTAATTTACAAGAATCTTCAAGTTTGAACTAAATGTTGTTAGGAGAAATTAAGAGTTTGTATAATTGAAATAATAGGTTTGTTAATAGGTAGAAATTAAAGAAAAATTAAGAGAAATATATAATAAGTCCTATATATATACATATATATATATATATATATATATATATATATTCTTATTTGGTTATCGGTTTACCCAATAACCCAATAAGAAAAAATTGAACCGAACCAATAACCCAATAATTTTTTTTATAAAACCATTAACAAACCATTAACCCAATAACCCAATAACAATAAACCAATTACATTTTTATCGGTTTGGTTTATTGTCCGATTTGGTTTTTTCACACCCCTAGTATCTATGGAAAGCTCATTCAATTTCCTACATAATAGGAAGTCTAAATCTGGAAAATACCGCATGAAATAAAAGGTATTCATCTTTAAAGCAAATATTTGACATTCTAGGGACGGTTTTAAGCTAGAAAAAGTGTGGGGTGTTACACTTATATGGCTTGGTTTGACCACAAATGAGTATTCACCATATTACCTCAATCCATGGAATTTAGCCCCATCCCCCTTGACGATTTAAAGACTATTTTCCTTGTCAAACTCTTGTCCATAGGATCCATCAAAATTTTTTTGAAACTATATATTCCAAGGTAATAACACCATATTTCAACAATTGTTTAACTACACAATGTTTGATATGAATATGTCTTTTTTTCCATTGTATACACTATTTATAGCAATCCCAATTGTCGCCTGTAAGTCACAATGTAAAGAAATTGGTGATATTTGTCTTCCCCATAATGGAACATCTACCAAAAGATTTCTCAAACACTCATCTTCTTGCCCAGCAAGCTCGAAAGCAATGAATTCAGATTCCATGGTAGATCGTGCTATAAAAGTCTACTTTAAAGACTTTCATGGTATAGCACCTGCACCTAAAGTAAACACATAGCCACTAGTGGAGCTAACTTTATCATTGTCAGTCACTCAGTTTGCATCACAAAAACCTTATAAAATAAAAGAAATTTTTAAAAATGCAAATACTAATTCATAGTACCTCTCAGATACCTTAAAATGCAATGAAGAACATTTCAATGTTCACTACTGGGATTATGAGTAAATCTACTCAATCTACCTTGACTTTTTGATAGTTAGAATATACCTTGATAAGATGTTGAAAAATACTAAATTTTTAATTCTTTTTCAGGTATATGCTAGGATCATAAAGATTTCTCACTGAAATTACATCAAAACAATCAAATATTTTCAACATCTTATCAATATAATGAAACTGATACAAAGAGAAACTATTAACAGTTCTTTTGATTTTAATCCCTAAAATCACATCAGCCTTGACTTTTTGATAGTTAGGATACTTAGAAACAAAATTAACAGTATCCTTCTTCATGTTGTTCCACCAATACATCTTTTTTCAGTCATGATACATTTTTACAGAGCCAAGATAAATAGTATAACTAGAGACATGGGCTTCAGTCAAGATCCTCTCTTGCAACCCATCAATATTGGGAATACACAATCTTACTTAATACCACAAAAGACATAACTTTTTATGGACAAATATCATTCCTGATTT
The DNA here is from genome assembly GCA_030864225.1 of Capsicum baccatum var. pendulum. Taxonomy (NCBI): domain Eukaryota; kingdom Viridiplantae; phylum Streptophyta; class Magnoliopsida; order Solanales; family Solanaceae; genus Capsicum; species Capsicum baccatum. The sequence continues at coordinate 216,292,260 of CM061559.1, read as the reverse complement.
GGAAAAGTATGGGATCATTAGCATGTTTCTCCTTATCTTCAACTTCTAGGGATGACTTATCCATTTCATAAACAACACTCCCCCATCTTTAAAGTCCAAAGTAGGACTCATAAATTAGCTAGCCGATGAATGTCCTTTACTAAACCTTTGTTTTCCTCCTCAACATGAGAAAAACTCTCCATTGACAACCTACTAAGAGCATCAACAACAATATTAGCTTTACCTAGATGATAGTAAAAGATCATGTCAAAATCTTTCAATAACTCAAACCACTGCCTTTGTTTGAGGTTCAACTCCTTCTATGTGAACACACACTGTAGACTCTTATGATCAGTGAAACATCCACATATACCTTATATAAGGAGTGATGCTAAACTTTGAGTGTAAACACAATAGTCACCAACTCAAGAATGTGAGTAAGGTAATTTTTCTCATGTACTTTAAGTTGCCTAGAAGCATAACCACAACTTTCCTATGTTGTATAAGTACAGAACCAAGTCCCACTCGGGATGCATCACAATATAGCACAAATTCTTTGGTACCCTATGGAAGCATTAAAATAGAGGTAAAAATCAAACAATCCTTTAATTTCTCAAAACTTTAATCACAAGCATCAGTGTAATACCCTGAAGTTTCCTAACTAATTTCGTCCCAAAAATGTCAAGTATTAGCTTCTAAATTGAATGATGTTTATTACATGGGAAATTTTCAAGATTTTCACTTTTTGTTATGTGTAAAATTCAATAACTTTCCATCGATACCAAATTCGCCTAAATCTAACAACCGGGTAAGAAGTTATGGTGCTTTAAAGTTTCAGTCGTAAAACACCGTCATCTCAGTCAGTGGCGCATCGCGCCATAAGCCAAAATGACATTTGATAATTTCCAGTAAGACTCCGTGATTTCACCGTATCACGGAGGGCATCCAAATCCCAATTATCAAAATCTAGTGAAGCTCCGTGATGACCCAGCATCGCGCCGTCATCCAATTTTCCAGTTGTCAAATTCCAGTGACACAGAACGATAGCACCACGTCATGCCAGAGGTCTAGGTCGGGAAATTTTCCACAAAATTGAAAAGATGCGTCCAGGGTTAAATGGGTCTTTTTCCATGATTTTAGTTCAGCCTTAAACACGAAATTTAACCCTACATGACCTAAGGTTATCATTATTCACTCAATTTTCCACCAATTTCTTTATACGCTCTCAAAGCCAAGAAACCCTAATCTTAAAAATTCAAGGGCACGGATCAAGAATCTCTCCAAGGATCTTTACGGAGTTACATTCTAAGGTATGTCATGTGTTGATTCATGGGTCTCTTTCCCCCATGAAGCTCAAGAATCTCTTTCCAAAATCCAAGATTTGTATATTTATGAATATTCATAATTTGATTGAATTGAAAATTGATGTTCATGTTGTTGGTTGGTTTCATTCCATGTTATAGACTATTTATTTACAAGAATTCATTCTAATATGTGATTATTTATGCGATATTCATGATAAACCATTCAATTTACAAGTTGATTTATGTAACACCCCGATTCCCATGAACCGGAATGCCACACGGTGCTTGTGACCTCGAGGGACCACAAGCTAACCCTTCACTGATATCCGTATCTGTTCACTGCATAATATAATATGATAAATGCAGAAACTGGCTAAATCTGGCCATAAGGTTCAAAAATCTAAATATACAGTACTAAAAACTAAATATCAATACATCTGTCTGAAAAGCCTCTACACTGTCTGAACTGTGGAGTTGAAGGGACAATTCCCCAACTAACTCCGTCTACTAAAATCACCAAAACACTAAAATAGAATATCCTCGGATGATGAGAACTCACTGCTGTACCCACTGCTACAAGATCTGACAACTAAATATACTCTGAATCTCGCTCTTCTGAACCTATGGTGGGGAAAGCATCATAGCGCGAATGCGTCCGTACAAAGAATGTACCAAGTATGCAAGGATAAGGTAAGGTAAAATATAAGGCTTATGCATAAACATAACAATCTGAATAATATGTATTCGCTGGAATAAACATATATAGAAACTCTGCAGTTACCAATTTTGAAACATGTCTGATCAACAATACACACATGGATGCATAAAGTACAACTAAAATCATCATGACACCGAATGTTACATTTTGAACGCTGACACCCAAAAATAATAATACTGACAATAAGATACTAAGTATCTGAAGCTACTAGAGCTGACATCTGTACTTATCCATACTGAGAAATCAGATAACTGATATTACTGATATTCAAATTCACCAACTCTGAAACACTGAACAACTGAATCTAAGATCAACCCTCATCTAGCAGGAAGTCTCTAGAACACTGAACAACTGAATCTAAGATCAACCCTCATCTAGTAGGAAGTCTCTCGAACACTGAACAACTGAATCTGAGATCAACCCTCATCTAGCAGGAAGTCTCTATACTCAATGATAATGATAATAGGTAAATAAGTTCGAGAGAAACCCTCATCTCCCAAGAAGTCTCTCTACTCAATGATAATGATAGCAATACTGGGAGGCCTGTATCTGACATCCTCAACTTCTGCATATTAACTGAGTTCTTTTCTGAGACTATTACTGAAACTGTGGGAGTGATCATTTAACCGACCTGCCCCACTTACCACAAGTGGGATCCAACCTGTACCCCAACTGGAAGGGTATCAATACCACGCCACCAGTAAAGATGACTGCATAGGACCCTCTACTATCAGGACCTCAAACGAGAATGGTGGGGCCCTCTATTAGCAGGACAACTACCTCATCTAACCCTCTACTTGTAGGATAAATGTCTCAACCTACGCTGGCGACGTAGTTCTGGAGCATAAGGATTGCTACCAGGAATCAAATCCTCTACTCGCAGGAATGTTCCCATCCTTAGCTCGCTCGGTGTTGAATCCTACTCCCAACTGAAAGACATTTAACTGGTTCTTAATTGTACTCAACTGAACTGAATCTGTTCTCACATTATGATACTTTATTAATATGACAGAGTTCGCTTGATTCCGTTCTCTGACGGAGTATTTCTAATTGCCACTTACTTTTAAGATAAGCTAACTATCTCACAAGATGTACAGAGGTCTGTAACGGAGTGAATTGATATGTAAGATTTCAGATCTTTATGACCCTATTATTCGATAAAGAATGATTTTCGAGATTACTGAGTTTTCCCTAAGTTTTGAAACTAATCGAGAGTTTATTGTTCATCGCTCGATTGAGATTACCGTGAAACTGACTCGGCTCTAGACCAGCAGACTATATTGGGCATACGTACCCCCAGCACACAATAGCATAAAGTAACACAAGATAGATAACTCATAAACAACATGCCCATAGGCCATCATACACAATACATAATTGAGGACTTCACACTTAGCAAATCAAATGGTCTCATTTCTCCATATAATCATCCAATCGAACACGTGGGGAGCATGCTTTGGGTCCACAGCAAATACTACGCACAAACATCATAGTTACCTCAATAATTCATCATGGAATTCTATCATACACCTACAACGCACCACAAATTCAAGGAAATCAACTATCCATAGGAACAAAGCATGAATTTATCTTTTAAGACCTAATGAACCACAATGCATAGTTTCCTATTCTCTAAAATATTTTGTCAAACATATGGTAGGCATAAGTTAAGCATATGGATATGGCATGAAATCATAATTTGGATAACAAACATGTCAACTACTTAAATTCTTCTTCACATAGGCATTTTAGCAATCATCTTACATGCACCATTTAGGGCATAGGTTTAATGCCCAATTTCATGCACCACAACACCATCATCCTTCAACTTCAACATCCACATTTCTCAATTCACAATCCAAATCACATTTAGAAAATATTTGACATATCAATCAATAGTAGAGATATATAAATTCCAATAACAATTATCAAGTCATAACAAGGAAATAATGGAATAATAGTATAAATCAAGGCTTAACAATTTAAATCATCATATATTCATAATCAATTAATTTTGGACCTATTATGTTATAAAAACAAAATCTCTAGTCTCTTAGGTATTTTCACAAACACCTTACATGCACTTCTTAGGCATAGGTGGATTCATTAAGATTACAAGTATTCAATCACCCATTTCATAGAGTTATACATCACACACCACCATAGTTTCCACAAACATGCAAAGATTCCTTCTTGGATATCATCAACTTCAATAATATAATCACCAACCATCACACAAATACTACACATATACTTTAACCAACACACATAATCATCCCGCACATATATCTCAACTATCATGTGAATACTATACACATACACAATGAAAATTTAGAAAGTATAATCATATATATATATGTACACATGTATCTTGAGCCTTTGAAAAAGAATTTGTGGCCTCTATGGACGAAAGGAGCCCATACATAAACACTTGCATACCTTAGATTTCATAGCCGAAGAGATTGACGGAAGCAATTCGCGAAGCGAAGTCTTGAATCGATTATCCCTCAATTGGAATCCTAACCCTAACTCCTCTTATCTCTCTCTCTCTCTCTCTCTATATATATATATATATGCATATATTTTGAGAGAGAGATATAAGAGAAATGAGAGAAAATGAATGACAATTCTCACCTCAAAGGGGGGATATATAGAGGGTTACCATAATGGGAAATGACCAAAATACCTTCAAAAATCAATGAATGTCAAATCTTCCCTTCAGTAATCTATCTGATAGGCTGAAGTAAATTGACCATAACTTTTTACTTCGATGTCCAAATTGAATGAAACCTATTTCATTGGAAAGAAGACTCTCAGGGCTTTCCGTTGATATATAGAAGCTCACACATTTCATTATGTACAAGGAGTTATTACCATTTCAAGTTGACCAAAAAAAATCGCCTGGCTGCAGTATTTTTTTTTTCCTGCACATTTTACTGTTCACAGTTCGATCGGAATGGTCGTAGTTTGATCAGAATGGTCGTAACTCATCGCTCGAGTGTCCGTTTTGTGTGTTCTACATATATTTGAAAATCTTATTCGATGCTCTACGAAATGGTGGGTCGAAATCCAAGAAATGACACACAGAAAAATTACAAATCATTCTCGAAGATAGGATCCAATACGTTTACGCACAAAATTTTGACGAAATTTTTTTTGGGGTATTACAGTTTATGTATATATGATTATTAGATGTGTTGATAATTGTATAACCAAAGCATGCTCCCCATATGTTTGATTAAATGCCTATGTGAAGGAAAAGTGCCATACTAGTATAATAATATGAAATCCCCATTCATGTACAAGTTATGTATGTCAAGTGTTTGATGAAATGCCTTAGCCAATGGATTATGTATTGTTGATATTGGTCCTGTATTCAAGAAAGTCATGCTTTGTCAGTTTCCTTCTATCGAGTCCTGGGGGTACTTGTACCCAAAAAATATAGCTCTGCGCCTAGAGTCAGTGACATGTTTCACGATATCCTCAGTCAAGCCATGATCCATAGAACCCAGTCAGTTATGTGACTCAGGAAAGCTCAATAATCAGTAATCTCATTAGTATTCCATCAGTTAACGAAACTCCATGAATTCAGTATAGTCCAGTTCAGTTAATTATGTTCAGTGTCTATTCAGATAAGAGTAGGAATTAGCACCGAGTGAACCCAAGAATGGGAATACACACTATCAGATAAGGGTGTGATTCTTAGAATCTATCCTTGCGCTTTAAAACTATGTGGCCAGCATAGGTTGAGACATCAACACTATCAGATGAGGGTTGATGAGGTGGATAAACACTGTCAGATGAGGGTCCCACCATTCTCTTTTAGGGACATTGTCAGATGAGGGCCACTCGCAGCTTGTCCTTACCGCTGGTGCAGTATTGACACCCTTCCTATTGGGGTTACAGATTGGACCCCAACTCATCTATAATGTATTATTTGGGGCATGTCGGTTAGATGACTACTTCCCACAGTCTTAGTCTCAATTTCAGTAATTGAACTCAGATAGTTCTACAACATTCAAGACAGTCAGATACAGTCAAATCTAAACAGTATGAAACTCAGCTAGTTTTATCAAAACCTGGAATGTCAGATACAGTCGCTCAATATTAGTTTTTTTAGTTATACAGTTACTAGTATCTCATGTTATCAGTACTCAGACTTAGTAATCGTGTTATCAAGAACTCAGTTATAGTTATTAGGTATTCATGCATGCATTCTCACGTTCATGTTATCTAGTCAGTTAGTGTAGTTCATGCATGTGAACCCTTTTGTATTCATCCTACCTCACATGCATACCGGTATATTCAATCGTACTGAAGCATTTCTGCTATGGTGTTTTATACCATAGGTTTAGAGGCACAAGTTCTAGAGCATCAGTAGCATTCCAGTACTCAACAGTCAAAGTCAACAGTGAGTCCTCATCCTTCGAGGACATGATCATTATTTTATCATTTCAGTACTTAGTTTATTTTAGTAGTGGGAGTTAGTTGGGGACATGTCCCATCAACTCCTTATTCAGATAGTTAGAGGCTTTTCAGACTATCATGTTCAGACAGTTTATTTGAGTTGTTTTGGTATTTCATACCCCATCTAGATGTTATGTTTTATCAGTTATGTTACAGTTTTGAACCTTATGGACTTTCAACCTTTTTTTCATATTATATAGTATATTTTTCTCTGTTCAGGTACAAATATCAGTCATGGGTTAGCTTATGGTCCTTCAGGGTCATGAGGACCATGTAGCATTTTGGATACCAGATTCGGGGTGTTACAAACTTGGTATCAGAGCCTAAGGTTCAATAGAGTCCTAGGAAGTCTGAAAGTCATATCTAGTAAAGTCTTGTACATGGGTGTGCTGCGCGCCACATTTATGTGCAGGAGGACATAAGATATTTTAGGAATAGTTTCCCTTCTTTCAGTATTCACGTCATGCCATTGAGCATAATCTCCAGTAAATCTCTTAGACTGGTCTAATTTGTTTCTCCCTTTCTTTTACAGTACATGCCTCCAAAAAGAAGAAATGGGAATCAGCCAGCCCCTCAGCCCGAAGATCCTTTGGGAGAATATATTTCTTATGCAGAGTTTAGAGCTGCATTCACTACTCTTGCTCAGTCAGTTACTTCTTAGAATAAATGACCAGCTGTCGTTTCGGCCAACTTAGTGGCCAATTTAGCTGTAGCCAGGATTCGGGACTTTACCCGAATGAATCCTTCATTCTCTTTTGGGTCTAAGTCAAATGATGACCCTCAAGAATTCGTTGATCAGGTTCAAAAGGTTACAAACATCATGGGGGTTGCTTCAAGTAAGAGTGCTGAGCTAGCTGCATATTAGTTACAGGATATTGTTCACACTTGGTACAAACACTGGAAGTCAGAGAGGTCAGTTGATGTAGGATCTATTGAGTAGGAGGAGTTTGTCACTGCATTCTTAGATAGATTCTTTCCCCAAGAGTTGAGAGAGGCTAATATGTTAGAATTTATCAACCTCAGGCAGGGCAACATGGTGGTGAAAGAGTATTCTCTTAAGTTTACTCAATTAGCCAAATATGCCCCTCATATGGTTGCAGACAGCAGGGCCAAGATGAGTAAGTTTGGTTCTGGGGTGAATTATAATGTAGTCAATGAGTGTAGATGTTTAATAGTGACATGAACATAGCCAGTCTTATGACCCATGCTCAACAGATAGAAGAGCAAAAGATTAAGATAAGGGATAAACAAAATAAGAGAGCAAGGACAGGTAGTTTCAAATTTGCTCAGCCTAAATCAAAAGGAGGAAACCGTTCTCCATTTCGTCCTAAGTTATCAATTCTAGATCCTTCTTCATCTAGTGCTCCAGCTTCTAAATTCAGAGACGGTAACAGAGATAGAGCGCCAGGCTCTAAGTCTCTAGGCAGTATTAGCAGTGCCCGTACCTATATTCTTTTCCAGACTTATGGAAAGCACCATCAGGGTATTTGCAGAGCTGGTAGTGGTATTTTCTTAGATTTGGAAAGACAGGACATAGATTCAGAGACTATCCTCATCCAGGTCTCAGGGTCAGCAGAATCGTTCCTTACCTTAGTTCGATCTCCCAAACCAACAGGTGCCACTTCTAGTGCTACTAGTGGGCAACGTCCAAATCGACTTTATGCTCTATAGTCCAAGAAAGATCAGGAAAATTCTCCTGATGTAGTTACTGGTACGTTACAGATCTTTCATGTTCGTGTTATGCTTTGCTAGATCCAGGATCTTCTTTGTCTTTTGTTACTCCTTACATAGCAGGTAATTTCGAAGTCAGTCCCAAAATTCTAGCAGATCCCTTTTCAGTCTCTACCCCAGTGGGTCAAACCATTATAGCCCGACGGGTATACAGGAACTTCCCGATTATGATATTTTAGAAAGTCACCTTAGCAAATTTAGTTAAATCAGAGATGACTGATTTTTGATATCATTCTCGGCATGGATTGGGTTCATTCCTGCTATGCCACAGTCGATTGCAGAAACAGAATTGTCCAGTTCTAGTTTCTAAATAAACCCATCCTAGAGTGGAGGGGTAGTACTTCAGCGTGTATAGGTTAGCTTGTTTCCTACCTTCGAGCATGGAAAATGATATCTAATGGGTGTCTCTATCATCTTATTCATGTTAAGGACTCTAGCTCCAAAACTCCCAGTCTTGAATCAGTCCCAGTAGTGAATGAATATTCAGATTTCTTTCCCGAAGATCTTCCAAGAATTTCTCCCGGAAGGGAAATTGACTTCGGCATTGATCATCTTCCAGATACTCAGCCTATATCTATTCTTTCATATAGAATGGCACCAGCAAAACTCAAAGAACTGAAAGATCAGTTGAAGGATCCCTTAGATAAGGGGTTCATCAGGCCCAGTGTATCCCCGTGGGGTGCACCAATTTTATTCGTGCGCAAGAAAGACAGTTCTCTCAGGATGTGTATTGATTACCGTTAGCTTAATAAAGTCACGGTCAAGAACAAGTATCCTCTTCCCAGAATCAATGACTTATTTGACCAACTTCAGGGTGCCATCTATTTCTCTAAGATAGACCTTAGATCAGGCTATCATCAGCTTAGAGTTAGAGAATGTGACATTCCAAAGACAGCCTTTCATACTCGGTATGGTCACTTTGAGTTTTTGGTCATGTCCTTTGGTCTTAGTAATGCCCCAGGCTCTTTCATGGACTTGATAAACCTGATGTTTAAGTAATACTTGGACATGTTCATCATAGTTTTCATAGATGATATTCTGGTCTATTCCCGTAGTGAGCATGATCATGAAGACCATCTCAGAATTATACTTTAGACTCTCAGATCCCATCAGTTGTTCGCCCAATTTAGTAAGTGGCAATTTTGGCTAAGGTTAGTATAATTCCTTGGTCATATCATTTACGGTGATGGAATTAGGTTGATTCTCAAAAGACCGAAGCCATAAAAAACTAGGCTCGCCTTATCTCTCCATCAGATATCAAGAGTTTTTTGGGTTTTGCTGGCTATTACAGATGATTTGTTGAAGTATTTTCTTCTATTGCATGCCCCATGTCCAGACTGACTCAGAAGAAAGTCAAGTTTCAATGGTTAGACCCTTGCAAGAAGAGTTTTCAGGAGTAGAAGACTCGACTCGCCTCAGCTCGAGTTTTTTCTCTTCCAAATAGTTCAGATAGTTTTGTAGTGTATTATGATGCGTCCAAAGTAGGTTTGGGTTATTTCCTCATGCAATATGGTAAGGTCAAAGCCTGCGCCTCCAGAAAACTTAAAACCCACGAGAAAAATTATCCTACTCATGATCTTGAGTTAGCAGCCGTAGTATTTGCCTTAAAGATTTGGAGGCATTATCTTTACAGAGTTCATGTAGATGTGTTCACAAATCATAAGAGCCTTCAGTATGTCTTTTCTTAGAAAGATCTTAATCTTTGTCAGAGAAGGTGTTTAGAGTTTTTGAAAGATTATGATCGGAGTGTCTTTTATCATTCGGGAAAGGCCAATGTAGTGGCCAATGCTCTCAATAGACTGTCTATGGGTAGTGTTGCTTATGTTGAAGACAGTACAAAGAAGTTAGCTAGGGAAGTCTATCAGCTTTCCAGACTAGGCGTTCGCTTAGTTGACACAGAAGAGGGTGATATATGGGTTCAGACTGGTTCAGAATCATCTCTAGTTTTTAAGGTAAAGGAAAAGCAAGATAGAGATCCCAGTCTAGTCAAGTTGAAAGTGTCAGGCAAGGATCAGAAAATAGAAGTTGTCTCCCAAGGGGAAGATGATGTTCTACGCTGTTAGGGTCGTCTATGTGTTCCAGGAGTAGACGACTTAAGGCAACAAAATCTTGTAGAGCATGGTGCACACTACTCTATTCATCCAGGGGCCACAAAGATGTACCGTGACTTGTTGGAGATATATTAGTGGAGTGGGATGAAGAGAGATTTTGCAGAGTTTGTGTCTAAGTTATCTACATGTCAGCAGGTTAAGATAGAGCATTAGAATCCTAGTGGGTCTATGTAGGAGTTCAGTATTCCTACTTGGAAGTGGGAAGAATTGAACATGGACTTCGGGATGGGTTTGTCTCATTTTCGTCATCTGCATGATTCAGTTTGGGTCGTTGTAGATATGATGACCATATCAGCTTATTTCCTTCCAGTCCATACCTCTTATTCAGCCGAGGATATGCCAAACTCTATATCATAGAGTTGGTCAAATTGCACGGTATTTCGTTATCTATTATCTCAGACAGAGGTGCCCAGTTCACCTCTCATTTCTGGAAAGCATTCTAAAAGGGTGTTAGTACCCAAGTTTATCTCAGTACAGCCTTTCATCCTTAGATATATGGTCAAGTATAAAGGACCATTCAAACCCTAGAAGATATGCTAAGGGCATGTGCAATTGATTTCAAGGGTAGTTGGGATGACCACTTACCTTTGATTGAGTTTGCATATAACAATAACTATCATTCTAGTATTAAGATGGCTCTATTCGAAGCTCTATATGGTAGGAGGTGTAGATCTCCAATCGGTTGGTTCGAAGTTAGTGAGGCTTCAGTTATAGGGCCTGACTTAGTAATCAATGCCTTGGAAAAAGTCCAGTTGATCAGAGAAATACTTCGAGCTACTCAGAGCCAATAGTAGTCTTATTCAGATATACGTAGAAAGGACCTCGAGTTTGAGGTTGGTGACTATGTCTATCTAAAGATCTCTCCCATGAAGGGGGTGAAAAGATTCAGCAAAAAGGGAAAGCTCAGTCCCCGATATGTCTGTCACTTTAAAATTCTCAGTCGCTTTGGCAAGGTAGCTTATGAGCTCGAATTGCTTTTAGATCTAGCCTCAGTTCATCTAGTCTTCCATGTATCTTTGCTCAAGAAGTGCATAGGTGACCCAGCTGTTGTAGTACCTATTCAGAGCATATATGTTCACAACAACCTCTCTTATGAAAAGATTTTGATCAAAATTCTTGACTATCAGACTCGCAGACTGAGGAACAAAGAAGTCCCCCTAGTCAAAATTCTTTGACAAAATCAGTCCATTGAGGAAGCTACTTGGGAATCAAAAGAATACATGCGTACCAAGTATCCTTAACTTTTCCCCACTAACTCAGATCAAGCTCAAGGTAATAGTTTTCCTTTAACTTTTCAGTTGTCATGTCCAAATTTTAGTTACAAACTTGGTATCAATTTCATATTCAGAATTCTAATATAAACTTGGTACTAAGTACCATTGCATATTCAATCATATGTTAATGTATCAGATTAGTCATGTGTTCATGCATCAGACATGCATTCTCCTAGTGGGAAACTCAATTATCAGAAATCACAGTCATGTGTTCATGAGTCAGTTAAGTCATGAAATCATGTAGCAGATATGCATGCTCAGTATAAATCTCAGAAATGTCATTCATGTTTTAGTTGTCCATGTTCAGTATATACTTCTGCTCATCATTTCTCCCATCTCAATCAGTCACATTCGAGGACGAATGTTCCCAAGGGAGAGATATTACAATACCCTAAAGTTTTCTAACTAATTTCATCCCAAGAATGTTAAGGATTAGATTCTGAATTGAATGATGTTTATTCTATCAGGAATTTTCAAGATTTTCACTTTTAGTTGTGTGTAAAATTCAATAAGCTCTCCATCGATACCAAATTTGCCTAAATCCGACAACCGGGTAAGAAGTTATGGCGAATTAAAGTTTTAGCCATAAAACACCATCATCTCAGTCAGTGGCGTGTCACGCCATAAGCTAAAATGACATTTGTTAATTTTCAGTAAGACTCTGCGATTTCACTGCGTCGCGGAGGGCTCCCAAATCCCAATTGTCAAAATCTAGTGAAGCTCCGTGATGACCCCGTGTCACGCCGTCATCCAATTTTCCAGTTGTCAAATTCCAGTGACACAGAACGATAGCACCACGTCATGCCAGGGATCTAGGTCGGGAAATTTTCCACAAAATTGAAAAGACGCGTCTAGGGTTAAATGGGTCTTTTTCCATGATTTTAGTTTAGCCTTAAACAAAAAATTTAACCCTACATGACCTAAGGATATCAATATTCACTCTATTTTCCCCCAATTTCTTCATACGCTCTCAAAGCCAAGAAACCCTAATCTTAAAAATTCAAGGGCAAGGATCAAGAATCTCTCCAAGGATCTTTACGGAGTTACAGTCTAAGGTATATCATGTGTTGATTCATGGGTCTCTTTCACCCATGAAGCTCAAGAATGTCTTTTCAAAATCAAAGATTTGTATATTTATGAATGTTCATAATTTGATTGAATTGAAAATTGATGTTCATGTTGTTGGTTGGTTTCATTCCATGTTATAGACTATTTATTTACAAGAATTGATTCTAAAATGTGATTATTTATGCGATATTCATGATAAACCCTTCAATTTACAAGTTGGTTTATGTATATATGATTATTAGATGTGCTGATAATTGTATAACCAAAGCATGCTCCCCATATGTTTGATTAAATGCCTATGTGAAGGAAAAGTGCCATACTAGTATACTAATATGAAATCCCCATTCATGTATAAGTTATGTATGTCAAGTGTTTGATGAAATGCCTTAGCCAATGGATTATGTATTGTTGATATTGGTCCTGTATTCAAGAAAGTCATGCTTTGTCAGTTTCCTTCTATCGAGTCCTGGGGGTACTTGTACCCAAAATATATAGCTGTGTGCCTAGAGTCAGTGACATGTTTCATGATATCCTCATTCAAGCCATGATCCATACAACTCCATGAATTCAGTGTAGTCCTGTTCAGTTAATCATGTTTAGTGTCTATTCAAATGGGAGTAGAAAATAGCACCAAGTGAACCTAAGGATGGGAACATACACTGTCAGATTAGGGTGTGATTCTTAGAAGTCATCCTTGTGTTCCAGAACTATGTGGCTCGCATAGGTTGAGACATCAACACTGTCAGATAAGGGTTGATGAGGGGGATAAACACTATCAGATGAGGGTCCCACCATTCTTTTTTGGGGACATTGTCAGATAAGGGTCACTCACAGCTTGTCCTTACCGGTGGTGCGGTATTGACACCCTTCTAATTGGGGTTACAGATTAGACACCAACTCATATATATTGCATTATTTGGGGCATGTCGTTTAGATGACTAGTTCCCACAGTCTTAGTCTCAGTTTCAGTAATTGAACTCAGATAGTTCTACAATATTCAGGACTGTCAGATACAGTCAACTTAGAACAGTATAAAACTCAGCTAGTTACATCAGAACCTGGACTGTTAGATACATTTGCTCAGTATCAGTTATTTTAGTTATATAGTTATCAGTATCTCATGTTATCAGTACTCAGACTTAGTAATCATGTTATCACAAAATTAGTTTTAATTATTATGTATTCATGCATACATTCTCACGTTCATGTTATCCGATCAGTTAGTGTAGTTCATGCATGTGAACCCTTTTGCATTCAACCTACCTCACATGCATACCAGTACATTCAATCGTACTGACGCATTTGCGCTATGGTGTTTTATACCCTACGTTTAGAGGTATGAGCTCTAAAGTATTAGTAGCATTCCAGTACTCAACAGTCAGAGTCAACAGTGATTCCTCATCCTTCGAGGACATGATCATTATTTTATCATTTCAGAACTTAGATTATTTTAGTAGTTGGAGTTAGTTGGGGACATGTCCCATCAACTCTTTATTCATACAGTTAGAGACTTTTTAGACTATCATATTCAGGCAGTTTATTTTAGTTGTTTTGGGTATTTCATACCCCATCCAGATGTTATGTTTTATTGGTTATGTTATAGTTTTGAACCTTATGACCTTTCAACCTTTATTGTTGCATTATACAGTATATTTTATAGTGGTCAAGTACAAATATCAGTCATGGGTTAGCATGTGGTCCTTCGGGGTCATGAGCACCGTGTAGCATTTCGGGTACCAGATTCGGGGCGTTACAATCGGACCATAAAAACTTTACATTTTTCTATGTCAACTTTTTTAATGGAGAAGTTATAAAAGAAAAACTTTCCATGAACCTCCTATAATAACCTACTAGACCAAAGAAACTCCTAATAATAGTTGGAGTTATCGATCTAGGCCATTTATTCACTACCTCAATCTTTTGGAGTTATCGATCTTGCCTTTTATCCTTGTTTTGAGGATGATTCTATACTATATTGGTAGATAATGATATAAATGTGTAACAAAGTGTTAAAGAATGTATTTATAAGGTGCTAAGCAAATTCAAAACAAGTTTGTGCTTAAAGTTTCATTTAGAGTTCAACCAGGAAAACTAGCATTACTAGCTTGAGCTAGGTGATTGTTTAGTTGATTTCGGTGGATTCTATTGTGTTTAACGTGTTCCAAATGGTTTTTGTAACACCCCGATTTTTTGAACCGGAATGTTACATGGTGCTTATGACCCCGAAGGACCATAAGCTAACCCATGACTGATATCTGTACCTGTATACTGCAAAATATATCATAAAATGTGGAAACATGAACATGAAAGGCCATAAGGTTCGAACTGAATAAGCTTCTAATAACAAAATGTCTAAAAAAGGTATAACAATACCAAAACAAGTCATAAATACTAAAAATAATGAGATTTGAATATCTAATCTGACTTCTAGTCTGAAAGCCTCTAACTGAACTAAATAAGAAATTGAAGGAACATGTCTCCAACTAACTCTATCTAGCAACTGAATACTAAATGTAGCAATAATCATATCATTCTCGAATGAGAACGACTCACTGCAAACTCTGAACACTAGAATGCTACTGCTGATCTGGAGCTCGTGCCTCTGAACCTATGGTGTAACATAAGAGAAACCACCATAGCGCAAATACGTCAGTACGTCTAAATATACTGAGTATAAGAGTGAGGTTGGCTAAATACAAAGGGTTATATGCATGAACAATGCTAACTAATATGAACATGAGAATACATACATGTATAAACAACAATAACTGAACTCGTGATAATGCTGACTACTGAGTCTTAATGTTGACGACATGAATTTACTGTTACTGAGGTACTGAATAAATTATTGACTATTTCTGACAGTTCAAATTATGAAGAACTAGTTTGAATGACTGTGTCTAACAGTCCTAAAACTGAATACTGGTAACATGAGCTATGACAACTGATATAGCTGATATAACTGTAATGATCAAACTAATCGATATACCTAATACTGAGGGACTGTATCTAACAGTCTAAATTCTAATGGAACTATCTCAGTTCCGTTCTACTTAGAGTAACTTAATCTGAGATCAGTCCTATCTAGTGGGTGATCATGAGTATACTGATAATAAGGATAATTTGACTTAGTCTGAGATCAGTCCTATCTAGCGGCTGATCTTTAAATCTAATTATTCTGATACTGATTAATCATATTTGACATCAGTCCTAGCTAATGGGTGATCTTAAAGTCTATTTATAATGATAAGCATTGACTATATCTAACAATACTGAATCTGTACTACTAAGCTGAGTTGATTGTGTCTGAAAGCCCTGATTCTATAATTCAAACTGTAGGATGTGTTCATCTAACTGACATACCCTAAGCTAAGCTGACTGGGGTCAAATCTCTTCCCTAACTGGAAGGGTGTCAGTACCGCGCCACCAGTAAAGACATCTGTTGTAGAGTCAGTCCTAATCTAGCGGGTGACTCCTGGGATCAGTCCTATACGTATAAATGTGCTAACGGGTGAACCCTGAGTATGTCATTCCTATCTAATGGGTGACATCTCGTACCTACGCTGGCAACGTAGTTCTGGAACTTAGGGATTGCTTCTAGGGATCTAAGTCCTATTTTAGTGGGTGAGCCCCTATCCTTAGGTTCGCTCGATGTTGAATCCTACTCCCATCTGAAAGACACTGAACTGAATAACTGGGCTGAACTAAATAACTTAACTAAACTAATTTACTGAACTAATACTGATTAACTGAACTGATACTAATGGTATTGTTTCGCAGAGCTAAAACTGAGTTTACTAGATTCCGATGATGGACGAAATATAATGAGTTCTGAGGACTGATTAAGAGTATTGAAGTTACTAAGATTTATTGTGATTATTGAGGTTATTGAGCACTGAGATTACTGAGAATACTGAACTGCTGAGATTACTGAGTTTTCCTGAGTCACA
Organism: Capsicum baccatum var. pendulum; assembly: GCA_030864225.1. NCBI lineage: Eukaryota > Viridiplantae > Streptophyta > Magnoliopsida > Solanales > Solanaceae > Capsicum > Capsicum baccatum. Next base: position 216,275,658 of record CM061559.1, on the reverse strand, counting down.
TGACTGACTGATTTCTATAGATCATGGCTTGACTGAAAGTATCGCGAAAACATGACATGACTCTAGGCACACAACTATATTTTTCGGGTACAAGTACCCCCAGGACTCGATGGAAGGAAACTGACACACATGACTGATTTGATCATAAAATTAGAGTCCATAATCCACAATATTATAAATAAGTGATTTCATACTAAGCATGGTTCTCAACAATCTATTTCATGGAAGGAAATTTCATACAACATGAATATACTTGCATAGCTTTCAATATCATGCTCATTACATAGTACAACCACAATCCATAATATCATAACTTGGGGAATTTCATGAAGTGCATGGGTATTCTACATCTTGTACATGAGTGGGTTTGGCAAGTAAGCATAGCATAATTCTATAAGACTAGTTCATGAGTAATCCAACAGTGTTCACAAGACACATTATCAACATGGATGACATTGAATCATAGAGGCCTATCATGAATCCTTCACATAGTCACAATTTAGCTATAATGCATGATTTCTAGTCTCTTAGGTATTTTATCAAACACCTTACATGCACAACTTAGGCATAGGTGTAAATCATATAATTACTCATCATAAATAATCAAACTTACATGTTTTCAACTCATATGATGTCATAGATTCATAAAAACACAAAGATTCTATCATGGCATCATTCAACACATAATTATGATCAATAATCCATTTCATAACAAGAAAACCATAATATATAGTTTTAAAAAAGGGTTCTTGCACTTCATGGATAAAAGGAGTCCATGAATGAACACACGCATACCTTAGAAAGGAAACCTTAATGATTTGCTGGAGAGTTCTTAGAATGGGAAACTTAATTCTTGATTATCTTGGAAAAAGGCTTGAATCTTTCTTTTGAGAGATGAGTTTGATGGAAACCTTAATCTTGTGGTTGAGAGTATAAGAGAGGGTTTTTGAGATGCTTAACTGAAGAAAAATGGACTAATACATTCACTCCTACTGGGGTGACTTTAGATTATGTGAGGCTGGCCCTGTTTCCCTATTCAGTTTTGGGGGAAGCTAAAAGATGGTTGAATACAGAGCAGGCAATTCAATTACTTCACGGGACAACTTAGCAAGAAAGTTTCTCATCAGATTCTTTCCATCAGGCAAGACTGGGAGACTTTGTAGTGAGATTGTGAGCTTCAAACAAAATCCTGATGAAAATCTTTATCATGCTTGGGAATTCTTCAAGGCTCTTCTTCGAGAGTGTCCACACCACCAACAGTCTAATGAGGTACTCGCTCATACTTTTGTAGAAGCTCTTGATCACAATACAAAGATTTTGCTAGATTCATCCGTAGGTGGTCAAGTATTGGAATTGACTTATGATGAGCTGTACACATTACTAAACCATATAGCACAAGGATATCTAGAGTGACATTTAGATTCTAGAAGTGCCACAAAAAGAATTGTGGGCGTACTAGAGGTGGACCATTTTGCAGCCTTATTAGCACAGGTTTCTGCTTATAAAATTTAATCAACACGCATTTTAGCGGCATGAAGTTGGGAGCAACACAACCTGCAGCCACAGTTAATGCAATCCAATAAACTGCAGGTTGGTGTGAGGTATGTAGAAATAGTGGTCATATAGTGGACATGTGTGCTTCAAATATGGAATCTATGATGTATGTAGGTTATGCTCAAAGGCTGAATTATGGCAATGCCTACAACATAAAGTGGCAAACTCAGCCACCACATTAGCCATGGAACGCCCCATAGCCGCAGACCCAATCAAATCAGTCAATGAGCACCATGGAAGAGATGTTGAAACAAATCTTAGCTGGTTAAGCACAATTGGTTGCATATCTGAAAAGTCAAAAGGCAGACTTACAGAATCAGCAAGCGGCCACAAGAAGTTTAGAGTTGCAAGTGGGCCAATTATCACAGGTACTGAATACAAGACCACATAGTGGGTTGCCAGCAGATACAGAAAATCTAAAGCAGGTTATGGAAATTACCTTAAGAAGTGGTAAAGATCTTCAAGAAGAACCTCCAAAGGAAACAAAAGAGGTAGATGTTGTGGTTATAACCAAACAGGTTCCCGAAGAAGTTATTGAAAATTCAAGGAAGTTTGAGTACTTGAGACCAAAAGTTGCTGAACCAGAAGTGAAGAAGACACTGACATTGCCCTTCCTTCAAAGGCACATAAAAATGAAGGAGGGTGTCTTGTTCAAAAAGTTCATTGATACATTCAAAGAGCTTCATATTAACTTACCTTTTTTAGAAATTTTGCAGAGTATGCCTAAGTATACAAAGTACTTGAGGGATGTGGTGGCAAAGAAGGTAAAATTGCAAGATGTGGGAGCAATAACACTCACTGAAGAGTGTAGTGCATAATGACACAGAAAATCCCCAAGAAATTGAAAAATAAAAGGAAGTTTATCATCCCTATTCAAATTGGGAGTAAAGAGGTTCATGCACTGAGTGACTTAGGGGAAATCATAAATTTGATGCCCCTTTCATTGTTAAAAATATTAGGCTTGGGTGATCCTAAATCGATACCAATGGTTATGTAGCTTGCAGATTGATCCATTACATATTCGGAAGGTGTAATAAAGGACGGCCTCATAATGGTTGGTAAATTCATTATACCTACTGACTTTTATGTTCTTGATTTTGAGGCAGATGAGAAGGTACCAATCATCTTGGGGAATCCATTCTTAGCAACTAGAGGGAACTTAATTGATGTGAGAGAAGGCATGCTCAAAATGAGGGTACATAATAAAGAGGTGGTATTTGATATTTACCAAGCACCTACTAAAATTTCCTAATACAAAGATTTGTATGTGATTAATGTTATTGAGAGGGAAAAGTATAGGGTGATTAATCCACCAAGAACCTCTTTGGATTACTTGATTGAGCGGTCTGAGTTGAATCTACTGTTTCCCAACATGATGAAGGTTGAAGTGAAGAGAGATGTTGACCTTAAAGTGCAAAATCAAAAGGTCAGAAACAAATAAAAAAAATAGCTCCTAAAAGGGAGTAAAGGGTGAAGGAATATAGTTGAGTTGATATGGGTCATGTCGCGACACTAAATCAGCCGCAGCTTGGGAGGCAACCCAAGTTAATTAGGTAAGTTTTCTTTTCAATTTGTTTTTAGTTTTATTTCACGTAGTTTTTGTTTTTGGTTGAGTCACAAGTTAATGGGAAGTCTGAGTACCATAAACTTGAGCTTGAAGCATGGCAAAAAATAAGTGTGGGGTCCTATGGATCTCATTTATGTGTAATGATGCTACTTGCTAGGCCTAGAGGCCTCAGGGAGTATTTCTATCTTTCTGCTTTTAAATTCACTTTGGGGACAAAGTAGATTTTTAAGTGTAGGGTGGAGAAATTCCCAAATTTTGGCTTAATTAAAAATTTTTAGGTTAGGAATAAGTGAGATATTTTTGTTGGTGCTATTTTTGATTACATGAAGCAAGTGAGTTTGTTTGTAAAAGCATGTTGGTTTATGTGAATAGCTATTTTTGAGACTCCTAGGTTCGAGTTTATGACTCTTTTCATGTTGGCTTAAATTTGAATTTGTGCTATTGTTTGGTTGAGAGTTTATGATGATCCTATTTAGTTGGGCATGTGCCATGTGTGTGTGTGAGTTTTTTTGTATATTTCTAGTTGCATGTGATGTCTAGAACTTGCCCGGTGTGTGTGTGAAGCAAAATAAAGAATGTGGATTTCGGAGATGATATAGGCATTTCTTTGATAGCCTTGTTTATACCTTTTATTTGTCCTACCCTTGTACTTTATCCTAGTTAACCGCCATTGAGCCTTTGGCTTTTTCCTTGGTAGCCTAATATGTATCCTAACCCCCTTCTTTGATGGACCTTAATTTGATCAAAAAAGCTCTTAAGTTTTTTAATAAAAAATTGAAATAGTAAGGAGTTTGAGAAATTAAAGATGAAAAGGTGAAATTGATACACCAAGGTAAGAGTTATTAGTGTATAATTTATGTGTGGTGGATGGTTGTGATATAATTTATGCTAAAAATATTGCCATGATTGTGAAAAAAGAGAAAAATTAATTCTTGTGGTAGTAAACTATGTGTCCACCAAGTATTTGTGAAAATACTTAAAAGAGATGGGGAAAAAACAAAAGATAAGGGAAGATAAAAAAAGTGTAATTTGGTTGTTGAAGATTGGTTTTTAATGTTTAATGTAGTGTATTAAAGCAGTTAGAGAGGTTAGTCACTATTTCCAAATAGTTCCTACCCGTTCCTTAGCCTACATTACAACCCGGAAAAGACCTAATTGATCCTAAGCTTTACATTTGACTATTAGTGGAGCATTACACTAAGGAAAAGCCTATGGTTCATTGTATGTAACTTGTGAATTCTTTTTGAGAGTGAGCGTAGTTTGACTCTTGTACCCATCATATTATGAATTGCATCGTTGGAGTGGTCATGGGTAGCTCTCTTATTGTGAGGGGCACATGTTTGATGAATGTGGGTGATTTGTATGATGTCCTTGATTTAGAAATATGCATGAGTTTTCCACTAGGTGAGTCAATTTTTTAGGCTAGAATGTTTTAAAATAGTGTTCATGAGCTTTCAATTGTGTAAATAACATGCTTGGTGTAGTAACTTGCATTCTATGTAGTCATTGTAGTGCTAGATTGAGTTTCTTGTATTTAGTAGAAGTTTAGAGTCTCCTTAGTTGATGATGATTATAGTTAAGAGTTGTTCGAGGATGAACAAGGCTTTAAGTGTGGAGTGGTGATATTGAGTGTATTTATGCATTCTAGCATCACCATTCTCGCCTTTTAGCCTTTTTTTGAGGATGATTCTATACTATATTGGTAGATAATGATATAAATGTGTAACAAAGTATTAAATCATGTGTTCATAAGGTTCTAAGTAAATTCCAAACAAGTTTGTGCTTAAACGTTTCATTTAGAGTTCAACCCGAAAAACTAGCATTATTAGCTTGAGCTAGGTGATTGCTTAGATGATTCCGGTGGATTCTATTGTGTTTAAGGTGTTACAAATGCTTTTCATGGATGATTATGAGTGGAATAACTTGTTGGGAGTGATAAAAGTTTAATTTGAATGAGTGTACAACTGGGATAATAAGTGAAAGATCAATGCGAACTAACTTAGCTTAGCTATTGTTTTGATTTGTTGTATTGGGTGTAGTGTTGTATTTTTCTCTCAATTCGTGTATGATGATTTAGGATGATTTTTTAGCTGAATATGATGATATTTTGATGTTAAATAAGCTTGGAAATCATGGGAAAGGCACCACAAGACAAGGAATGGAAGAAGGAAGCACCAACACTTAACCAAAATTCGAAGGACAACTTCCAGAGAGTGCAAGCGATTATAATGCATTGCATGATCTATTCCAAGGGGATATAGGGTGAGACACATGAAACATTACATAGTAATATAGGGTGCGACTCACGCTCTACTCCACACCTGGGCGTTTGATGCTAATTTGACTCTTAGACGGACTTGGCTTATCTTTATGCTATATATACATGTTGTATCATGTTTTTACCTATCTTTTGACATATTTTGGAGAGAAAGGGGCTACTAAAACTTCATAATTAGTTTTTTATTAATTTCATTAATGTTTTTAGTCATTAATTACAACATTGTGATTGCAATTATGACTATGTATTGCTAAACGCCCTCTTTCTGGGGTTGAAGTTAAGAACATGATTATTATTGTTATGGATTAAGTTTGTTTGCTTTGATTATCAATATTGGTTGTTTGTTTGTTCTTATTATAACTATTTTAAGGATTCGTGACCCTTAGAATACATCCATTTTCAACCTTGTGAACTCGGGAGAGGGAATATGGCGATAGAACATGGGAATAAGCAGAGTATAGTTCTTGATTCTTTATAAAATAAGAAACTTGAATTAGTATCTAGGACACAATATACTTAGATACCTTACTTGATTCATATGTAGGATGATATGTGTTAAGAACTTAAGTGAATTTTTACATCCCCGCTCAATGATGTAGGTGTAAGATTCAACTTAGGTAAAAGATTAGAGGTTGGGAAACCATAATCACGCAATTAACCCTACGAATCAACAACCTAGGTAAGAAAGTTAATGAATGAAATCCAATAGCATAATATATATTTTTTAGAGTGATTCAACCCTGGTTTTTCTCTTATTGATTGTCTCAAGACCTTTACTTTCCATATTTTTTAGTTTTAATTTACAATTTCCAAACTTTTTATTTGGTTACTCTCGCATCAATTGAATCTAAAGTGTGAACTGGAATAAAATCATTGCCAAATCTAGTCTTCGTGGGATCGATAACTCAGCTTTCTTGAAGGACACTATATTACTTGGTAGACCACGTACTCTTGCATGTGCGCTTGGGCGCTATCAGAGATCCACTTTAATCCCTTCAGTAGAAACAATATGACCGAGAAAAGTCACAACACTTAGCAAAAATTCACACTTGGAAAATTTGGCATACAACTCTTTATCCTTAAGGGTCTGAAGAACAATCTGAAGGTGATTGGAATCCTCCTCCTCACTCTGTGAGTAAACTAGGATTTCATCAATGAACACTAAAATGAAAAAGTCCAAAAACTACTTAAAACCCTATTCATATGTTCCATAAAAATTGTAGGGGGGTTAGTTAAACCAAAGGACAGAACCAAGAATTCAAAATAACTATACCATGTTTAGAAAATAGTCTTGGGGAATCAACTTCCTAACTTTAACTAATGATAACTCGAATAGAGATCTATTTTTGAGAAATATTTAGCACACTAAAGTTGGTCAAAAAAGGTCATCATCCTGGGAAGAGGATATTCATTTTTCATTGTAATCTTATTTTATTAGCGATAATTAATGCACATACTGAGAGACCCATCTTTCTTGCACATAAAAAGTATTGGAGCACCCTAAAGGGAAAAACTAGGATAGATAAAACCTTATCAATGATTCCTTCAGTTTATCTTTTAACTTTTTTAGCTCCACTGGAGTCATTCGATATGGTGGGATGGAAATTGGATGGGTATCTAGCAAGATATCAATCTAATAATCTATTTTCCTGGAGGTATTTTGAGAAGATCTTTTGGAAAGACTTTAGGAAATTCATTAACTACTGGAATAGACTATAGTAAGTGACTTCTAGCGCTAAAATGCCTGACCCGGACTAGATAGTACAAACAACCTTTCGATATCAATTTTCAATATCAAAGATGAGAAATGAATCTTCCCTTTGGTACCAAGAAACTATCCTTCCATTCCATGATAGGTTTATTAGAAAAATGGAAAGTGACTTTCTTGGTTCTACAGTACAAGGTAGCATAATAAGAGTGGATCCAATCTATCCTCAGAATTATATTACAGTCTACCATATCTAGCTTAACCAGATACACCACAGTATCCTGATGAAAGAAAGACACAACACAATTTTTATAAACCCTTCTAGAAATAATAGACTCTCCAATAGGGATAGAAATAGAGAAGGGTTCAAAAATATTTTTGGTATCAAAAAAAAATTTACAGCCACATATAGGATCAAAAGAGATAGAGAGGAACCGAGATCAATAGCACATAAATATCACGGGAGAAACTATGTAACATACCCATAAAAGCATCTGGTAAGGACTTTGAATCTTGACAATAGATAGGACATACAGATAGTTGCAACCCAAAAGTACCATTCTTTGTAGGTGGGGCTAAAGAAGTAGTCACATGGGCCTTATTGCACCTCAAATTTCCCTTTACTGAGGGATACTCTCTCTAATATGATTGATATGACCGCAACCATAGCACATGCGACTCCCAAATTGGAATTTCCCTAGGTGAAATTTTCCGCAAGTGTTGCAGGGAGGATATGATCTAGAGGGCTGAGCTACACTACCTTGAGACTGTACCCTGAATCTTAGGGCCATTGCTAGGATGAAATTGTTGATCACTCAAATGTTTAAGGGTTGGTGCACTAGCTGCTGAATAATAATTACCCCAAGATATTTTTTAACCATAGCCTACACCCACTATGCTACTGACTCACATTCCGATTTGTATCTTAGCCTTTTTACTCTGCCTCTTTCTATTTTTTATTTACCCCCTCTACCTATTGCATGTACACTACCAACCTATATATATCCATGTGATTTATCAATATAGCCCCCTTACATTACAACACCAAATCATTAGAAAGACCAAAAACAAACTTTCTCATTTAGGACCTCATATTAGACACCAACTCTAGAGCATAATGAGACAACTGAGTAAAATTTAGAGCATACTCCTTAAAACTTATCTTTCCCCATTTAAGGTTCACAAACTCCTCATCCTTAGCCTCCTTAAAATCCGAAGGAAAGAAATGATCAAGGAAGGTGTCAAAAAGATCCTCACAAATAGCAGGTTCAACATCCCCACCTCTATTTTTCTCCCACTCATCATATCACTGATAAGACACCCCTTTCAGCTAGTATGATACAAATTACACCCCTTTATTATCGCTAACATGCATCACCCTAAGAATCTTTTCCATTTCACCCACAAACTCTTGAGGATCTTCCTCAACTTTGGATCCCGTAAAAGTTGGTGGGTTTAGTCGCATGAACTTATCAACTCGAGTAACATTTGAGAAACCCATAATAGATCCAGTATTACCTAAAAGGCAGGACTGAGATAACATAATCTTAAAAAGTATATGGATGGTCTATCTGAACTTTACATTAGGAATTTTGCACTGAGGGGCCTGATTATAGGTGGTATTGGTTCTAGGCGCCCAGGAGGACTAGCCTGGGCTGGTTGAACCACAATAGGAGTGGTGGAATCAAAAGTGTGGATGCCATTACGGTCAGTATCCCATGAGTAAGACAAACCTCTTCATCCCGTGGATGTTCCAGCTGAAGCCCTTTGGTCATTAGTTATTCTTGGAGGCATAATTTGAAATGCGGGAAAAACTTAGAGGTCAGAAAAATTCACTTGAAATAAGACTCTCTAGCATGAACTAGAACATGAAAAATGTAAAAATTCCTAAATGTTTTGTAGCCTTCCATTTATAAGAGTAGCGAGCTACACACCCATAAAAAGAACTCCACTTAACACTGCTTTGTAAATACTCTAGGAGCTTGAACCTGAATCTGATGCCAAGTTTGTCATGACCTGAGCCTAGGCCCTGAGTGTCACAGAAATCCTAGACCAATAAAGGCCCAAGAAGATTCTTTAGAATTTTATCATAAGAATAATCATATTCAAATTTATGAAAAATAGACCCAAAAGACATTTTTCAATTTAGCTAAAAATAATAACCCAAAACTCTTGAACATATGACATAAAAATATCCAACTAAACTAGTCTACGAAACCTCTAACATAAATAGGCCATCTAAGCAGAACAAGGCATCAGTGATACCATAAATTGAAAATACTGAGTCTTTAAGATAAACTACCTTTTAAAAGATGGATGGTTCACCAGCTAATGTTGTCCTAATGATACTAATGCTACACCAAACCATGAGAGGGTACTTTAGAACCTCCATCATAAAATGATATAGCCATCCGAGCATGTTCAATACATGGAATGTATTGGTATATAGAACAACCAATGATAAGATATGCTTTATACAAAATAATCATAAGGATAGAGTTCGAATCATAGAGATATAAATAATGACTTCAAATAACAACTTAAAACATAGACTCAACTCTTTTCTTAGTCCTTGTCTAGATGGTACACTCGACATCTCTATATACACCACAGGATATATGAGTTCAGCTCTAACTTGTCGGACAAGCCCCTAATCCAAGTTTTCTGCAAGGATTTGAGTCTCTCTTCTCTAGTATGCCAAAGCACGAAGAAAGTATATAATGATATTTATATTTCATAACATAATCAACCCCACGTTAGCAAAGTGCAATTTTTAGCAATGATCTTTTCAAACTAATGCCTACTCGGGTAACCATCTAACTCTCGTTAAGCCCATATTTTAACTTCTTTAAGACGTTAATCATTCTCGATAGCCATTTCTTTCTCTTAAAGGTATTCTCTTGTTGGTATCGTCATACCAAGACTTGCAAGTTACATAATTCATCTCCCATCTTCCCTTTAACCACTTTCAAACAATAGTCATTGACCATAAAAGATAATGTAAGAATCAAATAAGAATTCTCTATCAAATTAGTATAAGGATTTTGGCAAAACATCTTTTGTTCAAGTTGTCTCTAAAGTTTGAAAGGTAATCATATCTTTCAAACACCCATATAATTTACATTGGAAACAATAGCAATTTATAATGCAAGTAGTACTTTCCAACACATTTACGTAAGTAATGAATAATTTAATGAATAAGATATTCAAAAACTCAGCCTTTTCGTCAATCATAATATAACCCACAACCTTAGTAAAACTCATGATTTTTGGCATAAATGGAGATTTAGGAACATGCTCTTGAAACTAGATAAAAAACCATAATTTATACACAATTAAAAATTTAGAAAAATATATTTTCAAACCTAATAGAAGAGGGTCATTCTACATAACTCATGGCAGAAGGAGTTTTTCAAAAAAGCTTGAGATTTGAGCCTTAAGTATTGAACCCTAGTTGTTTTTTCTTCTAAGAGTAATGGGGAAGATTAGAATGTGTTTTTTAGTAATAAGAATCATATTAAGGATTCGGGGGTCATTTAGTGTAGGTGAGGGATGATTTTTAAAATAAGGAAAGGACCATAATGCCCCTGAATAATAAAATAAAAATAAATCTCGCTAGACCTAGGGTGCTACGCGATCATTCTCCTCTGCTTAGTCTACTAGCATCATACCTCAAATATCATAAGCCCCTAATTCAATTGAATTTTAAATTATACGTAGAGGGTTACCATTATCAACTAAGATCATAATCTCCTCCCCCCTATTTCAATTCAAAAGAATGCCAATTAAAACTACCTAGACTTCCCCATATGAAGCCAATCAAGAACACTAACTAAATACTCATATCCCTTATAAACTTAAGACCTCATTTGTCAACATACTATCTTAGGTACAACTTATGCTTATAAACTTAAGGTTGCTACTCATCTAATGACTTAGCCATAATTAACTATTTCAATACTAGTCTGCATGCGTGTGTATGCATGTGTGTGTGTGTGTGTATATATATATATATATATCACTTACACAATCAAGCCTTCTATAAGGTATTAACGTAAAATGTTCCACACACCAAATACAGCAAACTAGGTCCATTTTTCATAAAGCCAACATTACTATTTCCAAGCTATCATTCTTTTCACCACAAGAAACCTAAAGTTCAAACTTATAGGATAGTACCAATTATGAACTACAAATAAAATATCCCACCTACTATACTAGTCTATCAAAAATTTTTTGATAAGGAAATCAACCTTAATTTCTTATTTCACTTAATTGTGGCCTATAAACATGTCATCTTCACAACATTACTACTACACCTTAAAATTCACTATACATTCTCACCTTCTAGACTGGATTACAACTGCTAGGTAAAATCAAGAAATACTAGGTCTACTAAACCTTATGATAAAAATAGTCAAATTTAATCCTACAACCTATCTAACTGCAGTCCATTAACACCTTTTTCTTTTTCACATCATGCCTACTCATCCATACATGCATATAAATGCCTTCATAATTCTAAAAGCATCAAGAAACCTCCCTCTAAGAACCATAAATTCAAGAGTAACTTTATAAATTCTTAACCACTATATGATTCCATTCATAACCAATAATTGATCATTAATGCTTTAATCACAAGACATCGGGAGCTTCTTCCCTAGTTCACACATATATTCTAAATTATTTTAACTAATCACTCTTTTTTTACTAACCCCCATAAAATTTATAAATCTTGCTATACCATATCCAAAACCACAAGCGAATACCATCCCAACACTCACTTAGTGGGTAGACTCTAGATACATTCTCCACTCATACATTATCCCCCGCTCTGGATTGTAAACTTATACTCAATACCTTTGGATATTGGATCATCTTACTGTATGCCTTATAACATTCTAAATAACATTATAGTACCACATATTCTTATCTCAGTTCAGCTCATAGTGGATGCATAAGAGGCTTAGAACCTGAAAATTTAGCTAAGTGTTGGAGACTTAGTTTTATTTATGGCCTCTTAAATTTGATGATTTTTAAAGTGACCTTCCTGACCTCGAGACGTAAGTTTTTGAGTTAATTCATGTTTAGAGGTATAAGAAGCGTGTCTCAGAGAATTTTCAGATTTATTGAATGAGATTGAGGCACGTTTAGATTTCATTTTGAGAACCTCACCGCAATTGCATTACATCGTAGTAGGTATAGCAGTGAGGAGTTCATTGCATCATGTTGATGCTTAATTCGACATTTCAGTTATGAATTTAAATTCCAGAGGGACATTCTTGTCTTTTTCCATCACCCAATCCATAAAAACACGAGATTAACCTTCAGTGAAGGCATTATATGCCCAAATTCCTCAATTTCTCTATATATTAAACCCTAAACCTTCCCCGATTTCATTAAGTTAAAGCATCTTCCTTTCAAAAAAAACCAATAAATTGTGCTTCCCAATTCAAGAACGTTCAAGACAAGTTAATTATCTTTCAAGATTAAAACTTTAAGGTATGTGTGATGTTCATCCATGGGCCCTTTTCATCCATGGAGTCTAAGAATCCATTTTTAATTTTTAAATTATGGTTTTTTACATGTTATTATAAATTATATCCATGAATCTCATATGAACTTTGATTTTGAATCATGTTTACCATGTGATTTTGTTTCAACTATCCCTTGACACGTTTAAATAATGATTATTCGCATGTTAAATCCTTAACCTATGATTTTAATATTGCAATTATGCTATTATAACATGTTTTAACTATTCTCATGCTTTAACTTATGACCCTCATGTGTTTGATGAAATGCCTAAGAGATGAAATTTTGAACAATGATCCCTATTATGATTTGTAAAGCTATATATGTCCTTATTGATACTTCTATTAAGTGTTGGGGGTTATGAATACCCAAAATTTAACTGTTTACTTAGTATCAGTATCTTTTAGAATGGTTTCAGATATGTATGAGAATTATTCATTCAGTCAGTTATCATAATCAGCTAAACTTAGATCAGTTAAGTAATTTGAGTCAGTTCAATTTGGAGTAAGATTTAGCACCGAGCGAACCCAGGGATAGGTGCTCACCTGCCAGTTGAGGGTGTGACTCTTAGTATCAATCCTTATATTCCAGAACTATGTAGCTAGCATATGTTTAAGATATAAACCTACTAGTTGAGGGTTGACATATATCTCACCAGGGCAACTGCCAGTAGAGGATGACTCTTTAGTCCTTTAGGACTTCACTTTAGTAGATCCACACAATTATTGTTAGTACCCATGGCACGGTAATAATACCCTTCTAACTGGGGTCACTGGTTGGACTCTAATTACCTCATATCAGGGCATGCCGGCTAAATAATACCTCCCATAGTTTAAGTACAGTATTCAGTTTCAAGTCTGTTTGATCATAGAATACAGTTATCATTTATTCAATTATTAGTATTTTAGTTTACATATTATTTTGGAATCATATTATATGCTTGCTCATGCATTCACAGATTTCATGCATTTATATTTAGTTACCCCATGCTATTCATTCCGCCAGTTATTATTCTTGCACTTAAACCCATGCATATCAGCCTAACCTCATTTTCTCATACCAGTACATTTAAAGTACTGATCGCATACTATTTTCTTGCACTATGATATTTAATATCATAGGTTCAGATGCTCAGGATCATGACTGTGCATAGACAGTTCAGCCAATCAGTAGTAGTAGTCATGGTGTGTCCTCATCTATCGAGGACATGATGGCTTATTTCAGTTTACTTCAGTATTTCAGTACATTCTTTTAGTTTGTCAGTTGGATTTAGTTAGGGCCTATTCCATCAACTCTTTTTAGTTAGTTTTAGATGTTTTTAGATACTTCAGATAGTCAATTAGTTTGTTAATCTTTTCAGTCAGATTTCAATATGTTCGTTTATATTTTGGACTTGAGAAATTCTATTGTATTAATCTCAGTACTTAAAACCTTTGGCATTATTCAGTTATTTCCTCACATGTGTATTTTATTACCATATTATTTAGTGCTCACAGTAGGTACTAGTTCATGGGTTAGCTTGTGGTCTTTTGAGACCGTAAGCACCGTTGTTGTGACTAAGGGGTAGCCTCAGGTTGTGAAAATGCTTGGTATCAAAGCCTAAGGTTTTAAAGTGTCCTAGGGAGTTTGAAAGTTGCTTTGATTAGAGTGTTATGCGTGGGTGTAAAGCGCTCCACACTTATGGACAAGACACTACAAGGTGTTTTAGAAAAACTTTCCCTTTTTTCAGTGTTCATGTCATGCGAAAGAGCATGAGCTCTGGTCAAACTCTCTTTCTAATTCATTCTTTCTTCTGTTTACAGAAAATGACTCATAGAAAGAACTACAAAAATCAACCCGCACCTCTGCCTGTTCAGGAAGATTCCCTGAACGAGCATGTCTCCCACGCCGAGGTCAGAGCAACGTTCACTACTTTAGCTCACTCAGTAGCATCTCAAAACATTCAGCAGGCTACTATCCCAGCAATTCCTATGGCTAATACCACTGCAGCTAGGATTTGGGACTTCACTAGAATAAATCCCCCTCAGTTTTTGGGGTCCAAGTCTGATAATGATCCGCAGGAATTCCTTGATATGATTCAAAAAGTGTCTGATATTATGGGTGTCACATCTAGTGAGAGTGAAAACTTGGATACTTACTAGTTACAAGATGTACTCACACCTAGTATAGCAATATAAGGGGGATAGAGAGGCAGATATAGGGCATGTAGAATGGGATGAGTTCACCATAACCTTTATAGATAGGTTTTTATCTTTAGAGTTGAGGGAAGCTAAGATGCAGGAGTTCATAAATTTGAAATAGGGTAACATGAGTATGAGGGAGTATTCTCTTAAGTTTACCTAGTTGGCCAGGTATGCTCCTTCAATGGTGGCTAATAACAGGTCTAGGATGAGTAAATTTGTCTCTAGTGTAGCTGATAGTATGGTCAAGGAGTGTAGAACTACAATGTTGATTAAGGATATAGAAGTTTATAGGCTTATGGTCCATGCTTAGTAGATTGAGGAGGAGAAGGTTAAGAAGAAGGAAAGGGAGAATAAAAGGGCTAGGATAGGTAGATTTAACTTTGCTCAGCCAAGGTCGGAGGGTGGTAACTGTCCTCAATTCCATCAGAAATCTTCAACCCCAGCTCTGTCTTCAGCTAGTGATCTAATGGCAAAGTTCAGAAATGATAATTAGGATGGAGCGCCAGGCTCTAAGTCCTAGGGCAGTGTAAATAGTGGTCATACTAATCCTCTTTTCCAGAAATATAGTAGAAATCATCAGGGTGTATGTAGAGCCAATAGTGATGTGTACTTTAGGTATGGAAAGCCAGGCCATAGAGATAGGGATTGCCCAAGAGTGGTTAGCAGGGTCAATCCAACCATCTCCCAGTTCTTTCTGGTCGCCCAACTCAACAGGGTGTCACTTCCAGCACACCCAGTGGTCAATTCCTGAATACACTGTATGTACTCCAGTCTCGACAGGATTAGGAAATTTCTCCTGATGTGGTTATGGGTATGTTATAGGTCTTCCAATTATATGTTTATGATTTGTTAGATCTCAGAGCTTCCCTTTCTTTTGTAACCCGTTACATAGCTGTTAATTTTGGTATCAGTCCCAAAACTCTAGTAGAGCCTTTCTCAATGTCTACCCCAGTGGGTAAATCTATTCTAGCCAGGCAGGTATACAAAAATTTCCCGATTATAGTATCTCAGAAAGTCACTTCAGCAGACCTTGTGAAGTTAGAGATACCTAATTTTAATGTCATTCTCGACATGGATTGGTTCATTTTTAGTTTTTGAATGAACCAGTCCTTGAATGGAGGGGTAGTACATCAGCGTTTATGGGTCAACTTATTTCATACCTTAGAATAAGAAAACTGATATCCAAGGGATGTGTTTACTATTTTGTTTGAGTCAAAGACTCTAATTCTGTGACTCTTAATCTCTAGTCCATTTCAGTAGTAAGTGAATTTCTAGATGTTTTCCCTATTGATCTTCCCGGAGTTT
This sequence comes from Capsicum baccatum var. pendulum, assembly GCA_030864225.1. Lineage (NCBI taxonomy): Eukaryota > Viridiplantae > Streptophyta > Magnoliopsida > Solanales > Solanaceae > Capsicum > Capsicum baccatum. The sequence goes on along the minus strand of CM061559.1, from coordinate 216,259,528 downwards.
CTCCCAAAAGGAAAATTGACTTCAAAATAGACTTTCTTCTAGATATCTAACCTATCTCTATTATGCCCTACAAAATGGCTCCAACTGAGCTTAGGGAGTTGAAAGAATAGTTGGAAGACCTCTTAGATAAAGGATTCATCAGGCCCAGTATTTTCTCATAGAGCGTTCTAGTCTATTTCGTGTGAAAAAAACATGGTTCTCTTAGGATGTGTATTAATTACTATTAGTTGAACAAAGTCACAATAAAGAATAAGTACCCACTTCCTAGAATTGATAATTTGTTCGACCAACTTTAGGGTGCCAGTTATTTCTCTAAGATAGACCTCAGATCCGGTTGTCATTAGCTCAGAGTCAAAGAATGTGATAGTTCAAAAATAGCTCTCAGAACTCGATATGGTCACTTCGAATTTCTAGTTATATCTTTTGGACTAACGAATGCCCCAACAACTTTTATAGATTTGATGAACAGAGTATTCAAGTAGTACTTGGACATATTTGTGATAGTTTTCATTGATGATATTCTTGTCTATTCCCGTAATGAAAATGATCATGCAGACTACCTCAAAATTGTATTGCAGGCTTTTAAAGCCCATCAGTTATTCACCAAATTCAATAAGTATAAATTTTGGCTATAATTAGTATCTTTCCTTGGCCATATTATTTCCAGTGATGGAATTATAGTTGACCTTCAAAAGACAGAAGCAGTGAGAAATTGGCCTAGACCCATCTCTCCATCAGATATCAGGAGTTTCTTGGGTTTGGCTAGCTATTACCGATAGTTTATTGAAGGGTTTTCATCTATTGCATCCCCCATGTACATATTGACATCGAAAAAAGTCAAATTTCAATGGCCAGATTCTTGTGAGAAGAGTTTTCAGTAGTTGAAGACTCGACTCACCTTAGCCCCAGTTTTGATGTGCAGACAGTTCAGATGGGTTTGTTGTTTATTGTGATTCTTCCAGAGTTGGTTTGGATTGTGTTTTGATGCAGAGGGGTAAGGTAATAACCTACGCCTCTATATATCTTAAACCCCATAAAAATAAGTACCCTACCTATGATCTTGAGTTGCCAGCTATTTTATTTACCTTAAAATTTTTGAGGCATTAGTTGTATGGGGTTCATGTTGATGTGTTCACGGATCACAAAAGTTTGCAGTATGTATTTTTGTAGAAAGATTTAAATCTCCATCAGAGAAGGTGGTTAGAATTGTTGAAAGATTATGATATGAGTATTTTGTATCATCCGAGCAAGGCTAATGTAGTGGCAGATTCCCTTAGTAGATTGTTTATGGGTAGTGTTGCTCATGTAGAGGATGATAAAAAGTAGTTAGTCAGGGAAGTTCATCAGTTTGCTAGATTAGGTGTGCAGTTGATGGATTCAGTAGAGGGTAGTGTATAGGTTCAGAATAGTTCAGAATCTTCTTTGATTGCCGAAGTGAAAGAAAAGCAAGATAGGGATTCCAGTCTGTCTAAGATAAAGGAGGCAGTCCGAGATCAGAAAGTAGAGATTTTCTCCCAAGGGGGAGATGGTGTGTTAATATGTCAGGGTAGGCTATGTATACCATGTGTAGATGGTTGAGGCAGTGAATCCTTATAGAAGAGCACGGTGCACGATACTCTATTCACTCAGGGGCCACTAAGATATATCATGATTTACGAGAAATCTATTGGTGGAGTGGCATGAAGAGGGATAGTTTAGAGTTTGTAGCTAGTTTCTCTAACTTTCAGGTTAAGGTTTAACACTAGAGGCCTAGTGGTACATTGCAGGAGTTTAGTATTCCTACTTCGAAGTGGAAAGAGGTGATCATAGATTTCATGACGCGTTTGTCTCATACACGTCATTATCATGATTCGATATGGGTTATTATAGATAGAATGACCAAATCAGCTCATTTCTTACCAGTTCATACTTCCTATACAGTTGACTCTATGTAAGAGAGTTGGTTAGATTGCATGGAGTCCCATTATCCATCATTTCAGATAGAGGTACTCAGTTTACCTCTCACTTTTGGAAAGCTTTTCAAAAGGGTCTTGGTACCCAAGTTCGTCTTAGTACAACCTTTCACCCTCAGACAGATGGCCAGGTAGAGAGGACCATTCAGTCCTTAGAGGATATATTAAGAGCGTGTGTTATCGACTTTAAGGGTAGTCGGGATGATCACTTGTCTTTGATTGAGTTTGCCTATAATAACATCTATCATTCTAGTATTCAGATGGCTTCTTTTGAGGTGAAAGAAGATTTAGTTCTCCTATTGGTTGGTTTGAGGTAGGTAAAACTATGTTGAGAGGGCTAAATTCAGTATTTGATGCGATAGAGAAGGTTCAGTTAATCAGGGAGAGGCTTAAGATAGCCCAAAGTCACCAGAAATCCTATGCAGATGTGAGGAGAAGAGATCTTGAGTTTGAGGTTGGTCACTTAGTCTATTTGAAAATCTCTCCCATGAAGGGAGTGAAGAGGTTTTGCAAGAAGGGGAAACTCAATCCCCGATATATTGGCCCTTACAGGATCTTGAGTCTCTTTGGAAAGGTATGAGTTGTCTTTAGATTTGGCATCAGTGTTCCATGTCTCTTTGTTAAAGAAGTGTATTGGCAACCCAACTGTGGTAGTTCCTTTAGAAAGTACGAGTGTTCAGGACAACCATTCTTACGAAGAAATCCTAGTTCAAATACTTGATCATCACATTCGTAGACTGAGGTACAAAGAAGTTCCCTAGGTCAAATTTCGTTGGTGGAATTAGTCTGTTGATAGAGCCACTTGGGAAGCAGAAGCAAACATGCGTACCAAGTACCCTCATCTTTTCTCCGCAAAATCAGACTTAGCGTATGGTAATAGTTTTCCTTAGATTATATCTTTTACATTCTCAGTGCCATGCCATATAACTATCTTCATGTCATTGCATGCATTTATGAATCAGTTCAGTCAAGTATTATGTTTCAAACTCTGTCATGTAACCATGTTTTCAGTTATGCATATTTAGTATGTGATTTCAGTCCCCTCAATATTCTCAGGTTACTTAGTCTCATTCGAGGATGAATATTCCCTAGGGGATATATTGTAATACTCCTTATTAGTCTTAGCTTATTTCAGCTCATAGTGCAAGCATAAGAGGCTTAGAACCTGAAAATTTAACTAAATGTTGGGGACTTAGTTTTATTTTTGGCCTATTAACTTCAATGATATTTAAAGTGACCTTCCCGATCCCGAGACATAAGTTTTTGAGTTAATTCATGTTCAGGGGTGTAAGAAGCATGTCCTGAGGAAGTTTTAGATTTTTCAAATGAGGATTGAGCCACGTTTCAATTTCATTTCCAGAACCTCACCGCGATTGCATCACATCATGGTGGGTATATTAATGAGGAGTTCATCAAATTACGGTGATGCTCAATTTGACATTTCAGTTATGAATTTAAATTCCAAAGGGGAAGTCTTGTCTTTTTCCATTGTCCCAATCCGTAGAAACACAGGATTAACCTTTAGTTCAGGCATTATATGCCCAAATTCCTTAATTTCTCTCTATATTAAACCATAACCCTTCCCCAAGTTCATCAATTCCAAGCATCTTCCCTTCAATAAAACCAATAAATTATGCTTCTCGATCCAAGAACATTCAAGACAAGTTAATTCTCTTTCAAGATTAAAGCTTTAAGGTAGGCGTGATGTTCATCCATGGGACCTTTTCACCCATGGAGTCCAAGAATTTATTTGTAAGTTTTAAAATATGGTTTTTACATGTTATTATGAATTATATCCATGAAGTTCATATAAACTTTGATTTCTAATCATGTTTACCATGTGATTTTGTTGCAACTGTCCCTTGACACGTTTGAATGATGATTATTCACATGTTAAATCCTTAACCCATGATTTTTATATTGTAATTATGCTATATCACATGTTTTAACTATCCCCATGATTTAACTCATAACCCTCATGTGTTTGATAAAATGCCAAAGAGATAAAATTTTGAACAATGATCCCTATTATGATTTGTAAAGCTATATATATACTTATTGATACTTCTATTAAGTGTTGGGGGTTATGAATACCCAAAATTTATCTTTTTACTTAGTCTCAGTATCACTGAAAATGGTTTTAGATATGTATGAGAATTATTCATTCTGTCAGTTATCATAATTAGTTAAACTTAGATCAGTTCAGTACTCTGAGTCAGTTCAGTTGGGAGTAGGATTTAGCACCGAGCGATCCCAGGGATGGGGAATTACCTGCTAGTAGAGGGTATGACTCTTAGTAGCAATACCTATATTCCAGAACTACGTAGCCAAAGTAGGTTTGAGATGTTAACCTTCCAGTTAGGGTTGACATGTATCTCACCAGAGCACGTGCTAGTAGAGAGTGACTCTTTGGTCCTTCAGGAATTCACATTAGTGGATCCACACAGCCATTGTTAGTACCCGTGGAATGGTACCAACACACTTCTAACTAGGGTCACTTGTTGGATCCCAATTAGCTCAAATCAAGGCATGTCGGTTAGATGAAACCTCCCACAGTCTCAGTCGAGTATTCAGTATAGAATTCAATTTCAGGTTTGTTTGACCATAACATATAGTTATCAATGATTCATTTATCAGTATTTTGGTATTTCAGTTTACAGGTTGTTTCAGAATCATATTATATGTTTGGTCATGCATTCGCAGATTTCACTGTTTTCATACATTTATATTCAGTTACATCATGTTATTCATTCATTTAGTTATTATTCATGCACATGAACCCATGTATATCAACCTAACCTTATCTCTCATACCAGTACATTTAAAGTACTGATCGCACACTCTTTTCTTGTGCTCTGATGTTTAATATAATAGGTTTGAATACTCTGGCTCCTAACCGTACATAGACAGTTTAGCCTATCAGCAATAGTAGTTGTGGTGAGTCCTCATCTATCGAGGACATGATGGCTTATTTCAGTTTACTTCAGTATTTCAGTACTTTCTTTTAGTTTGTCAGTTGGAGTTAGTTGGGGCCTGTCCCATCAACTCTTTTCAGTCAGTTTTAGAGGCTTTCATATAGTTAGTTGGTTTGTTAATCTTTTCAGTCAGATTTCATTATGTTTTTTTATTTAGACTTGAGAAATTCCGTTGTAATAATCTCAGTACTAAAAACCTTTGGCATTATTTAGTTATTTCCGCACTTGTGTATTTTATTACTATATTATTCAGTGTTTACAATAGGTACCATTTCATGGGTTAGCTTGTGGTCTTTTGGGATCATAAGCACCGCTGTCACAACTAGGGGTAACCTCGAGTCGTGACAAACACTATCTCATTGGGTGTCAACATTACCATATACTTGAATCGTGGTCTAATATAAAGTTTTTCATGACCCGATCCTAGGACTTGGACCTAATAGGCATCCTAGACCAATGAAGGCTCAAGAGAACCCCTTAACATATCATCATAAGCATCTCAATAAGTATTTGCGAAAGAAAGACCAATTAGAGAAAATTCATTTAAAATATAATAAAAATTAACCAAATTTTTATAAAAAAAACATTTAAACGACATCCACATAGGTCCACGAAGCCTCTACCATAAAAGTGAAAAAATCTAAGTCAGGACATGGCCTTGAAGATACCACAAAATGGATAGTAAAAATTTAATATGAAGATAAACCATATGTTTTTTGAAAGATGGAGGGCTTATTAATTTCTTATTATGTCTTAAAGAATCTGAATGCTTCACAGAACCATGAGAAAATGCCTCCAAACCTATATCATGAAAGTATGTAGCATCAAAGACGATCAATATGACGAGTATGGGTATGCAACCCATGGGAAGGGAAAAATAGTTTATTAAACAAGCCATAAATTTTATAACATCATTCATAATAGAGAAGATATGGTGAAAGTTATGCAAAACATAAAGACGTAACCACTTAAAAACTTAGTTCTGAACTATGTAGTTTGTACCGGCATAAGTAACCCATGGTCTATATGGGTCTAGTCCATACCCAATCGATGGGCCTCAATCCATGCATACTACACGATTGAGACTAGGCTAAATTCACCAATAGTCTAAATCCATATTTCATCCCCATATTAAGGAAAATATTATCGCCCAATTAAGGAACGAGCATCCCTATGTCGGCAAAACATAGGTTTTGGATGTTGATCACATAAACATACGCCTTCTCGATGCACTACATACTTCTCTTTAAGTCCAATTAAAATATTAACTATAACATTTATCGATAGAGTTTTTTATAAGGCATTTACATTTTGGTATCATCATACCAAGAGTTGAAGTGATCTACGTCATGTGAAATCATTATCGTAAAACATTATAGACTCTTAATCCAGTTCTTCAAATCATAAACATAGCCATAATTGAATTTTCATAAGATTCTTAAAATATCTCATTATTTCATACTATACATTGTTCAAAAGACTTGGGGAAAACACTATAATCGTCAATGAATTACGAAGCTTTTGAAAGACTTGAAGGTCATAGTTTCATCATTCATAACATTAAACATTTCAAATTCGTAATGTAAAAGTTCACCATTTCAAATAGTCATTTCAAGTCTCAAAACCCTCAAATAAAGATTAGACAACAATTTGTAAAGAGAGGATATCAATAGAAAGATTTCATGAAAATCGTTCTCAGCTCTAGTTTCAAACCATCAATATAATATAGGTATAAACTCAATAAACCAACACTCTGTGATAGGTGAAAATAGGGATTTTTCAACATGCCTTGGGTAAGAATTTAGGAATAAATCTTGGAATTGGAAAAATTAGCTTGAAATATATGAAACCATTTAAGACTTACTTGACTTGGATTTGTTCCACATACCCCTGATAAAGAATTTGATGAGAAAACCCAACACTCCGTGATAGTTGAAAATAGGGATTGTTCAACATACCTTGGGTAAGAATTTAGTAATAACTCTTGGAATTGGAAACCTTAGCTTGAAATATATGAAACCATTAAAGATTTACATGACTTGAACTTGTTCCATATACCCCTTGATGATGAATTTGATGAGAGAAAATTAAGAAGAAACTTTAAACCTATTATCTCTCTTGAAACTTTAGGGTTGGGAGTTTGGGGATTTTAGAAGAAAAAAGAAAGTGTTTAGATCTGTGAATTAGGTTAAATAAGCATGTAGGAAGTGTTTTAAATAAGGCTTCTACTGATTTATCTAAGAGACTAAAATACCCCTAAAGACGTACATTAAAAAAATTCAAAATAAGGTTTCAAGATTTGGTATACGGGTTGTGGAACCTTTTCAAGGCCTGTGAACTAGATTCGTGGAAATCAAAGGATATTTTAATATTTTAGGACCAGGTCCATGACTTGATCTAGGAGTCATGGAACCATTTCACGGTTCGTAAACTCAACTTATAGAAATTAAAAACTTTTCCGCTGATCATGGAAACATTTCCACTGGTCATAGAAACATTTCCACTGGTCGTGAAAACTTTTCTACTGGTCATAGAAACTTTTCCACTGGTCATAAAAACTTTTCCACTAACTTTGGAAACTTTCACTGGGCATGAACTAGACCTATGGAAACCTGGAAACAAAAAATTTTCCTCCTAAACTTATACTAAGTGTTGGATACATGAAGATCCACAAAAATATTCGGGGTGATACACTTATCCAACTAGAAATCATTGGGTTCGACCTAAAACGCTCATGAAGAATTGTTCAAATTCTAGTCTAAAAGTGTGGGATGTTACAAAATCTCTCCCCCTTTTAAAATGAATCAAACAAGAAAACATAGGAATTTGTCTAAATAATAATTAAAAAGTAATATATTATAACAAATCCAATCAATTAAACCACACTAATATGGGGAAAAACTTTTATTGGACTTCTAATGGAATGCCTATTAGAAGACCAAATTATGTATCCTTGGGAATATCTGTAAGATCTGACGACTTAAATGTTCATTATAAGACACGGTCATGACCCGAGCTGAGGCCCTGGCCACAACGGGAATCTCAAAACACGAAGGTCCGAGAGACCCCTTAGCATACTATTATAAGCATAATCCATACATAGACCAAAGTGCTGAAGATATAATGAAATCAAGAAAATCTGAAAATCAAATTATGTCAATAATGCCATGACTATACAATAACCAAAACTCGTCCACGAAGCTTCTACTAAATACTAACTGTCTAGGCCTGGACAAAGCCCCCGAAAGGACCATAAATTGAAAAACTCCACATATGAGTAATTACTTTCCGAAAGATGGATGGCTCTCTAATTCTATCATATCCCAAATGTTCTACTAATGTGATGGACCATAGGACTATACCGCAGAACCTGAAATATAGGGAGGTCAATACTTGGAGATCATTGGTATTTCGAACAATCCAAAAATAAGATATATTTCATATAACATAATTGAAAAAATTGTGAATATAGTTTAGCATAATATATGTGTGTGTGTGTGTAAAAACACATGGGAATAATATGAAAAGCTTCAATTCATTCTTGTAAAACCTTGACTCAACTCTTTGATTTAATTTTGAACTAGATGGTACACCCTAGAATTCAGAATACCCATGGGCTATTTGGATCCGTCCTTGACTCGGCGGCCAAGCCCCCAATCCAAATTTGTCGCAAGGATTGGAGTTTTCATAATCCGGTATACCCCCATGTGAGTATACCATAGGAATCCCCCCATGTGAGATGTCCCAATTATCCTCCCATGTAGGATAACATATCATAAATTCTGCATTGGCAAAACATAATTTCGGGCAATGAGTTATCTGAACTCGTGCCTTTTTTGAGTAGCCATCTAACCCTCTTTTGATCCTAATTTTAGTCCTTTAAAATCATGCTTCATGCTCAAAATATTCTTTCTTTTCATGTGAAAGGGCACTCCATAATAGGTACTTTCATAACTAGACTTGCAAGCCATATAATATCATATCAAATTCATAGCCCTTTTCATTTTAAAACATGTTATTGACCACCCAAAAGATTTAAACCACATGAGATTTCTTATTTCAATTAGCATGTGAAACTTATGAAAAACACACTCTTTTCAATACTTCAACATGTGGTGGCCAATTCTTACATAAAACACATGCAATTCTTCATTAGGAATTAATAACATTTAGAATAATAATCACCTCTTTGAAAAACATTTAAAACAACCATGCATAATAAATCAAGAGGCATTAATAAGTCAAGAAATATAATTATTCATAAAGCAGACCCAACATTAGTTATACATAAATCTCATGATAAAAAAAGGGCTTATAATTCATGCTCTCAAACCATTACACAATTCATAACATGTTAAGACAATAAATTTCATCATGAAAGGGGGATTTCGTAAGTCATGATCTTAAATCACTTTTCAAAACTAATAACATATGTACACATGACTACAATTCAAGTTCATGGAAAACCCCTCTATTAATTTCATAATTTCATCAAACATGTGTTCATGATGCATGCTCTTCAAACGATTTTCAAAACTCATTTCATATACATACTTATATATCTTTAAATATTATTAAAAACATAAAATTTATGCCCATGAGAGTTAGGATGTCCCACTTACCTTGAAATCGAAGAGAACATAGAGAATTTTGATCCTTGGAGATTAAAATCTTCAAACCCTAGGTGGTTTCTCCTCTCTTGCCTATGGAGGGATAATTTAGGGATTTTGTGAGTGATAAGACATGTTTAAAGACCTAAATTTCATTCATAATCGATTAGGGATGATTATAAAGTGTGAAACGACCCCTTTGCCCTTAAAATAACTCAAAACATAACACTTTTTTACTCTTGGGAGAGGTCCCGCGACGTGTATGAAAAACAAATCTCAAGGTTTATGGAGCATGGCCAAAGCAAACCTGAGGCAGTGTGATTAGGAGATTCCTCCATGGCACAGGGCAAATGCAGATCCTGGACAGTGTCTCACTAAAATACTCATGACTTTTGACTCTGAACTCAGATTAACAAATGGTCGATGGCATTGGAAAGAAGACTCAAAGGGATTTAATTTATATAAAGTAGGCCACATAAATCCTTATATCCTAGGAGAAATGGCCTCTATAAGTTGACCTAAGAAAAATCATATACTAAAATTTGATATGAAGGAAAGTGCTAAACTTAACTTTGAGCTAGGAGATATTTAAGACTTCAATCCATCTTCAAAGATTTTTCCACCCTATGGAGTCAGTATTCTTACTTATTTCTAACTATAAACCATGGGGTTCAGGTCTACATATATAGGGAAGACAGTTTAAACTCTAGTCCAAAAATGTGGGGTGTTACACTATCTCCCCCTTAGGATCATTCGTCCTCGAATGATGGGTAGGAACTTGTTAAAGCTCTAAAAGTATGGAATGAAGAAGGTAACCTCCCATTAGGAATTTTGCTTAAAAAACATACAAAGACATCAAAAGAACTTCTTGATAATCCCTAGTGAACCATGTAAGTACGAAGCATGAGATAATAAGAATTGATGCAGAGATGGCTTTGTACATGAGTTCTATGGATCATAATCCTCACTAACATAAGGCATGAGTTTATTTGGTGATCATGGGTATTTATTTGCATTGATACTCAACATAAAATAAGGTTTTACAGGAGATAGGAATAGAGTTATCCTCCATCTTACATGATATGATCAATAAACCTTACATTTACAAACACTACACGACTATGCTCTATGCAAAGAATTTCGTACTTCATCATTTCCAACTTATAATTCCCCCACAACACACATAACAACAAAAGTCTGAGTCCCACTGCATAGTAAACCTAACCCAGATAAAAAAGGTGTTAGCTTAAGCTATGGGACCCCATACTCTACACCTCTTTAAGAATATTAATTCACCTTATCACTATAAACAAACATCCTTATGTTTTAAATCAAGGAGTACTAACCACATAGCACATTGGTTTATGTTTTCATCTATCACAACATTCAAGCCTATCATTACGCCACCCATTTCATGGATCTCTCCACTAATACCAGCAAATTCAATCACTCTCACAAAAATTTTTGTCATATATCTCTTTCTTAACTATTTCATATAATGAAAGTTCATCTCCCTCTTGTCTCTTCACCTATAACCTTAGCTCGAGGTAGTCATACAAAAAATTTAACAATAAGAAACATCTACCCTCTTATCTAAGACATTGCTATAGTTCCACAACCACTATCATACTGACATAAGGAGGGTCATTGAGGGACTAGAGCAAAAGCATCATGAATGGGAGTAACACTGTTTAATCAAAACTTATATTAGTTGATCTACTCAAGGTGGGACATGAGATGTAAGATACGATACAATGGGCACAAAGTTCTTCATATAACAACCACCTAGATTATAAATAGAGGGTTGTTCGAGCATCAATATAACATAACACGAGTTCTTAGGACTGGCCATAATGAGAAACATGAGCACATATATCATGAGTTATATACCATGAAATTGGGATTCATATATTCAAGGAACATAAAAAGGATTATTTCTTGGAGCTTTTGCTTCTCATTCTGGGAATGACCATGAGTTTGCATATACCTTATCTCTCTGGGCCAGACCCAACATAGAATAAATCCATAACATATAGAAAGCAAAGTTCCATAGAACTAAGCATGATATGAGACATGGATTTATAGATCATGAACATCATAACATAGATCTTGAATTCTTGAAAAGTTGGATTACTAAGACATCATTGCATCTAATTTGGAGGTTGAAACATAGACATAAGCTGCTCAGAGAACTCAAACTTTAGGCGTAGGCATGACTTGAATACGTAAGACATAAGTAGAATCTCCTCTTAAATTGAAGTAGGAGGAGTTTACTAGAATAGGAATAGATCTATTATGACTTTTCCCTGAAACATGCCACCATGAAAAATTCAGAAACTACCTTAATTCATCATTCCCCCTTAGATCAAAGTCACAATCCTAGACTTGAGGACATATCCTCTCATTAAATCTACAAGCACAACACTCAACAAAATGGGGGGTATCACCATACACATAAACTCTAATCTCCCCCTGATAACTATACTCTAAAGGCATTGCTTTTTTGGAACACTACTCTTAACTTTTGCTAGCCTCTATAGCCATCACCCTAGAACTCACACCCTCATAAGCATACACATCCACACTCTTATCACAAACAATCCATTCTCCACCACTCAATATACTAGCATTAAACTTCTAATAGCATGTCCTTACAACTTAACAAAGTGTTTAAAACTAGACCAGGAGCTCACATCATTTATCTATATTTCCCCTAATTCAACTCTAATGAACACAATATAACAACTACCTAGACTTCTCCATACAACAAAATTCAAGAATATGAACTAGGTACATATGACACTTATACACATAAAACCTTATCTAACAACATGCTGCCTGGGGGTTTAATTTATTCTTATATACATAACACTCTTATACACTTAATGACTCAACCATAATTCATCATTTTAATCACTAGTCCTCATGTATTTATATCACAATTATCCACTAGATATTTTTTTTCCACAGTTGCCATCCTAGGTTGTGGCACAAATCAAATCAAGCCTACTAACTTACTCCCATAATTCTTGTATCACTATCTTCAAGATAATATTCTTACCACCATAATCCACATCTAAGTTCAAGACTATAGTCTAGCATCAATAATGTACCACCGATGAATCATGCCATATACTATACTAGTCCATCAAATTGGGAAATCAACCCGAATTTCTCATTTCACTTAACTACGATTTACAAGTACATCCCTTCCATGAAATTACTACTACACCTCAGAATCTACTACATACCTTCTTACATGATGTACTAGTTTACAATTACAAGAGAAAAGAAGATCAAGAGGGTAAGGTCACATAATAAGGATAGTCGATCTTAATCTTATAATATAACCCATTACGATCTTATTAGCATATTCCACTTTCTCACATTAAATCTACTTACCCATGCATACATTTAGACTACTTTCAAAATCCCATAAGCATCACTAAGTTTTCCCCAAGTTAGTCTATAATTATAACTTATTGGCTAATCTACCCCTTTCCATTCATAACCTATAAATGATTTTTTATCTACAACCACCATAACTATCCACTCCGAGCTCCTTCCCTATTTTGAATAAATAACAATCATAGCTATTTACTTTCTCCACACACTACCATACAATCTACAAGTCTTGCTACAACATTAGTCACACGATAAAAGGGAAACCCACCCCTCAATCAAAGGTTATACAACTAAACTAGCTTATTTACACAAAATTCACCCTCACCCTGACTTCTAAACTTGTGACTTCATATCACTAACTTCTACTCTAAATACCAATAGGTCATGCCACTTTAATATATACTACTACTCGGGTGGAAATACTGTTCCAACATTCTGCCACATATCTCTGCCCTTAAGCATGACATCTGCAACAAGGATTTTAGAAGGGACAGAATACATTCCTTACCTCTGGCTAAAATACATGATTGATATAGATAAGGGTATATAGTGGAATCAACACATTTTAAAGCACTAACAGACTCTTCTCAAGTACTTGTGATATTTTTTAAATTCATAGATAACTCAATTAGAAAGGATCACATTATTAGAAATCTAAACTCTTGAACTTGTATCACCTCGACAATGAGGCATGACCCATAAAATTAGAGCATTGAAGGAATTCGGATAACATTAATATGAACAACACTATAGCATGAACTAGAATATGAAAGAATAGGTAACATCTCCTAAATCCTAGTAGCCTCCTGATTATAAGTGTGGTGCACAATACACCCATAAGAAAGACTCTACTAGACACAGTTTCATAGACACCCTAGGACCATGAGCCGTGATCTAATACCAAACTTATCATGACCACAGCTGTGGCCTTGGCTGCAATGGGCATCCCAAACCACGAAGGCCCAAGAGACCCCTTAGTATGATATCATAAGCATAATCCATACATAGACCAAAATATGAAAGATATAATGAAATCAAGGAAATCGGAAAATCAAATTATGCCAATAATGTTATGACAATACAATAACCAAAACTCGTCCATGAAGCCTCTACTAAATACTAACTGTCTAGGTTGGGACAAGGCCCCCGACTGGATCATAAACTAAAACACTACACATATGAGTAAATGTCTTTTAAAAAATGGATGGCTCACCAATTCTATCATATCTCAAATATTCTACTGATGTGATGGACCATGGGACTATACCGCAGAACTTGAAATATAGGGGGGTCAATACCTGGAGAGTATTGGTATGTAGAATAATCCAAAAATAATATATATTTCATATAACATAATTGAGAATATTGTGAAAATAGTTTATCATAATATATATATATATGTATGTATATATATGGGTATAAAACACATGTGAATAATATGAAAAGCTTTAATTCATGCTTATAAAACCCTGACTTAACTCTTTGCTTTAATTCTAAACTAGATGGTACACCCTACAATTCTAAATAGCCACAGGCTATATGGATCCTCTCTTGACTCGGCAGCCAAACCCCCAATCCAAGTTTGTTGCAAGGATTGGAGTTTTCATAAGCTAGTATACCCCCGATATGAGTATACCATAGGAATCCCTCATGTGAGATGTCCCAATTATCCTCCCATGTAGGATAATATATCATAAATTTCACATCGGAAAAATATGATTTCAGGCAATGAGTTATCTAAACTCGTGCCTTCTTCGAGTAACCATCTAACTCTCTTTTAAGATCAATTTTGGTCCTTTAAAACCATGCTTCATGCTCAAAATATCCATTCTTTTCATGTGAAAGGCACTACAATAAAAAGGTCTATTTAAGACCAAAATTTAGGGATGAGTTAATGATTTCATCTCTAAAAGTATACTTATTAGGACGAGATTAAATTTCGGTCCTTAATTGTGCATTTTATAGTGAAGGTAAAAAATCTATTCCTAAGAAAATTATTAATCGGTCCCTATTAATAATTTAGATAAATTAAAAGTACCACCAAATAATTAATCTAATAAAAATTTTAATAAAAATAATGCAAATTAAAATAAAACTCAACGCGCCAAAATGGAATAACTCTCTGTATTCTCCAAGAATATAACACGCCCTAGCTAATTGTTGCTCCAACATATCGATCAAATTTCCATCGACTTTTCTCATATTTGAATGCTCAAATCATGTCCTATCTCTATCTTTTTTTGCAGCTTCCATAGCAATCGATTGAGGTATAATTTATCATCTATAAAATCTCATCTCTCTATTTTCCATAGCAACGACCTGCTTTATCTCTATATCGGTGCTCATGATGCCCTTGTAGCTTCTTATCCTATTTTGGAAGATGATTAAAACAATGTCTACAATAAGCCTGAACTGAATATGTTCATTTAGATATTTTCCATATATAGCTGCTTTGCCATTTTTAGAGGTTTTCCTATCCCAGCACGATGAAGTAGCGTCTCTTGTAATAGTGATTCAAAGTCATTTATAGTTTTATTTGCTTGTTGTTTGATGAAGTTTTAATCTTTTTTGTACCCTTTTGTTTTCTTTAACTCTATAGAATCAATTCTGTGTGATTTTTATTATGAAAAGAGTTCATTTCAGTTTTCTGAGATATGTATTTACGATCTATTATTTTAGAGAATTTTTAGTTCATTTGTTGATATGTTAGTTACTAGATGCATTTTCTATCTTATCTTGTAAGTTGTTAGATTTACCCTTTTTGTGATTTCTGTTTGTGCTTTGCTGCAATGCTTTTGGTCTCTATGCAGTACTGATTCAAAGTTCTATCATTTCAGTTTCTTATTTTTAGTGAATTTTTAATATTCTTTGTGTGCCCTTTTTGTTTCTTAAACTATGTGGATTAATTTGGTGGTATTTACTATGAAAAGGGTTCATTTCCATTTTATGAGATATGTATAGTGAAGAATGAGCTTTAATTAGATAAAGTCTTGATCTTTTTCATTTTTTTTATTTTTTGTGCTTTTGCTACAATTGTTTGGGCCTTTCTGTAGTACCGATCCAAAGTTTGTTGTTTTAGTTTCTTGTTATTTGATAAAGTTTTCATCTTTTTGTATGTACCTATTTGTTTTCTTTGTCATATGGATCATTGTGTGTGATTTTATTTGAAAAGGGTCCATGATTCTTGTTTCAGAGAATTTAGTTCATTTTCTTAATCTATTTATTGCTAGATGCACATTTTGTCTTATATTTTAAGTTGTTAGATTTGACCCTTTTTTCCAACTTCTTTTTTGTTTTCAAGGAGTAGTCAGAATTATGGTGATGTAGTCATTATTGATTTCTTTAATGATAAGTGAAACTGTTATATGAAGTGACTTGTTAAAGAAGATCTATTTTCTAGTATGATGACACTGAATGATTGTTATTTACCGAGTTGTTATTTGATCATTTTTGTCTACCCATATGTTCCTTAACTTCGTAGATCAAGGCGCATCCAAGATTTGTGACTAGTGATTTCTTATTTCAGACATAAGAGAGCTTAGTTATACTATTTTCATTTGTGTTTGTCATACTGTTATCGTCCCTGAGTCGGGGGTCTATTGGAAGCATCCTCTCTATCCTCCCCAGACCCTACTATCTGGGAATACACTGGTTTACTTAAACTAATAATTTGAAGAGGTTCACCAGATGAAAGTTGCCTCTTCTTGATCCTAGAATGACAACAATCTAAACAGAACCTCATAAACAATATTGAGATATCAAAGTTTTGATTTGAAATCAAATTTGCTTATATGTGACACCATATATTCCTCTTGACTTTAGTGGATCCCAAACAAATGTTAGAACTATTTTTGTGGATACTTCATGTAGCCCAAATTACACCTCCCATAAGTATAGATTAGTCTTTCTTAGTTTCTCAGTGCCATTTTCTTCCCTATACCTTTCTGATGAATAAAGATATAGAAAGCTATAAACTTTGAAACTAAAACTTACCTGAAAGCACATTATCCTCTATTTAGGAATTGACCTCATAATCTCACGTAGAATTATTTTGTTGAGAATATATCTGTGTCTATGAATCTTAATTATAATTTTTTTATCCTTTATTTTTTTCAATCTAATATTATATGTATTTTACAAGGTTATGGCATGTAGTAAGCAATGGATGTGACTTATTAATGAACGGTCCAATGAAATCTACAAAAATGGAGTGAAAAAGTTTTTGAATTATGCTTTTCGAAAAATAAGAGAAAAACATGAAATACGATGTCCATGTACCAACTATTGTAATACTACTTTCGGAACTCGTGAAATAGTTGAGACACATTTAAAAGTACATGGAATAGTTCAGAATTATACTTTTTGATTTCACCATAGGAATGCTCGGGAGAACCATTATCTTAATCTAAATCTGAAAAAGAACATGATAATGAAATGGAAGAATGTGAGAGTGAAGATGAAGTGGAAGAATTATTGAGAGATTTATATCCTAATCTTGATGGTGGACCTGTGATAACGCTCAAACTACAGCTCTCGTAAGAGTGTAAGCGGTCGTTGTCAAATATAGAACCCAACTAGGTTGGGTGTCGAATCCCACAGAGAATACATGGTCACTAAGTAAGCAAAGATTACTAGAATTTTGGTGAAAGTTTTGTAAAGAGGGGGGATTTTAGTGTGAGTAACAAAATAATAACGTAAGAACAGAAAATAGAAGAGTAAAACGGATTGTTTGGTAGGTTTTAATCAATGAGAATTGAGAGTTAGGGTTATGTCCACCTTATGAGTTATACGTCTCTATTGGCTATGAGTTATGCGGAATTCAGACATGCATGTGCTTATAGAGAATTGTATTCTATGGTAAATCCAAGCGTCTTTCGACCTAACAAGGACTATTTCACTTTAACTCTTTCGAGCTTAAAGCGTATCTAATGGTACAAATACTCCAAGAGGTTAATCCAGTTACTGCACTAACTTTTTAACAGGGGTTGGTGCCCTATTACCTTGACATTATCTCTTTTCCAGATATATAACTTTTCTTTCGAACAAGTTAATGCTATACTGGCGTATTCTATGCGTTTGCAACCACAAGAATTTTCATTAAGATGAAGAGAATAATGATATAAGCAGCATACGTGTCAAGAACTCACAAACTCATAGAAATAGATAGTATCTCATAAGGCTTCCATAACCCCAACAGAGAAGTTTAGCTACTCATGAGTACGATGGAAATCACAATAGACATTATCATTATACCACAATAAAGATCTCATGTGTAGTATGGTGTGGTATGGCTTTAGGCGTGAATTCCTTTTAGAATAGCTTTTCTCTCATTGTGGGAATTAAGAATTGAATGGATGAAGAGAATAAGAATTGAAAGTGTTGAATAAAAAGATTAGAATTAAAATTGTTCGGATAGTAGAGGAATGAATTAGAAGTAGAATGAGAATGATAAAAATCTCTAGCAAAATAGGGTATTTATAACACTCATATCCTATTCCTACTAAGCTAATGCATTACTTAACCCAATCCTACTAGGTTAATGTATCATTATCCTAATCCTATTAAGTTACTGCTAGTCCCCAAAGTCTTCAGAATTGCTGTTTTTGCCCGGGACAGATTTTCCATGCGCCACTTTTGGTCCTTGGCGTGTAAGATTTCCCTTCCTTCTTTCGTGAAGCTTCCTTTTGCGTCAAGTTATCCATAAAATGCTGAAATCTGCATCATTTATACATGAAAACTTGCTAATCACGTTTGTTAGCTCAATTACAGGAAAAAGACTAAAAGTGCATGAATTATATATTTTGTTCTCAAAACTTAGCTAAAATATGGGTAAAATATAGTACTTTAGGCGTGTAAATTCTCCTATTATCAACACCCCACACTTAAAGCTTTGTTCGTCCTCGAACAAACTATCATGTCCATCTAAACATCTACTTAGGGTTTCACAGTAACAACACAAAATAGTCATTAAGACAGGCATAGCAATCCTTAACAAAGAGTAGTTTTCTGATCATTACTAGAAACAATTTTAACCTCTAATATAGACTCGTGATGCTGGTTAGTTCGTATTCAAAGGTTAAGGTACAATGAATCATACACAACTACCCAAAACTCATCAACCATGTGTGTCTCACAATATATTACCCATAATCACTCACAAGTATAGTATATTTATCGAAACATGGGTATACGAGTATCCTTGCTCTCGCTCTCACAAAGAATTCATATGCTGCAACTGATGACCATAGGCTTGCCCTTAGTGTAATGCTCCACTAAATATCAGAATGCTAAGCTTAGGATCAAATAGGTCTTTTGCTGGTTGTAATGTAGGCTAAGGGACGGGTAGGACTATTTTGGCCAGAAATAGTGACTATGTTCCTAAGCGCTTTAATATATCACATTATGCCATTTATGCTTTCTTTCAAACAACCTTTCTACTTTCTTTTAATCTACCACCCTTTCTCACCTCTTTTGTTCTTCAATTTTGAACAGAATTAACTTTTTACTTTTCTTTTCCTTTTTCTTTTCATAACACACCTCTTATGATAGCAATTATTTTCCATAACAAATTCAAGCACCAATACAATCTAAGGCACTATTCTCACCCAATTTCCTCTTATTTTGTCACATTACTTTACAATTTTAAAGCACTTAGGACTTTGGATCAAATTATGGTCTTGAAAAAAATGGATTAGGCTTACATATGAGGCTGTCAAAGAAAATAGGCTTAAGGCTCAAAGGGGGTTATCTAGGATGATGTCCATGGGTAGATAAAAAGAAGGTAAACAATAATAGGCTGCCAAAGAAATGCCTAAATCATCTCTTAAACTCACACTCTTTATTTCGCTTTACATACACACCGGGCAAGTTCTAGCATCAGCCACAAACATAGAATATACTATCATCTCACACACACAAGGCATATGGTTGACTTTATTGTCAGCAGTATAGACTCTTGACCCAACGTATGAAGGAATTAAACCACACAATTATCACACAGTGAGTCACACTTAGAGCCTAAACGTCTCAATAGTAATGATTTTATCACAGACTCTTGTCATAACACCATGCTGCCTATCAGAACAATTTTATGCAAAGTTTGTAACAAAAAAAAAATTCCTAAAAAAAATTAAAACAAACAAACATAAATAAGCAAAACACACATAAATAAGCAAATGCAGATAAAGAAGTATAGCATACAAATACCAGCACCCTACACTTAGACGGGACACACTGCCCTCAGTGGAAAATAAATAAGAAGAACCTGGTTAGTCAGACTCCTCCTCTATGTCTGGGGTCATACCCCCTGCGTCGGAATCATCATCAGAGTCGTCATCCTTAGAAGTTCCTCATAAGTACCCCACTTGATTCCAAGAGTGCGTCGAGGTATTTGCAGCACGGAGGATTCAGCTTGCTCTTTTCTTCCTCTTTTCTTACCTTTCTGTGTGGTGGGCGCTTTTTCTTTTCCTTGTCGTCCTTTTTGTGCTATTCTACCTGAGATCTCAATAAAGTCATGTTAGCTTCATCTTGGAAGATTCAATCGACAAACAGACAATAGTGGCACCACCCCACACTTAATTTGTTGACACAAACTAATTAAGTAAATGATGTCGATTACTCAGACTTCATCGACATACATTTAGGTGATATGTTCCAACAATATGTTCAGCACAGTCATACTTTCATGTCCTCTTAACGTTATGCAATCGTGACAATACTTTCATGTTTGGACTAATGCATCTTTTGAACAAAACTACTACATAGATATCGTATCAATTTATGGCATAGAAATAATCACAACATCGCATGTTTGTAGTCACCCATGATTTTCATCTCAATGAATAAGTCATTTCAACATGTAAGCTTTAAAGATACAAGATTATGCAATTATCTTGACCATGTCGATTTCGCAAAAGTATGACAGTGTATCAAAATCAAATTCAAGTTGGAAACAAGTCAAGATCATTCTTACGTATTCTTTCCCTCACTTAGTTGTATCACAACAAATTAATCACATTCAACTCACCAATACTACTTCAAGATTTAACAATTCATAATAGGCGTAGTAGTTTAGTACTTATGGAACATAAAAGAAGAACAAAGAAGTAATTACTTGCTTGATGGCTTTGGAAGATGTTCTTGTAAAGTTAAAAGAGCAAAAGGAAAATTTTTGAGAGGATTTGGAGAGGTAGGCGGCGCTTAGGTTGGATTTGCAATGTGTTTTTGGTCTAAGACAAAGTTTCTTATTTATAGGGCAAGCTTGGGTCGGGTTTTGACCCATTTAGAATCGGATTTGGAGACCAAAAGTGACCATAGGCGGCGCCTAAAGCTTTGCCTATGCTTGGCATAGGCGGCGCCTTTTGCAAAGCATTGTTGAGCATAGGCGGCGCCTATGCTATGGTATTGTTAGGCATAGGCGGCGCCTATGCCATGGAATTTGAGATTCAGAGACAAAATACCTTTGCATAGGCGGCGCCTATGCTATGGCAATCTAGAATCCGAGAGCTTAGGCCATAGCATAGGCCTTGCCTTGTTCGTGGCCTAGATTTACATAGGCCGTGCCTTGTTCTTTGCCTATATTTTCATAAGCAATGTCTAACCCATAGCCTTTTGCTTTTTCATTCCTAACTTTCCACCTTCACCATGCAATACTTCCAAATCAAAATTTGAAACCAATCTCCTCCTTTACACCTCTTGCACCTACATTTACTCAAAAATAACAAAAATGATTAGAACGATGGGTTGCCTCCCATCAAGCGCCTTAGTTTTGATCGTGGCTCGACAAAATCCTAGGAAAATCAAAACAACAAAAACAATTTAAAATGATGGGTTGCCTCCCACCAAGCGCTTGATTTATTGTCGCGGCACGACATAGCTATCTCGATTACTTAGACTTCATCGAGATAGATGGTGCATCATTTTCTGAATGGATTCAGACGACGCTGATACTTACTTGTAGGCATGCAATCTTCTTCGAGATGACTCTTGTGCATACATATCCCAGGAGGGATACCAATTATATCATCAATAGACCAACCCATAACTCTCTTGTACCTCTTCAGAGCAGAGATGAGAGCCTCTATGTACTGTTCACTTAAATCATCTGCCATACTCACAGGAAGTGTATCTCCACTTCCCAAGAACCCATACCTTAGATAATTGGGGAGCTCTTTCGATTCTAGCACTGGGGGCTCTTCAATGGAAGTCTTTGCTATTGGTGACGGTTGATCCTTAAGATCAAGGTCCGGCTGCTTAGGAGTAAGAGAATAGGACCCTATTTCCGTTAGAGAACACATATTTTCCTTATGTTCTTGAGCCTCCTCACGCTCAAAATTCAGCAGCTCATCAAATAGTGACTCATCAGTAAGCTGCTTTTCTACAGATAATTCTTTGTCATCCTTATAATTAACTGCAGCTACAGAGAACACATCCATATCTTCAGGCTGCTTCATTGCTTTGCATACATCAAAACGGACCACTTCGTCATTCAACCGAAATAAAAGTTCATTAGCTCTCATGTCAATAAGCACACTTCCAGTTGCGAGGAAAGGGCGTCCCAAGATTATGGGAACTTCAGAATCTACCTCACAATCCAAAATAACAAAGTCTGCAGGAAAGATGAAGGTGGAAACCTTCACCAACACATCATTTAAGATACCAACAGGTCATTTTATCGACCTATCTGCCATCACAAGCCGCATATTGGTTGGTGTAGGGTCGCCCAACCCCAACTTTCTGTAGACGGATAGCGGCATCAAATTGATGCTTACTCCCAAATCGCACAATGCCTTAGCAAAATTCATAGATCCAACCGTGCATGGAATAGTGAAAGCACCAGGGTCTGTCTTTTTCTATACTGAGGACCTTGTGGCAATTGCACTACAATGATGAATATTATCTGTCGGCTCATAGCTTACTGCTCGCTTCTTTGTAAAAAGGTCCTTCATGAATTTGGCGTACCCAGGAATCTGTTCCAATGCCTCAACCAATGGAACATTAATGGTCAGCTGGTTTAACATCGTCATGAATTTACTGAACCTTGTATCATCCGCCTTCTTCTTCAATCTTTAAGGAAAAGGTGGTGGTGGAAGGGGAATAGTTTTCTCCACGACTATCTTTTCCTCTTGCTTTGGATTGGTGATCTTTTCGGGCTGTGGACGTTGGGAGGTGACGTCATTGATGCCTTCTTCAGCTTCTTCGGCGTCCTCTGGTTCAGCAACATCTATAACATCGTCGGCCACTTGCCTACCTTTGGCTGGATTTTCCAACACCTTACCACTCCTGGTAGTAATAGCCATACATGTTCCATTATTCCTTGGGTTTTGCACTGTGTCGCTCGGTAGGGTGCCAGCTTTTCTTTGATTTAATGTGGCTGAAATTTGACTCAATTGTTGTTCCAGCTGTTTTATTGAAGTGGAATGTGAGTCAACCAATTGCTTCATTGAGGCCAAGTCATTTATTACCTCAGCTACACCCGTGCTGGTTGCTTCCACTCCTTTCAACAGCTTAGCCATCATATCTTCCATTGATATATTTCCAAAACCAGATGCAGTGGCCTCTCATCGTCCAGGAGGAATATACACGCCACTCCTGTCAGTCTTGTTCTTCCAACTACCTTGATCCCGGTCCTTGTTTCCAGAATTATCATAATAGTTCCGACCTTGGTTTCCTTGGGCATTGCCTCGGAAACCCCCCTGATTGTTCACGTAGTTGGCTTCTTCCTCAGAATCGGATTCCTCTCTTCCTTTTGACACAACTGCTTTGACTTTTTCGGTCTTCCCTGATAGTAGATGCTTTGTAAGAAGATCTACTTGTGTTTTCATGTGCGCCAAATCTTGATCACGTTCTTTTTCTCTTTTCTTTTGTTCTGCAGTCATGCCTATAGAAAAAGTGGGTCTTGATACCTCAGAATCTCTGGTATGCCACGCCCTACTTTGCTTCGTCATCCGGTCTAGAATATCACTTGCCTGAACAAAGGTGAGGTCCATAAATGATCCTCCAGCCGCATTATCCACCACAGGTTTAGTTACTGAATTCAAGGATCTATATAGTATCTCCATCAAGTGAACATTGGTCATATGATGGTTTGGGCACCTCATAAGCTTCGTCTTGAACCTCTCCCATGTTTCGTGGAGAGCTTCAGTTGGAAACTGTCTAAAATTGTTGATCTCATCTCTCAACTGTGCTTTCTTAGATGGCGAAAAGAATCTTTCTAGAAAAGCGTCTTTCAATTGGCTCCAATTTGTAATAGAATCAGGAGTCAGCCCGTTCAACCATAGCATTGCCTCCCCAGATAGAGACAATGGAAATAAACGCATCCGAATAGCATTCTGTCCAACGCCTGGATTGTCGAATGACTTGCATGTAGAGATAAAGTTGATCAGATGCATATTCAGATCATCGCCTGCTAGTCCACCAAATAATCCCTTGAGTTGCAAAAGCTGAATCATGGTGCTAGTGATATTGAACTTGGATTCGGGTGCCAATGGCGGAGGAATAATAGCTTCTATGGCACCAGCTCCATCAAGATCATCATCATTATCATCAAAAGAAATCTGTATAGCTCGGCGATCAGGCCTCAATCGCGCTTGACGATCTCTCCTCTGCATGGGTGCCGCCATCTCAGCAGTGTGCCGTGGGTTTAGTAGCTCCTCATCGCCCAAGTCCTCATCATCAGGATTTGTTGCATGACCTGGGTTATCAATATTTTGTTGGTGCACTTGAGCAGCGGCCAACGCAGCTAGTCTAGCCTGCTCCTGTTGAGCATCCCTTCTTTCAATGTCACGTTGCGCATCCATTCTGTCAATAGAACCTGAATAAAACAAAAACAACAACTAAAAGTAAAGTACGAGAATCTTTGACCAAAGGGTCTAGTAATTATCACAAACTTAGTTGACAACCGTATTCCCCGGCAACGGCGCCAAAATTTGATAACGCTCAAACTACAGCTCTCGTAAGAGTGTAAGCGGTCGTTGTCAACTATAGAACCCAACTAGGTTAGGTGTCAAATCCCATAGAGAATACTTGGTCACTAAGTAAGCAAAGATTACTAGACTTTTGGTGAAAGTTTCGTAAAGAGGGGGGATTGTAGTGTGAGTAACAAAATAATAACATAAGAATAGAAAATAGAAGAGTAAAATGGATTGTTTTGTAGGTTTTAGTCAATGAGAATTGAGAGTTAGGGTTATGTCCACCTTATGAGTTATACGTCTCTATTGGCTATGAGTTATATGGAATTTACAGATGCATGTGCTTATGGAGAATTGTATTCTATGGTAAATCCAAGCGTCTTTCGACCTAACAAGGACTATTTCACTTTAACTCTTTCGAACTTAAAGCGTATCTAATGGTACAAATTCTCCAAGAGGTTAATCCAGTTACTGCACTAACTTTTTAACAGGGGTTGGTGCCCTATTACCTTGACATTATCTCTTTTCCAGACATATAACTTTTCTTTCGAACAAGTTAATGTTATACTGGCGTATTCTATGCGTTTGCAACCACAAGAATTTGCATTAAGATGAAGAGAATAATGATATAAGCAGCATACGTGTCAAGAACTCACAAACTCATAGCAATAGATAGTATCTCATAAGGCTTCCATAACCCCAACAGAGAAGTTTAGCTACTCATGAGTGCGATGGAAATCACAATAGACATTATCATTATACCACAATAAAGATCTCACGTGTAGTATGGTGTGGTATGGCTTTAGGCGTGAATTCCTTTTAGAATAGCTTTTCTCTCGTTGTCGGAATTAAGAATTGAATAGATGAAGAGAATAAGAATTGAAAGTGTTGAATAAAAAGATTAGAATTAAAATTGTTCGGATAGTAGAGGAATGAATTAGAAGTAGAATGAGAATGATAAAAATCTCTAGCAAAATAGGGTATTTATAACACCCATATCCTATTCCTACTAAGCTAATGCATTACTTAGCCCAATCCTACTAAGTTAATGTATCATTATCCTAATCCTACTAAGTTACTGCTAGTCCCCAAAGTCTTCAGAATTGCTGTTTTTGCCCGGGACAGATTTTCCATGCGCCACTTTTGGTCCTTGGCGTGTAAGATTTTCCTTCCTTCTTTCGTGAAGCTACCTTTGGCGTCAAGTTATCCATAAAATGCTGAAATCTGCATCATTTATACCTGAAAACTTGCTAATCACGTTTGTTAGCTCAATTACAGGAAAAAGGACTAAAAGTGCATGAATTATATATTTTGTCCTCAAAACTTAGCTAAAATATGGGTAAAATATAGTACTTTAGGCGTGTAAATTCGCCTATCATCAACCTGCACACACTTATTGTGATGACTTATTTGAGGAGCTAAATCTTGAAGAAAAAGTTTTTTACAAACTATTAAAGGATTTCAAGCAGCCACTGTACTAAAATTCAAAAGTGTCAAAGCTTTCCTCTTTGATTAAATTGCTTCACATTACAAGTATGGGTTGTTGGAGTAATGCATCATTTACAAGGTTATTGAAAATGTTGAAAGAGAAGTTGTTGCCTGATGACACCAATTTTCAAAACTCATATTATGAGGCAAAGAAAATCATTCAAGAACTCGGACTTTCTTACAGTAAAATAGATGCTTACACTAATGATTGCATATTATACTGGAAGAAAGATAGCTTACTCGATTCTTGCAAAGTTTTTGGTGTGTCTAGGTGGAAAATAGATACCCATAGTAGGGAAACAAGGAAGAAAAAGGTAAAAAGATAGCAGAAAAAGTTTATGCTATTTTTCCTTAAAGCCTAGACTTCAGAGGTTGTTTATGTCTACAAAGACATCTACTCTAATGACATGTCATAAGGATAAGAGAGTTGATGATGGAATAATGAGGCACCCAGTTAATTCAATGGCATGGAAGTCACTTGATGAACATTATCCTTTATTTGCAGCCAAGGCTTGTAATGATAGACTTGTACTTTCTAGTGATGGATTTCAACCATTTTGGAATTAAAAAAACCTCACATAGTATTTGGCTTATGGTTCTTATTCCTTAGAATTTACCATCTTGGTTGTGTATGAAACAAGGAAATTTTATTTTGTCAATACTTATTCCTGATAAAAATGATCTAGGAAATGCAATTGATATATATCTTCATCCATTAACAGAGGAATTGAATGAGTTATGGGAACTTGGTGTTGAGACCTATGATGCATCTACTAAACAGAATTTCATGTTGCATGCATCTTTGTTATGGACCATCAATGACTTTCCAGCATATGGAAATTTACCTGAATGGAGTACCAAAGGGAGAATGTCATGTCTATGTTGCAACAAAGACACTTCCTCAATTTGATTGGCTAACAGTAAGAAGCAGTGTTTTATGGGTCATTGGAGTTACCTTCCTCTTAGTCACAAATAGAGATATGAGAAGCAGTCCTTTGATGGTATAGAAGAGAAAAGGCCACCACCAAAAAATCATTTTGGTACTGATATACTTAATCAAGTAGAAGATCTTGAAGGTCAACAATTATCAAGAGATCCAAAGAAAGGAAGAACATATCACATAAAGATAGAAAAGATAACTAGAGCAAGAAAAGTATCAGAAAAGATAACTAGAGCAAGAAAAGTATCTTTTTTAAGCTTTCATATTGGGAGTATCTCTTATTGCGGCATAATTTGGATGTTATGCATAAATGTTAAAGGAAAGACCAAGGATACAATTAACAGTCGATTAGACTTGCAAGAGATGAATATTATACCAGAATTTCACCTCATCCAAAAGGGGGAGAAAGTTGAAGTTCCAATTGCATGCTACACATTGCCTTTTGAAGATAAGCACAATTTTAGTCCTTCCTTAAAGAATCTGAAAGTTCTTGATGATTTTTCATCTAATATTTCTCAATGTGTGAACTTAAAAGATCACAAGGTATCTGAGTTGAAAAGTCATGATTGTCATGTTCTTCTACAACATCTACTCCTTCTTACACTTCGTGGTATGTGGTCTAAAAAAGTGTGTGAACCACTTATTGAGTTATCTTATTTTTTTAGTGTGCTTGGATCCAAGGAGTTGAGAATTGATGATTTAGAACATATTGAAGTGCAAATTCCTATAACATTTTGAAAGTTAGAAAAGTCCTTTCCTCTTTCATTTTTTGATGTCACGGTGCACTTGTCTATTCATTTAGCTACTGAAGCTAAGATTGACCGGCCTATTCATTATAGGTGGATGCATCCTGTGGAACTATGGTTGTATTTTTTGAAATTTCTCATTGGTAATAGGGCATTCCCTGAAGGTTCTATTATAGAGGGCTATATTGCAAATGAGTGTATGACCTTGTGTTCAAGGTATTTCCATAGAATTGATATAAAATTTAATCGGCCTGAAAGAAATTATGATGGGGGTTTAAAAATAATCTGATAGAGGTTTATCTATATTTATCAACCTGAAAAAACTTTGAGAGCTAAATATCCATATGAAATTAAGGTTGATGAATTGGAACAAGCACATATATACATATTGAAGAATTATGATGAAGTCTTACCGTATCTCAAGTATGGAAAGCACTCATGTAGTCTCATTTTTATTATTTCCTTTAGGGTAATTTCTTTTCTATATGAGATTTATGATTCACTTTAATTTTGTATAGAATTTTCACAAACTTATAAGGATACTATTCGACACTTGTCTGATGCAGAAGGGAACCGACAATTTATTAAATGGTTAAAAGATAGGGTAAGTAATACATAACCTTCATATTTAATATTTTAATATTATATTAGTCATTCTAAAGTATTAAGTGCAATCTTATTGATAGGTCGGACAATTGCATAAAGGAGATGATAGTCGAATCATGGAAGATCTACTTTCACTTTCACGCGATCCTATGGTTATATTGTTAATGGATATAGATTTCATGTATAAGATTATGATAAAAATTTAAGAACTCAAAATTGTGTTGTTGTTGTAGTTGGAGATAATGGTACTCCTGGTGAGAACATTGATTACTATGGTGTTTTAATAGAGGTTATTGAGTTGCAATTTCTACCGGATAGAAGAGTGATCTTATTTTGATGTAATTGGTTTGATGTGTATGATGAAATGAAGGGAGTCAGAAAAGTTGAGTATGACTTTGTGAGTGTTAATCCATGTAGATTTTTTAAAATAAATGAGTCATTTATTTAGCGAACCAAGCATCTCAAGTGTTTTATGTTAATGAAAGTTCCAACAAAGGTTGGCAAGTAGTGAGGAAGACTCAACCTCGTGATTCCTATGAGGCATTGGAAAAAATCAATGATGATATTAAAATGGATGATGATATTATAGATTTAGGATGTAACACCCCTCAAAAATCGTACATGTATTAGCTTCTAGTAGCATGCTTATAGAGTAAAAACTCAAAAAAAAATTCAAGTGTCAAAGGGACTTAGTCTCATTTTTAGCTCCCAATCTTTGATAAATTATTTCGCGACCTTGTAGACCTCTGTTTCTTGATTTTCTTGTTGATACCTGATGGATCAAGTAAATGGTATGTCTTGGGTGTATTTTAGGGGCATAACACACTGGTTTGAAATGCCTTTGAAATGCTCCAGCATTCCAGGCGCATTTTAGACCATAATTTCAAGGTCAACTTCAAACGATCATAACTTTCTGTATATAATGAACTGGGAGGGCTTCTATATATCAAATTAAATCTCTTTGACTCTTCTTCCCAATTAAACTAATTTACTTCAGCATATCAGCCTGTCAACTAAGGGACTGCTGCAACTTTCTTTATTTTCTTAGGGGTATTTTAGTCTTTTTCCCACCCTTATTCAGCCATAAACACGTGATTAAGCCCCCAATTGACCAAAATATGGTCATTTTCTCCAACTCCCTCAAGAACTAAACACTTAGGTCTCAACCTAAGAATCAAGATCCCTTAAGATTCAACTATGGGTTTTAGAAATTGATTAAAGATTCGAAATTGCCAAACAGTAGGCTTTAAGAAGAATCTATCAAATTTCTAATTTGATGTACGTGGGGTTTATCCTAAAAATTACATGGGCTTGTAAACCCTAGATCATGATTTAAAGATTATCAAGCATGAGTTTTAAAGGGGTTTTTGGAATTTATGTTTTAATTATGCACATTATAAATGTTTTATTTTTATATTGTTGATTTGGCCTTTAGGTATTCCCCCCTTGAATTGATTTACAAGTATATGTATATGTATGAAAACTGAGATTAAAGATTATTTGAGAGTACATATTATTAAGAAACCCCTCTCGTATGTTGAATTAAAGATTATGGTTTTGTCGGAAAAGAGTTGAAATGCATGCCTTGTGATTTGAAAGTAGTTTTCTCAATGTCATAGTAATTGAAACATGATTTAGAAATAATGAGAGCGTGTTTATTGATATTACTATGATGTTCTTGTGTTAGAGAGAAGGAAATGCATATAATTGAGAACTTTGACATGACCACCTTGAATTCCTGAAATGTTGACAAAGAGAGTTTCCTTGCATATGTTACATGAGTTTTAAGGAATGAGTTTCTTGAAAAGAATTGTTAATATGGTGGTCCTTAATTCCATGTTTTGAGAACAAAGATATAATTTGCTAAATGGCTCAAAAAATGTGACTTGCAAGTCAATGGTATGACGATACCATATAAATGTATTTTATGACAGAGTTAGAGTTTGATTTCAGAGAATCTATATTTTAAAGAGTTAAAAATTGGGTTGATGTGAGTTAGGTGGTTACCCAAAGAAAGCCTGAGTCAAATGACTCTATGCTGGAAACCGTGATTTGCCGACATGGGAACTTGGTACCCTGCTATATGATCTTGTGTACCTAGTACTTTGTCATCCCAAATTGGGACTTATGGTTTGGAGCCCTGCTTCGTGATCTTAAGCCCAACCACGATATAATGACTTGATTGGGGTTGTGGCACCCTGCTGTGTGATCTTGTGTTCTCTTCCCTCACTAGTACTCCTATCTTAGTGGCAACCGAGATAAGGTAGTCGATGAAAGCTGTGAAATTATAGGGTATATGATGATAGGCGAATTTACACGCCTATATCAATATATTTTGCTCATATTTTAGCCTAGTTTTGAGAACAAATTATATATTTCATGCACTTTTAGTCCTTTTTCCTGTAAATGAGCTAACGAACATGATTAGGAAAGTTTCAGGTATAAATGATGCAAAATACAGCATTTTATGGCTTACTTGACGCAAAAGAAAGCTCACAAAGGAAGGGAAGGAAGTCTACACGCCTAAGGACCAAAACTGCTGCATGGAAAATCTGTCCCGGGCTAAAACAGCATTTCTGAAGACTTTGGGGACTTACAGATACAAAGCTGGATTTTGACAATGATACATTAACCTAGTACAATTGGGTTATGTATTTCATTAGTTTATTTGGATTAGGAGAATGTTACATTAACCTAGTACAAATGGGTTAAGTATTTCCTCAGTTTAGTAGGATTTGGTTATTTATTTCATTAGCATAGTAGGAGTAGGATAGGAGTATTATAAATACCCTATCATGCTAGAGATTTTTAATTAAGTCCTCCCTTAGTGGAGAGGCAAGTCCTCCCTTAGTGGAGAGACACATTCTACTTCTCAATTACAACTCTTCTAATCTTTCCATTAATTCTATTCTTAAATTCCACAACAAGAGAATCGTTACTTGCTAAGGAATCACGCCACACGCCTATCACCTAATCCACACGCCATTACTCAACAATAACAATGCAAATCGTGATCTCCTTCGCACTCATGGGTAACTAAACTTCTCTGTTGGGGTTATGGAAGCCGAATGAGATACTATCTATTGCTGTGAGTTTGTGAGTTCGAGACACGTATATTGCTTATATCATTATTCTCTTCATCTTAATGCAAATTCTTGTGGCTGCAGACGCATAGAATAACGCCAGTCTAACATTTAACTTGTTCGAGAGAAAGGTTATTTGTCTGGAAAAGAGATAATATCAAGGTAGTAGGACACCCTTTCCTATTAAAAAGCTAGTGCCGTAACTGGACTAACCTCTTGGAGAATTCGTTCCGTTAGACACGCTTTAAGCTCGAGAGAGTTAAAGTGAAATAGTCCTTGTTCAGGTCGAGAGACGCTTGGATTTACCATCGACTACAATTCTCTATAAGCAATTGCATGTCAAGACTCTACACACTCATAGCCAATAGAGACGTATACCTCAGAAGGTGGACATAACCCCAACGCTTCAATTCTCATTGTTGTCAACCTACGTAACAATCTCTCTTTCTTTACTTTATTATTTTCAGCTTTTGTTTACATTATTTGCACGACAAGACTCCCCCCTTCTTACGAGACTTGCACCAAAAGTTTAGTAATTTTGCTTACTTGTTGGCCAAGCTATTCCCTATGGGATCGACACCCAACCCAGGTTGGGTTCTATATTTGCTAACGACCGCTTTACACTCCTGCGAGAGCTGTAGATTGAGCGTTATCAGTAATTGGCGCCGTTGCCATGGAGTACGAGTGTCAATCAAGTTCGTGATAATTACTAGACCCTTTGGTCAAAGATTCTCGTACTTTTACGTTTAGTTTTTGTTTTTGTTTATTGCAGGTTTTTTTTTAGTGCATGCCCCATACTAGAAGTTCTGGTCAACCGTTATTACCAATCAATCCGGAACCACAACGAATTAGAAGAATGGAAGCATAAGCTGAAATCGACAGGATGGCTACTCAACACGAGCAAGCAAGATTAGCTGCTCTTGCCGCTGCTCAAGTCCAACAACAAAACATTGATAATCCTGGGCGAGCAACAAATCCTGACGATGAGGATTTAGGTGACGACGAGTTGATAAACCCAAGGCATGTCGCTGAAACGGCAGCACCTGCCAACAGAAGAGGACGACAAGCTCAGTATAGGTATGATCGCCAACCGTTGCAACCATCTTTCGACGATGATGATGATGATCTTGATGGTGCCGGAGCCACTGGAGCTATAATTCCACCACCATTAGCGCCCGGAGCCAAGTTCAACATCACTAGCACCATGATTCAGTTATTGCAACTCAAGGGATTATTCGGTGGACTAGCAGGCGATGATCCGAATATGCATCTCATCAACTTTATTTCTACATGCAAGTCTTTTGACAATCCTGGTGTTGGTCAGAATGCTATTCGATTACGCCTATTTCCATTGTCTCTGTCTGGGGAGGCAACACTATGGTTGAATGGGCTGACTCCTGATTCAATTACAAATTGGAGGCAATTGAGAGACGCTTTCCTAGAAAAATTCTTTCCGCCATCCAAGAGGGCTCAATTGAGAGATGAAATCAGCAACTTTCGTCAGCTTCCCTCTGAAGCTCTTCACGAAACATGGGAGAGGTTCAAAACAAAGCTAACGAGATGCCTAAACCATCAATGACTACATGCAGATCTTGTATAGAGCCTTGAATTCAGTAACTAAACCAGTGGTGGACAACTCAGCTGGAGGTTCTTTCATGGACCTCACCTTTGGTCAAGCAAGCAATATGCTAGATCGCATGACAAAGCAAAGTAGAGCTTGGCATACCAGGGATTCTGAGGTAGCAAGCCCCACTTTATCTATTGGCATGTCTGCAGACCAAAGAAGAAGAGAAGAAGAACGTGAGCAAGACATGGCGCACATGAAAACACAATTGGATCTTCTGACAAAGAACTTATTATCAGGGAAGACCGAAAAAGTGAAAGCTGTAGCGCTAAAAGGAAGAGACGAATCTGATTCGGAAGAGGAGGCCAACTACTTGAACAATCAGCGGGGTTTCCGTGGGAATGCCCAAGGAAACCAAGGTCGGAAATATTATGATAAATCTGGAAGCAAAGACCAAGGTAGTTGGAAGAAAAATAATGAAAAGAGTGGTTTGTACGTTCCCCCTGGTAAACGTGATACCACCACATCTAATTCTATGGAAGACATGATGGCTAAGTTATTGAAAGGAGTGGAAGCAACGAGCGCGGGAGTTAAGGAGGTGATTGATGATTTGTCCTCCATGAAGCAACTAGTTGATTCTCATTCCACTTCTATCAAGCAAATAGAGCAGCAGTTGAGCCAACTTTCAGCAGCATTTAATCAAAGAAAGGCTGGCACCTTACCAAGCGATACTGTGCAAAACCCAAAGAATGATGGGTCATGCATGGCCATCACTACCAGAAGCGGTAAGGTGCTGGAAACTTCAGCAAAAGGAGAGCAATTGGTTAACGAAGTTGCAGACATGGATGCTATACTTACTGACGTTACAAGAGGAGAAGAAGCCGCAATAACTACTCCCAACGTCAAGGACGTTTCACCTAGTGACGTGCAGCCTGGAAAAGTGGAAAAACGGAAGCTAGAGAAGAAGAAAGCCGTGGAGAGAACACTTCCATACCCACCACCACCTTTTCCCCAAAGATTGAAGAAGGTGGCCGATGACACTAAGTTCAGCAAATTTATGACCATGTTGAAGCAGCTGACTATTAATGTTCCGTTGGTAGAGGCACTTGAACAAATGCCTGGGTATGCAAAGTTTATGAAAGATCTTTTGACTAAAAAGAGGGCAGCAAGTTATGAGCTGAAGGATGATGTGCATCATTGTAGTGCAATTGCTACCCGATCGATAGTTCAGAAGAAGGCCGACCCCGGAGCTTTCACTATTCCTTGCACCGTCGGATCTTTGGACTTTGCTAAAGCATTGTGTGACTTAGGAGCCAGCATCAACTTGATGCCATTATCGATCTACAAGAAGTTGGGGTTAGGAGATCCTACACCAACTAATATGAGGCTTGTTATGGCGGATAGGTCGGTAAAACGACCGGTTGGTATTCTATGCGATGTCTTGGTGAAGGTATCTTCATTCATATTTCCAGCAGACTTTGTCATCTTGGATTGTGAAGCAGATTCAGAGGTTCCCATAATCTTGGGACGCCCTTTCCTTGCTACGGGAAGTGTGCTCATAGATTTGAGAGCTAATTAACTCTCATTCTGAATCAATGACGAAGTGGTTCGTTTTGACATTTGCAAATCAATGAAGCAACCCAAAGATCTGAGTGTATTTTCTGTGGCTGATGTTGTCGTTGATGACGAGGAAGAATGACTTGAAGAAGAACAAATTCTTGATGATCCTTTGGAGGTTTCGCTCATGAAAGGAGAGAATGAGGATGCTGAAATTTCTGAAGAAGCTATTTGTGCTCTATCGGGATTAGGAACATATCGTTATACTCCCAAGAAGCTGGATCTTGATCTCAAGAATCGACCCACACCACCAGCTAAGCCATCTATTGAAGAGCCACCCACGTTAGAATTGAAGGAGCTGCCAAGCCATTTGAAGTACGCATTCTTAGGAAGCGGAAATACTCTTCCAGTCATAGTGGCAGCCGATTTGGGTGAGCAACAAGTTGCAGCTCTTATTGCAACCCTACGCAAGTATATTAGAGCCATTGGATGGACCATTGCGGATATTATTGGTATACCACCTGGGATTTGCACTCATAAAATTCAGCTTCAAGAAAAGTGCACACCCACCATTGAACATCAAAGACGTCTAAACCCACCAATGCAAGAAGTGGTGAAGAAGGAGATTATCAAGTGGTTAGACGCAGGAGTCGTGTATCCTATTTCGGATAGTACATGGGTAAGCCCAGTACAATATGTTCCCAAGAAAGTAGGCATGACCGTGGTCGCGAATGCAAAGAATGAACTTATTCCACTCAGGCCCATTACTGGATGGAGAGTATGCATGGACTACCGCAGGCTGAATTCTTGGACACTCAAGGATCACTTCCCCATGCCATTTATGGACCAAATGCTAGATCGATTAGCGGGGAAAGGATGGTTTTGCTTCTTGGATGGTTATTCGGGTTATAATCAGATTTGTATTGCACCTGAAGACCAAGAGAAGACAACGTTTACATGCCCATATGGTACGTTTGCCTTCAAACGCATGCCATTCGGGTTGTGTAATGCACCAGCCACCTTTCAACGTTGTATGATGTCTATTTTCTCTGATATGGTTGAAGACACTTTGGAGGTATTTATGGACGACTTTTCAGTTGTTGGTGAGTCTTTTGAAGCATGTTTGGCAAACTTGAGCATGGCATTGCAAAGATGTGTAGAATTCAACTTTGTGCTGAATTGGGAGAAGTGCCACTTCATGGTAAAAGAAGGAATCGTTCTTGGGCACAAGATCTCCGAAAGAGGAATAGAGGTTGATCGCGCAAAAATAGAGGTAATCGAGAAGCTACCACCTCCAATTTTGGTGAAAGGAGTTCGTAGTTTTCTTGGCCATGCTGGATTTTATCGTAGATTCATCAAAGACTTCTCCAAAATTTCTAGTCCATTGTGCAAACTACTGGAGAAAGATGCGAAGTTTGACTTTCATGAAGATTGCTTAAAGGCATTTGAATGCCTTAAAGGAAAACTCATTGAAGCCCCTATCATGGTAGCACCAGATTGGACGCTCCCGTTCGAAGTCATGTGTGATGCTAGTGGTGTATCCCTTGGTGCTGTTCTTGGACTGAGAAAGGAGAAATTGTTTCATCCTATCTATTATGCAAGTAAGGTCCTAAATTAATCCCAAAGGAACTACACCGTTACTGAACAAGAGCTCCTAGCAGTTGTGTATGCGTTTGAGAAGTTTCGTGCCTATCTATTGGGTACTAAGGTGATCGATCATACAGACCATGCAGCTCTTAGGTATCTAATGACGAAGAAGGATGCAAAACCAAGGCTGATTCGATGGGTATTGCTGCTGCAAGAGTTTGATTTCGAAGTCAAAGATAGAAGAGGTTGCGAGAACCAAGTGGCTGATCACCTATCTAGACTTGAGAATAAGTATGTGGCGCAACCAGAAAATCAGATTGATGATGCATTCCCTGACGAGGAGATACTAGCGACTACAATGGAGCAATTACCATGGTATGCCGACTTTGCAAATTTCGTGGTGAGTAATGTGTTACCTTCCAATTTATCTTACCACCAAAGGAGGAAGTTTATGCATGACGTTCAGCACTACTATTGGGATGAGCCTTATTTGTTTCGAAGATGCGCAGATGGTATCATTCGACGATGTATATCCCATGAAGAAGTGCCTACTATATTGGAAGCATGCCACACTTCGCAAGTTGGAGGACATCATGCAGGGAATCGAACGGCAAGGAAAGTCTTGCAAAGTTGTTATTATTGGCCTACAATATTCAGAGATGCACACGACTATGTGAGAAGGTGTGACCAATGCCAACGTCAAGGTGCTATTTCAAAACACCATGAAATGCCCATGTCCAAAATTCTGGAGGTAGAACTCTTCGATGTGTGGGGTATTGATTTCATGGGACCATTCGTGAATTCGTTTGGAATGAAGTACATCTTGGTTGCTGTGGATTATGTGTCAAAATGGGTTGAAGCTGTAGCATTGGCCGACAACGAAGGAAAGCGTGTTGTAGCGTTCTTAAAAAAGAATATCTTCTCTCGCTTTGGAGTACCTCGTACTATCATAAGTGATGGAGGCTCTCACTTTTGCAACAAGCTATTCAAATCTGTATTGGCCAAGTATGGAGTCAAGCAACACAAGGTAGCTACGCCTTATCATCCCCAAACTAGTGGACAAGTTGAGGTTTCCAACCGCGAGATCAAGCAAATCCTTGCCAAGACGGTTAATGCGAATAGGAAGGACTGGTCTCGAAAGCTAGATGATGCACTATGGGCGTATAGGACTGCATTCAAGACACCCATTGGCATGTCACCTTATCAGCTAGTTTATGGGAAGGCTTGTCATCTACCCATCAAGCTTGAATACAAGGCATTGTGGGCATTGAAGCACTTGAATCAGAATTGGGATAATGTGAAGAACCTGAGGTTGGAGCAGCTGAACGAACTAGATGAATTTCGTCTCCATGCGTATGAAAGATCAGATTTATACAAGGAGAGGATGAAGAAGTATCATGATCAGCGGATTGTTCGACGAAACTTCCAAAAAGGTGACATGGTACTACTCCTTAACTCCAGAATCAAGCTCTTCCCAGGTAAGTTAAAATCAAAGTGGTCTGGTCCATTTAAAGTCATCCAAGTCTACTCGTCTGGAGTAGTCGAATTGGAAGATAATGATGGTGTTGTCTTCAAAGTGAATGGCCAACGTGTAAAGCCATATATCGGTCCTCTTGACTCGATGAATGACAAGGCCATCACTTATCTCGACGAAGTCTAAGTACTCGAGATTACTACATCGAGCCACGACAATAAATAAGGCGCTAGATGGGAGGCAATCCATCATTTTATTGTTTTATTGTTTTGTCGTTTTATCGTTTTATCGTTTCGTCGTTTTAGTATTTTTTCTTTTTGATAAATGAAAATTCAAAAAAATAAGAGTCGTGCCACGACCAAAACTAAGGCGCTTGGTGGGAGGCAACCCATCGTACTAATCGTTTTCATTTTGTTTTGAGCAAATATAGGTGCAAGAAGTATGCGACGAGGAGATTGATCTCCATCGACAATTTGGACGCATTGTATGGTAAAATCGGTAAGTTAGGAATGGTGATGCATAAGGCAATGAATTGAGCCTTTCTCACGTCAAAATAGGCTTCGAGGAAGGCTAGGCCTTGGTAAAAATAGGCCACGAACGATGCACAACCTATTCTATAGCCTAAGGACTCGGAATCTAGTGTGTTATACACTATGCGCCGCCTATTCCTAGGTATGCTTTTGACTATGCGCCGCCTATGCTATGGCATTTGGTCTCAGTATCTCAGGTGCCATAGACTATGCGGCGCATATGTCTACAAATGCCATAGACTATGCGGCGCATATGTCCCATTATGCCATAGACAATGCGCCGCATATGTCATTGATATGCCGAGTGATATGCGCCGCATATGTGGTGTTCTTGTCCCCAAATCCGATTGTACATGGGTCATAACCCGACCCATACTCTTCCTATATAAAGGGGACTTAGTTTTATAACACAACCACATTAGAAACAACCCTAAAGGCGCCGCATAACCCTCCAAATCTTCTCAAAATTTTCTTCTTTTGCTCTTCCAATTCACAACAACTTCTCCACAAGCTTCAAGCAAGTAAGTACTCTCTTATTCTTCATCTAAGTATCGTAAGTACTATGTTGCTATGCTAAATCATGTGGGATTGGTAGGTGATGTGCATGTGTTTGGATTATTGTTGCAAAATCATGTGAGTGAATATATACGTAGGGAATTCTTGACTTGTTTCCGAGTTGAATTTTGTTTCAAAAGCATTGTTATGATATTTGTTGAATATATATGGCTATGAATATTGCTTAAGAGTGTTGTTTGGATGCTTACATGATAGACTATCCCGGCCATCGGGATAAGGTCATAGTGCCTATCGACTTAGGAGGTTGTGCTTGTTGTAAGAATAACGATTCCATGTGGTAACCCCTATGTCATAGTGTTGCTATATCCACCATGAAAGTAGTCCACTGGCTGCAAATAAGTGATGCAATGCTGATTTTCTTGTCGGAATACAATCCTAAAACGTATGTCGACGAAATCTGAGTACTCGACCACTTTCACTTCATTGATTTGTGCTAACGAAACTAAGTGTGGGGTGGTACCCCTAGTGCTTTCATATAGATTGTGTCAAGTGAGATTGTGCTGCAACTAACATTATTTCTAGTCTCAGGTACAATGGCACCTAAAGCAAGGCAAGGCAAGGAGAAGGCTACCACGTCCCAAAAGGGCAAGAAGAGAAGTCGAAAAGACCAAGGAGAATCATCCTTAGCACACCTACCACGCAGAATGTTTGGAATAAAATGGGTTCTTAAGGAAGAAGCCAAAGCATGGTACAGCAGCAACAAAGAAATAAAATATGTGCACGTCCACTTGATCAACAAGGAGACCTTAGCAAAGAAGGAGCCGCGAATGTTGGCAAAAATAATGGCTTTGAAGCTGGATTTCATCTTCCGCGACATGGGAGAGTGCAATCTTGACTTAACAAGAGAGTCTTATGCCAACTGGTCGCCGAACACAACAGGCAATGAAGTCAAAATTCGGGGCCAAGTGTTACATCTTACAGCGGATTGGATCAACTCTTTTCTTGGCTTACCTTCGGTCGACACTGCACCATTCAAAGAGCTGTACAGCAGGCCTCCTTACAGAGCAATACGACACACGCTTTGTGGAAGCAGATCGATGGCAAGATGGGGCAGACATAAGGAAACAGGCCATCACAATACCTTCCCCTATGCTCCACTAAATAGGGAAGCAAGAATCTGGATGCGCATTATCAACTCATGCCTTATTCCTGGAACTCAATACACCAAGATATCAAGAGATAGAGTGTGTTTGGTCTATGCTTTGATGACAAATGTCCCTATCAACTTTGGGGCAATCATTCGATCTACCATGAGGAAGGCCAGACTCCACAAACGGTACCATTTCACATTCGGCAATTTGTTGACAGCAATGTTGCGGAAGGAGGATATCGAAGAGGAACCAGCTGACCACAAACTCCCACATAACCCAAAGAAGGTTGACCTCACTAAGGTCAAAGATGCTGAAACAACTCATGGAGTCAACCTTACTACTGCGGAGAGACATGCTCGTGACGAGAGTTTCTTTCGTCATCTCTATGGCATGACACGATTTACTATGATGAGTGGTGGACGTATTCCAACCGCTGAAGAGCTCTAACAGCTGGACCACAACTACCCAATAAACATGCATGCCTGGGAGATGTGTGGAGTGGGCGTATATTTTGAGGAACCTCTAGACGATGACGTGCCGACTGATGATGATCGACGCTTGCCTGATTCTGATGATGAGGAGAACTCTGACGACGACTCTTATGATGATTCCGACGAAGGGGGTATGAACCCCGACATTGATGAAGGGTCCGACTAACCAGGTTCTTCGAATTTATTTTCCACTAAGGGCAGTGTCCCGTATAAGTGTGGGGTGGCAGAATCGCATGCTATACTTCTTTGTTTGCACCTATGTTTGTATGTTTGTTTGTTTACTTCCGTTTTTTTTGTTTTTCGTTTGACGTTTTTTAAGTTTTTTTTTTAGGAGTTAAATTTTTCTAGCTTCGCATGAAATTATTTTGATAGGAATCATGAGATTATAACAAGAGTATGTGCTACAATTGTGACTATTGAGACGTTTAGGCTCTAGTTGTGACTCATTATGTGATATTGTGTGATTCAATTCCTTCAATTGTTGGGTCGAGAGTCTATATTACTTCCAATCAAGTCGACCATGTGCCTTGTGTGTGTGAGATAATAGTATATTCTATGTTTGTGGCTGATGCTAGAACTTGCCTGGTATGTATGCAAAGAAAAAATAAGGAATGTAAGTTTAGGATATGATTTAGGCATTTCTTTGGCAACCTATACATGTTTACCTTCAGTTTTACCTACCCATGAACATCATCCTAGTTAACCCTTTTTGAGCCTTTAGCCTATTTCTTTGACAACCTTGTATGTAAGCCTAATCCATTTCTTTCAAGACCATAATTTGATCCAAAATCCTGAGTGCTTTAAAGTGAAAAAGTCATGTGACAACATAAGAGGAAATTGGGTGAGTATAATGCTTTAAATTGTAATGGTGCTTGAATGTGCTATGAAAAAGAAAGTGCTATCATAAGAGGTATGTTGTGAAAAGAAAAAGGAAAAGAAAGCTGAAAAGTAAGTAGTGCTTGAAATTGAAAAACAAAATAGGAGAACAAGGGTGGTAGAATAAAAGAGTGAAGAAAGGTTGAAAGAAAAAAGTGTCATTGATACAAGGTGATGTATTAAAGCGCTTAGGAACCTAGTCACTATTCTTGGCCAAAATAGTCCTACCCGTCCCTTAGCCTACATTACAACCATCAAAAGACCTACTTGATCCTAATCTTAACATTCCGACATTTAGTAGAGTACTACATTAAAGGCAAGCCTATGGTCATTAGTTGCTACATATGAATTTTTTGTGAGAGCGAGAGCAAGGACACTTTGATACCCATGTTTGAAAAATATGCTATACTTCTGAGTGATTATGGGTAATATATGGTGAGACACACATGGTTGATGAGTTTTGGATAGTTGTGTATGATTCTATGCACTTTAACGTTTGCATGCGAGTTGATCACCATCACGAGTCTATACTTGAGGTTACATTGTTTCTACTTATAATCGGAAAGCTACTCTTTATTGATAATTTTTGTGCTTGTCTTGAAGAATGTTTTGTGTTGTTACTGTAAAAACCCTAAGTTGATGCTTAGAAGGACATGATATTTTGTTCGAGGACGAACAAAGCTGCAAGTGTGGGGTGTTGATGATAGGCGAATTTACACGCCTATATCAATATATTTTGCCCATATTTTAGCCTAGTTTTGAGAACAAATTATATATTTCATGCACTTTTAGTCCTTTTTCCTGTAAATGAGCTAACGAACATGATTAGGAAAGTTTCAGGTATAAATGATGCAAAATACAGCATTTTATGGCTTACTTGACGCAAAAGAAAGCTCACAAAGGAAGGGAAGGAAGTCTACACGCCTAAGGACCAAAACTGCTGCATGGAAAATCTGTCCCGGGCTAAAACAGCATTTCTGAAGACTTTAGGGACTTACAGATACAAAGCTGGATTTTGACAATGATACATTAACCTAGTACAATTGGGTTATGTATTTCATTAGTTTATTTGGATTAGGAGAATGTTACATTAACCTAGTACAAATGGGTTAAGTATTTCCTTAGTTTAGTAGGATTTGGTTATTTATTTCATTAGCATAGTAGGAGTAGGATAGGAGTATTACAAATACCCTATCATGCTAGAGATTTTTAATTTAGTCCTCCCTTAGTGGAGAGGCAAGTCCTCCCTTAGTGGAGAGACACATTCTACTTCTCAATTACAACTCTTCTAATCTTTCCATTAATTCTATTCTTAAATTCCACAACAAGAGAATCATTACTTGCTAAGGAATCAGGCCACACGCCTATCACCTAATCCACACGCCATTACTCAACAATAACAATGCAAATCGTGATCTCCTTCGCACTCATGGGTAACTAAACTTCTCTGTTGGGGTTATGGAAGCCGAATGAGATACTATCTATTGCTGTGAGTTTGTGAGTTCGAGACACGTATATTGCTTATATCATTATTCTCTTCATCTTAATGCAAATTCTTGTGGCTGCAGACGCATAGAATAACGCCAGTCTAACATTTAACTTGTTCGAGAAAAAGGTTATTTGTCTGGGAAAGAGATAATGTCAAGGTAGTAGGACACCCTTTCCTATTAAAAAGCTAGTGCCGTAACTGGACTAACCTCTTACAGAATTCGTACCGTTAGACACGCTTTAAGCTCGAGAGAGTTAAAGTGAAATAGTCCTTGTTCAGGTCGAGAGACGCTTGGATTTACCATCGACTACAATTCTCTATAAGCAATTGCATGTCAAGACTCTACACATTCATAGCCAATAGAGACGTATACCTCAGAAGGTGGACATAACCCCAACGCTTCAATTCTCATTGTTGTCAACCTACGTAACAATCTCTTTCTTTACTTTATTATTTTCAGCTTTTTTTTACATTACTTGCACGACAAGACTCCCCCCTTCTTACGAGACTTGCACCAAAAGTTTAGTAATTTTGCTTACTTGTTGGCCAAGCTATTCCCTGTGGGATCGACACTCAACCCAGGTTGGGTTCTATATTTGCTAACGACCGCTTTACACTCCTGCGAGAGCTGTAGATTGAGCGTTATCAGTAATTGGCGCCGTTGCCGGGGAGTACGAGTGTCAATCAAGTTCGTGATAATTACTAGACCCTTTGATCAAAGATTCTCGTACTTTTATGTTTAGTTTTTGTTTTTGTTTATTGCAGGTTTTTTTTTAGTGCATGCCCCATACTAGAAGTTCTGGTCAACCGTTATTACCAATCAATCCGGAACCACAACGAATTAGAAGAATGGAAGCACAAGCGGAAATCGACAGGATGGCTGCTCAACACGAGCAAGCAAGATTAGCTGCTCTTGCCGCTGCTCAAGTCCAACAACAAAACATTGATAATCCTGGGCGAGCAACAAATCCTGACGATGAGGATTTAGGTGACGACGAGTTGATAAACCCAAGGCATGTCGCTGAAACGGCAGCACCTGCCAACAGAAGAGGACGACAAGCTCAGTATAGGTATGATCCCCAACCGTTCCAGAAAGCCTATTATATCAGATTATGTTATTCCTTTTGTTTTGGTTTACTGGGGGT
This sequence comes from Capsicum baccatum var. pendulum, assembly GCA_030864225.1. NCBI lineage: Eukaryota > Viridiplantae > Streptophyta > Magnoliopsida > Solanales > Solanaceae > Capsicum > Capsicum baccatum. Next base: position 216,215,434 of record CM061559.1, on the reverse strand, counting down.
CTTGTCCCAGTTTTCAGATAGTTTTCATTTGATCATGTAGTAGAGATTTCGCAGATTGTTCTAGATGTTGTTTAGTTGATTTGGATTTCATTCCTTATTGTTAACTGAATTTAGAGTATGATCATGTTTCCGTATCTGATTATATTTCCACATCTTCTCTTATTATATGAATATTGTGCATGACGACCAGATAGAGTAGGACATCTGGGCCTTCATGGTTTGGGATCTCCGTCACGGCCAGGCCCTAGTTCGGGTCATGAAAAATTTGGTATTAAAGCATGGTTCATGGTCCCAGGGTGTCTGCAAAATTGCGTCAAGTAGAGTCTTGTTTATGGGTGTGTAACGCGCCACACTTATAAGTAGGAGGATACTAGGTTTTTAGGATTATTTCACCTATTTTTTATTTAGTTAGTGCTTTAGAGTCTAATCTGTCCTCTAATCAATGATCTCTTATATTTCAGAAAACAGCCATGCATCCCCGTCGCATTAACGATAATGCCCAGACTGATGGGGTCTGTCCCACTCATCGAATGAGGACCCAAAATAGAGCTGAAACTCCAGAGGTTGATGTTACTCCGAGACTCCCACCTACTCAGACCAGCCCACCCAGGGAACCTAGAGCTCCCCGAATGGGAACTAACCGCACTCAGCCTCACGAGAAAGAGGTGTCTAATGAAAAATTCAGACATTCTATTCATATGTTTGTGCAGTTGGTTTACACACAGACTCAATGGTCAAAAGATGTTGGGTCCGCATCTGTTACATCTGAGGCTACTAGGGTGGGTCAGTTCATGAGAATGAACCCACCTAAGTTTTCTAGCACTAAGGTATAGGAGGATTCACAGGAGTTTGTGGATGAAATGGAGAAGATCTTTAAAGTGATGCATGTAGATAAGGTGGAAGGTGTGGAATTATCATCTTATCAGCTTAAAGATATTGCAAATCAGTGGTATAACAAGTGGGAAGATGTGAAGGGTGAGAGTGTTGAGCCCACAGTTTGGGACGAGTTCGTGAAAGCCTTCCTTGATCAGTTCTTTCATCTAGAATTGAGGGAAGCCAAAGCTGAAGAGTTTATGAATATAAAGCAGGGAAAAATGAGTGTCTAGTAGTACACTCTGAAGTTCAATCAACTAACCCGTTACGCTCCAAAGATGACTTGGAATATGAGAGCCCAAATAAGGAAATTGGCATCTGGCCTTTCAGATGACTTAGAGCTTGAATGTCAGGGAGCAATTTTGAACTGGGACATACACTTCTCTAGACTTTCAGTCTACATTCAGCAAATTGAGGAGAAGAAAAAGAAAATTATTGAATCTAGGAAGAAAGACAGATAGGTGAAGAGAGCCAAAACAACAAACCAGAGCCACAGTCAGCCGCAGAGTAGAAATTGGGGTAACAAGTGGTAGAAGAGAAACAATTGGGGTAATGCTCCGCCTACAGCCAGCGCCCCCGCGCCTAGACCTCTACATAATCAACGACCCTTTTATCCTCAGACTAATAGTGGAGGAATGATGCAGGACACCCATTCACAGGGTAGCATTACGTAGCCCGCCATATCTTTTTCCCATTGTAGTATCTGTGGGAAGAATCATCCTGGAAAGTGTTACTTCGATAGGAGAAATTGTTATTCCTGCGACCAAGTGGGTCACCTTCAGAGAGATTGCCCTTTTATTGGAGGTAATGTTGGAGGAGCCAAGTCATAGGCTAATTCTTCTGCACCATCACCGCCTCAAAAGTGCGACATTTCAGCCGCCGGTAGTGGTGGCAACCATTTTTATGCCTTGACCAACCACCAGGAGGCAGAGGCCTCACCAGATATAGTTACCGGTATGTTATAAATTTTCTCTCATGATGTGTATCTTTTGCTTGATCCCGGGTCTACCTTGTCTTATGTGACCCCTTATGTAGACGTTGGTTTTGGATTTGAGACCGATGTAATTGTTGAGCCTTTTTTTGTTTCCACTCCGGTGGGTGATTCTGTTATGGCTAGGAGGGTGTATAGAAATTGTGTGGTGACTAGTTGTGGCCTGGATACTGCTCGACTTACTAAGTTGACTCAGAAAAAGCTGAAGTTCGTGTGGTCTGACTCCTGTGAGAATAGTTTTGAGAAGTTGAAAGACAAGTTGAAAACTGTTCCTATTTTGACTCTTTCGGAAGGTACACAGGGTTTTGTTGTGTACTGTGATACATCCTGAGTGGGACTTAGGTGTGTACTTATGCAGCATGGTAAGGTGGTGGCTTATGCATCTAGGCAGTTGAAGGTGCATGACCAAAACTACCCCACCCATGACTTGAAGTTAGTGGTTGTGGTGTTCACGCTTAAAATATGGCGGCATTATCTTTATGGGGTACATGTTGATATATTTACTGACCAAAAGAGCTTACAGTATGTTTTCTTGCAGAAAGAATTCAACCTCAGGCAGAGGCATTGGTTGGAGCTTTTGAAAGATTATGAGATGAGTTTGTACTATCATTCGGGGAAGGCGAACATGGTATCTGATGCCCTTAGCAGATTATCTATGGGCAGTTTTACCCATGTTGAGAAAGGAAAGAGGGAAATAGTAAAGGACATTCATCGACTGGCAAACTTGGGAGTGTGACTTTCTGATTTCGAAGATGGGGGAGTGATTGTCCATGAGATAGCAAAATCTTTCCTTTGTGCAGAAGTTAAAGAGAAGTAGGTTGAAGATCCCATTTTGATGCAAATCAAGAAAGATATGGGTCAACAGAAGGTGATGTCTTTTGAAATTGGTGGTGATGGTATTTTGAGATATTAGGGTAGATTATGTGTGCCAGATGTAAATGGTCTATGGAAAAGAATCATTGATGAAGCTCGCACTTCGAGGTATGTTGCTCATCCAGGCTCTACTAAGATGTACCATAATCTAAAATCTATATATTGGTGGAATAATATGAAACGTGGTATGGATGACTTTGTTTCCAAGTGTTTGAATTGCCAACAAGTTAAAGTTGAACATTTAAGGCTAGGTGGTACTTCCCAAGAGATAGCTTTGCCATTATGGAAGTGGGAAATGATCAATATGGACTTCATCACGGGACTTTCAAGGTCCCAAAATCAGTATGATTCTATTTGGGTAATTATTGATCGGCTGACCAAGTCAGTTCATTTTCTGCCTATGAGGAATAACTATTCGGGAGATGATTATGCCAAGTTATACATTGAGGAGATAGTCCGTTTGCATGGAGCACCCGTATCCATCATATCTGACTGAGGTACGCAATTCTCTTTGCTGTTTTAGAGATCTTTTCAGAGGGGTTTAGGTACCCAAGTGAACCTAAGTACTGCATTTCAACCTCAGACTGACGGACAAGCTGAGCGCACCATTTAGACCCTTGAGGATATGTTGAGAGCTTGTGTAATTGACTTCAAAGGTAACTAGGTAGATCACTTGCCATTGATAGAGTTTGCTTACAATAATAGCTACCATGCCAGTATTAAGATGGCTCTTTTTGAAGCATTGTAAGGGAGAAGATATAGGTCACCAATAGGGTGGTATGATGTGGGTGAGACACGATTATTTGGGCCTGATCTTGTTCATCAAGCAACGGAGGAAGTGAAAATCATTAAATAACGGCTTAAGACAGCTCAGAGTCGACAAAAGTCCTATGCTGATGTTAGAAGGAGGGATTTGGAGTTTGAGGTTAGTAATTAGGTGTTTCTAAAAGTCTCCCCTATGAAGGGAGTCATGGGATCAAGAAGAAAGGTAAGCTGAGTCCTCGCTATATTGGGCCATATCAAATTTTGAAAAGGATAGGTGGGGTTGTGTACGAGTTAGAGTTGCCAGCAAATATGGGTTCAGTTCATCCGGTATTTCATATATCCATGTTAAAGAAATGTATCGGAGACCATTCATTAGTGTTTCCTGTAGAAGAGATCAAAGTGATAGACTCCTTGTCTTATGAAGAAGAACCTGTAGCAATCTTGGATTGCCAAGTTAGGAAATTGAGGAGCAAGAAGATAACTTAGGTTAAAGTGTTGTGGAAAAATCAGAAAGTTGAAGAAGCAACTTGGGAATCAGAAAACTAAAATGCTAAAGTATAGAATATTATTTTTTTGTCTAGGTTATATAGGAATGGATCGAGTTTAAGGGCTTAAATACTCCACCATGTTTGTTAGTATTTGCAATGCATGAACTTATCCCTTATTTTGATTATTGTTGGATAAATTTGAGGGTGTTGAACTGAGTGATCATCGTGAACATATTTTGAGATGGATGAATGATTTATATAACAAATGGAGAGGATACTTATATGTAAAATATGTGAAGAATAAGTCACTTCCACAAGCTCTGAAAAATAAGCCAGATGGAATAGGCAAGAAAGAATGAGAGTGGTTGGTAAAGAAATATTTTTCTTCCAAAACTTTTCAGGTATACAAATATTTTTATCTATATTCCTTGTGGGCATTTTGGAAACTCCCTCTTGTTTTATAATTTTTATTTGGATTATTGTTTTACAAATATAGGAGAGAAGCAAAAGGAATGCAGCAAACCGAGCTAAGTTGACAATGCTTCATCACATGGGTAGTAAGCCTATTCGAGATATTATTTTTGAAAAGGTATTTTCATAAAGTTATTTTCCAAAAAAAAATATTTATGAGGTGTTATTTGACATGTTTGTCTTTGATGTAAAGGGGGGAGAAGATAGTAATCCACCAGATTTGGGGACTATTTTCTATGAGAGTCGAAAGAAAGATAACAAGCTCGTTGAACCTGAAGTAATTCAAAAACATGTGAGTTTGATAAATTTAATATGTATATTAGTTACTTGAAATTATATGGAATAAAGATAGAAAATATTTCTTTCTATTTTTCGCAGGCTCAAATAGAAGAAATAGTAAATGCAGAGCCATCTGTATCTAGCAAAGAGATTGTTGAAAAGTGTTTTGGACCTCAAAATCGTAGGCATGTAGTTGCCTTTGGGGGTGGAGTAAAGGCGAATGACTTAAAAGGTGAAACTTCCTCCAAGGCTGAATTATTGTCCATGCTACGTTCTACTCAAGAGGAAAACAAATACTTAAATAAGGAAAACAAATCCTTGAATGATCTTCTGTCAACCTTAGAAGATGAGATGATAAAAATAAGGAAAATAAAAGAATTCTTTACTTCTCAACAACCACAAGTCAGGGCTACAACATCGCCAATTTTAAATGAATGACCACTGTCTTATGCTCTCTAAGTTAGTAACCATATACCTTCTCACTCCCCTCTATAGATTTATTGTATTTGTTTGAGAAATTTGAAATGCATGAACTGTAGCAAGTGGTTGGTATCACATAAACTGTAGCAAGTGGTTAGTATCTGTAGCATGCAATTTTTGTTAATACTTTTTGAGGTTCTATTTTACTGAATGAGGTTCTATTTTGGTTGGTGTCTTAATGAGGTTAATCCTTCATCACATACATATGGTTGGTATCTAAACAAGGTTAATCCTTCATCACATGTATATGGTTGGTGTCTAAATGAGGTTTATTTTGCTGTAACTGTAGCAACTTGCTGACTAGAACTCACAATCTTCGGGTTAGAAGTGAAGGATTCTTGGCATCTGAGCAACTCCGTCTTATATACTAGTTTAGTAGGTCATATATCTCATCCATCTACTCATGGACATGAGACTGTGAAGAGTGGAATACTAGAATAGTTGTTATTACCTGTGAAGTAGTAGTACTATTAATTGACTGGGAATTTCTGCTTAGTTTCAAGCATACTGATATGCTAAGTGATGTGATACTAAACCTATATTTCAAATTTCAAGTTCTACAGAACAAGGGACTGGAAATGGAATTAGTTTGATAGTGTGTGCATTGTGTACTAGCAAACTTATCTCAACCCATGATACATAAGAAACCCTCTATTTGGGTGTTCACCCCACCCTCCCCAGACCAACTTGTGGGATCACATGGGCGTGTTGTTATTATTGTAGGACATCCATAGTCAATTAAACATAATGATGTTTTGAACGAGAATTTTGAAAGCTAATGATTTTTTATCCTACCATTAAAAGACATTTTATATTTATCTTTCAACAAATCAAAATCAGGGAGATTAATATAACCCAATCTGTTACAAAATGATAGTACGGATGAACTACTACCTAAAACAACAATATAATGCCTAGAATGATCCCATAAGTGATGTCTGGATAAGGTGAACTTCCCTACCTTCAGAGAGGTAAAGAGGCTATTTTCGATAAGATCCTCAACTCACGAAAAGCATTTTCAAAACAGGTTTGAAAACTACTACCTTAAATAGTTTTGGATATTTGATAAGTTTCCTTATGGAAGTCTTCCTCAGACCTTTTCTCAAATGATAAAAAACTAGAACATAAATGAAATAACACCAACATATTACTTTAATTGAATACAAACAGAACATTAAAATGTTTAGGACCTTTTCTGCTCCTCCACTCTTAGGAATCCATTAAAAAATGGAAGCCAAGCTTTATACCAAACATAAAAAAGAAGATTGCCTACAACCAAATTCCCTCATTTAGCGTGATATACTTACTAAACTGTTAGATACTATTAATATGTGAATCATACATATATAATAGATATAAACTTCTCCCATGGTCCATTTTCTTATCCTCATCATAGTCATTAGAAACACTATTAGAGCTTGAATTATTGCTTTCGCGTCTATCCCTTTTTGATTATTTCTTCTTGTTCTTTGAAGGTGGATTATTCTTCCAACTATAATCTAATTCAGAATTGGGAGCTCGACTAGAGTCTTCCTGATTTGCAGGCCATGGCATTCAAGGATAGCAGGCAGGATTAGCCTGCATGCCAGAAAACATGTATCCTGGATATAGTGGGATTTATTGAAATATAGGATTTTGATAATTTTGCATGTAAGGTGGTAGATTGTTTGGCCATATTGGTCGTAATTTCCCATCTATAGAGTGGATTTTGATAGGTGGTGGTAAACCATTTTCTGCAGATTCCACATAACAAAGCAGCTGAGCTTAGCAACAACAATGACAACATACCCGGTATAATCCCACAAGTAGGGTTTGGCGTGGTTAAAGTTATGCAGACCTTACCCCTACCTTGACAGGTAGAGAGATTGTCCATAGTAGACCCTCGACTCAAGGAAAGCAAAAAACAAAGTAGCAGAGTTTAGCCATCACAGAAAATGAATATAAACAATGTGCAAAGACATATGTTATAGAAAAAATTACATGAAGAGTATAAAAAAGAAAAGTCATACTCAAGGTAAAGGCGATTTTAGTTTGTAGAGCTGGTGCATTTTCTGTGAGGAAATCCTGGGAAAAGAAAATCCTGGTCCAAAAACATATATTATGTGAATAAGATATGAATCAAACAGACATATGCTATGATCCCCCAAACTTTCATAACATAAGCATCCCATTCTCTTCTCACGTAATGAATCTAGTTTGGAGTATAGATACTCATAAGTTGACCCTCTAGCTCCAAATCTCAGTCATAACCTTGTACTCAACAGCTCAGTTTAGTCCACGATAAGATACTTTATCCATGTTATGCATTACAGACTCAGTTAAGTTCATGTATCACGTTCCAAACTCGGTTATGTTCTTATGTTTCCGCTCATGCATATTGAGTAATTAATCCCAGACTCATCAGTATGTTTGGTTCAAGGTAACAGTCTTCTTTAAGCTTACTTGTTCTCATGTTTAGATTTCAGTACCAAACTTGGTATTCTGTTCCATGCTTAGTTTTCAGTTCAAACTTGGTGTCTTTACCATAGCATGTTAAGTCGCATGTTCATGAGTCAATTTAGTCATGTATTAACGCATCAGATATGCGTGATCAGCTTATCAGTACTTCCAGTCATGCATTTATGTATCATGTCAGCCATATAATCATGCATCAGATATGAATGGATTCGGCTTATCAATTTTTGCATCACATACGCATTCTCATTCTGGGAAACTTAGTTCATCAGAACACTCAATCTTTCATTCATGAATCAGTTACCCATGCATCAGATATGCATGTTCAGTACGATATGCTTATTTTTCAGTCATGTCAGTCATGAACCTAGGTTTTAGTAGTGTATGTCTTTTACATACTCCATTTTATCTTTACTCGCCTCTCAGTCAGTCTCATTCGAGGATGAATGTTTCCAAGGGGGAGATATTGTAATACCCCGTATATTTAAAAGCTAGAAAATGAACTATTGTTCCTACGCATGAAACCTCCTATCCTGTGATTCATGTTTGAGTACATTAATTATGATGAGTATCCTAGTGATAATAGAGCTTATGATGTGTTAAGCATGTTCATAAGAGTCACTTAGAGTAAGCCAAGCAAAGAACTTTTAAATCCACCAAATTTTCGTGTGTGATTTCACATAGGTCATCTTTGAACAAGAATAACTTGGTTATGGTGATTTAAAGTTTCAGCAGTGTCATTTTAGTCAGTGGCGCATCGCGCTATAAGCCAAAATGACAATTATCAATTTTCAGTGTCTCTCCGCGATTCCAGTGCGTCACAGTGAGTTTTCAGGTCATAAACAAGGGGCAACACGATGTCTATGCATCGCGTCGGGGGCCCAAATCGGGATATTTTCACAGAAATTAAAAGACGCATCTAAAGGGTCATTTAGGTCATCTTCCCACCCTTATATATATTCCGTAAATACAGAATTAAGCCATTATTTCACCAAAACATAATCTTTTTCATCAAAATCCTCTCAAGAACACATTAGAGTTTTTCATAGAAGATTCAAACTCAAGCAAATTCTACCATCAAATTCTAAGAATCTCTCCGTCAATCTTCACTAAACTAAGAACTAAGGTATGCTTAGTGTTCATCCATGGATTTCTTTCGTCCTTGGAGTTCAAGAATCAATCTTTAAATACTAAGTCATGAATGTTTTGTGGTGATATGATTGTATTCATGTTGGTGGTTGTGGTTATGCTATAGAGTAGTGATTTAATGAATTTTCATGAAGGTTTTGATCATGTAGTTGGAACCCATGAATTTGGGTGGTTTAATGTGATGTAAATTTATGAACACACCTATACTTTAAAGAGTGCATGCAAGGTGTTTGATAAAATACTTAGAATGCTAGGAATTTCATGTTTACATGGTCCCATATTATCTACATGACAAGTCCATGTTAACTATATAATTCAATATGAGTTCCATGCCATTGTTTTGTTGCTATTGTTGTGGTATGAAGCATTTATGATAATTGAGTGATATAATATGTACATGATATATATATTCCATGCACTCCCTACTATGCACAAGATGTTGAAAACTACATGTGGTATATTATCCCCTACTTATGATATTATGAATTGTGGACTCCAATCTTGTGATCAAGTCATGTCATGTGTGTCAATTTTCTTCTATCGAGTCCTGAGAGCATTCGTACCCAAAAAATATAGTTGTGTGCCTAGATCCATGTCATATTATTACGATAATCTCAGTCAAGCCATGATCTATAGAACTCAGTCAGTCATGTGACTCAGGAAACCTCAGAAATCTCATGATCTCAGTAAATTCTCAAATAGTAGTACTATTACGTCAGTCAACGGAAGTCGGTTACTTAGTCCATGCACAGTCAGTAAATTATGATCAGTCTCTTTAGATGGGTGTAGGAGTTAGCACCGAGTGAACCCAAGGATGGGAACTCACCTGTTATATGAGGTTGTGATTCTTAGCAGTCATCCTTGCATTCTTAAACTATGTAGCCAACATAGGTTGAGACATCGTAGCCTACTATATGAGGGTGGATGAGGTGGCTTAACCTGTTATATGAGGGTTTCCACCGTTCTTACTAGATTTACCTGTTATATAAGGGTTGATCACATGTTGTCCTTACCAGTGGCGCGGTATTGACACCCTTCCAGTCAGGGCAGAGATTGGACCCTAGCTTAGCCATAATGGCACATATGGGGCATGTCGATTAAGCAACTACCTCCCACAGTCTCAGTCTCATTTTTAGTAAAAGAACTCAGATAGTTCTTCAGAATATCGGGACTGTCAGATACAGCCAACTCAGATACAATACGGAACTCAGCTAGTTCCACCATATTCATGACTATCAGATACGGTCACTCATGTTATCATTATTACCAGTTCTCTGAACTCATATTACCAGTATCGATCTTCATGACTTTCAGATATGGTTAAGCATTTCAGTTCCTCATATTCATGGCTGCCAGATACAGTCAATCAGATTAATACATTATAATTAGACTATCAGATATAGTCAACCAGACCAGTCCTTCATAATCAGGACTATCATACATAGTTATTCATGTACCAGTAACATACCACTAGTCTCTCAGTATTTAGTAATACTGTGTTAGTTTCTCACTTATTAGTGATTTATATACTCAGTATTCAGTTTCAGGACTGTTAGACATAGTCAAACAGACTAGTTCTTCATAATTCGAACTGTCAAAATAGTCATTTATCTATGCAGTACCTAAGTATCAGTAAATTCATGATGTCAGTATTCAGACTCACTAGTCAGTATCATCACGAGTTCAGTTATAGTTTCTCATGTATGTATGTATCCTCACGTTCATATCAGTCAGCATTGTTCATACATATAACCCTTTGCATTTATCCTACCTTACTCGTATACTCAGTACATTCAGTCGTACTGATGCATTTGTGCTATGGTGCTTCCTCCTATGTTACACCATAGGTTCAGTGGAACGAGCTTCAGATCAGCAGTCGATTCTAGTATCAGCAGTCAGAGTTAGAAGTAAGTCCTCATATTTTGAGGATGCGATGATTTCATTGCTATTGCAGTTTTTATTTTATTTCAGTAGTTGGAGTTAGTTGGGGACATATCCTATCAACTTCTTATTTAGACAGTTAGAGGCTTTCCAGACTATAGCATGTTAGACAGTTATTTCAGATTTTGTTTGGTATTGTTGTACCGTTTTCAAATATTGTTCTTATCAAATGTTTATTCAATTGAACCTTATGGCCATTCAGTACATGTTTCTGCATTTTTATGTTATAGTATGCAGTATACAGGTACAGATATCAGTTATGGGTTATCTTGTGGTCCTTCAGGGTCATGAGTACTGTGTAGCGTTCCCGTTCAGAAAAACAGGGTGTTACATTATTGGAGAGTAGCTTGGACAGAATGGAGCAGAATATTCTTGTCATCACTACTAAGTTAGAGAAGACTTTCCATGCGGATTTTTTGATGTGATGAAGCATCTTCCAATTCACCTCATAAAAGAGGCACATCTTGGAGGCCCAGTTCAAATGAGGTGGATGTATCCAGGAGAGAGGTAATTTTTTTTAAATTAATGCCATTATTTTCTTAAAAGAATTACTTTTATCTACCGAAGATAAAATTATGCAGAAAAATTGGCGAGTGCAAACAAACTATTAAACAAAGGGGAAAGATTGAAGGATCGATTTGTGAAGCTTATCTTGCAAAAGAAACTGGTTGTTTTTGTTCTTACTACTTTGGGGATGAAGTACCATGCAAGAGAAATAGGTCCAATCGTAATGATGAAGGTGATGGTGATCCTATGTTTCCACCTATATTGATTTTTAACAATCCAAGTAAAGGATCTAAAAGTTATTGTACGCGAGCCCTCACTGGGATGGAAAGAAAATCTATTGTGTCACATGTTTTGCTCAATTGTCCATAGATTCAACCATATCTTGAGTAAGTTTTGATGATGTTATCGAATTATATTAATTTTTTTAGTACACTTCACTAATAAAAAAAATCTTAATGATGTATACTTGACAGTTTATTCATTGGTAAATGGGGTAATGATGCCATATAAACGAGGTTTTCCGATTGGCTGAAAGAACACGTAAGTATGATAGATCATATGTGCATTTACTAAAATTATATATAGGTCATTTAATAAAATTTATATTTTAATTTAACGATATGTAGGTCTTATATGAACATAGTACCGTCAAACATTTGCCATTGGTGAGAGATATTATATTCGATCCTGCAACTCAAATTCAAACAATGGATAAATATTGTGTGAACAGTTTCAAGTTTCAAACTGAGAAAATTTCTAAGTATAAGAAAACTAATAACAATAGCGTGTGTGTTGAAGGTGATGTTAACAGTAATGGTCAAATTGTTGAATATTTTGGTGTCATACATGAGATATTAGAAATCAGGTACCCTGGTTGGCCAAAAAAGAAGATAATTCTATTTCGGTACAAGTGGTTTGATCCATCACGTAGAGGTACCAGGGTGAATCAACAGCATAATATAATTGAAGTTAAGCACACGAGGCTATATAATCGTTATGATCCCTTTATCATTGCACAAAATGCCAGGCAGGTATATTATGCTACATATCCATTGCACAGAGATAAAGCGCACTGGTGGGTGGTTATAAAGACTAAGAATGTGGGAAGAATTGAGATTGAGAATGTATCAGATATGGCATACCAGAACAAAGTCGCAGTTGTTGATCAAATAGTGGATGATGAGTTGGAAAATAATCTAGAACATCCTCAACGTATATTAGAAGAAGTTTCTGATGATGAGATCATTGACATCGCAAATACTGCGGAAGAAATAGATGAGGGAAATGAATCATTCTGGGAGGATTACTGGGACCATAAAAACAAAACAACGGATAAGGAAGAATGGGAGAATGATGGAAATGAAACAAGCGATGAGGAAGATTGAGAGAATATAGATTAGCTAGTTAATTTTTTTATTACCACTAGTTATTTATTAATACTTATGATTTTTTTTGTATGGTAATGATGTAACTAAGAATGGGGTTCTTGCTAATTTAGTTGTTGTTTAAGTTTATATTGTTAATTGTTGTGTTTTGAGAATAACTATTTGTCGGTTCTAGGTAATTTGGCTTCTAGTTTAGTGTATTGTATTTTGTTGGTTAGATTTTTTTGAGATTTACTTATTTGTACTAGCTTAGGCTTGAGCTTTTTGAGATTTACTGGTGTTCCCTTTTTTGGCTTTTATTTTATAGTTATCTTTTTAGCCTAAACTCTGTTTACTGGTGTACATGCTGCTTTCTCTGTTTATTGCTTGAATTGGATATTCTGACTGAGAAGTTCCACTTACTGGTGTACATGTTGCTTTCTCTGTTTATTGCTGGAATTGGATATTCTGACTGAGAAGTTTCATCCATGCACTTCTCAGTTTACTGGAACCAGCATGAAATTTCTTCCCTAAGCTACAGTATGTGTAGATTTGTCTCGTATCCATAGACTTTTTACTGATCAATAGTTAATATCTGGTATGTAAAGTTAGTTGAGCACTACTATTTAAGTGAATAAACATACAAATAAATAAATAAAATGAGAAATATCCATTAGCTTTCCAAAGTGAGACAGCAAAGGTCAACTTAGCTTCATATTCGCGCAACACCATAGTAGTCTTATCCAGTGATATGTGTGCTGCAGCAGGGTAAGAATTTAGGTAAAACACTATCTTGATACCTCTATTTATAGTGCTAACTTAGGAATCCAATGAGCAAGATCAAAGAAACGAAATGCGGTTTTAGATTTTGAAGAACAGATTTGATTTGATCATATAATTAATCCATAGCTTTTGCTAGTAAAGTCTCCAAAAATCCAGGAACATTAGCTGTAGACTCTGCACCATATGGAAGTCCATCAACATAAGGAATTGTGAGTTTGTGGAATGTGATGAGATGAGGACAAATATTGAGATTTTGACGTCGAATTCTTGAGTATATCTGCTTTTTTGGTCATGTTGTTTCCTGTAATGAAATAACACTGAACTTGGGGAGTGAAAGTGTAATTTCAATTGGCATAAGAGGGAGATGTTGGAGGGAGATGTCTTTAATAATGAGTTTGTTATGACAACTAGAGTGGTAAGATCAATCCCAAGTGTTGTTTCAAGTGGTAAAGCTAAATAATTAGCTTACTTTTGATATTAGAGCAGCTCCTCTCAAACTCAATATAGTTTGACAGTAAGCTTATTAAAAAAGTTCGTCTTCATGAAAGACTTCGTGATGGTACTGATAATATATGTGGTTTACATAGTTGTCTAAGGAGTCTAGGGTGTGGAGTTGAGGATTTTGCATGAGCAATGATATCAAGCATCCAAAACTCCAAACTCATGGTTGATGCTGCAATGGTTAAAAGCAAGCCATGTAATGTATTTACGGTTGTCATTCCTTTCATGTAGGTTCTTTATATGTGCATGAGTGGATTCTCGATGTTCCTAATATTTTAGCATAATACCTTTGTCTTCATAGAATTTATGTACTTTAATGTGTGAAATTAATCGGGGGCTAGGTACAGGAGGGTTTTTGAGGATCAGAAGGTACTTGGCAAACCTTTTTTACCTTAATAGATATATTTCAGCCCCAATCAAGTTCCCTGTTTTTGAGTGGTAACAAGAATGAATACTTTGAATGGAAGAAATTAGGAATAAGGAAGAAGGAAGGTTTCTTTCCTTGTTTGCATCCTGATTACATAAAAGTTCTTATCAGCTTTACCAGGAAATTGATCTGGACAAAAATGGAGGCTTATTATGAATAAGCCCTTTTGTAATTCATTTTTATCTCTTTTGGATATTGCTAATAAACACTCGTCTCCCACCAATATATGTGATTAGAAGACACCCCCAATATTAACAGCCTACAATGGAAAATATATACCAGATTTAGGAATATAATGAAAGGTTCAGTCTTGCAAATTTGACTGATAGATGTTAGACCCTAACTTACTAGTCACCTTTGGTATTTTTTGTTACTCTGTATTAGGGGTTTTCCTACTTAGAATCTTCCTACTGGTTTTTCTTTCTCCTTTTTCTTTCTCTTTATTTTGTATTTCATGTTATTTATTTTGAGTCGGGGTCTATCAAAAATAGTCTTGGTAATGGCGCTTTCCACCTGTATTTTCTTTACCCGCCAAGTCACCTGTAACAACCCCATATTCAGCCATCCATTTTAAATATGGTTAACTAATCTAACACTTTCTCAATCCTCAACACAATTATTAAACATGAGTTGAATGCAGTTTCAAATTTGTGTAGATTTCTAGCTTTCTGACTGGTTTAAGCTATTACCTATTGTACTTGATACAACCAGAAGTGATCAAGGTTAAAGTAGTTAATCTAGGAGTAAAAACTCGAAGAAGATGATTGCTAAATCAAGGAATGAACCGAGAATTGTAGATGAGGAGAGAAATAGATTCAGAGGTCATATATCTTCTATTACAGATCGCAAAAGGTCAAATCTTGATTATGTTTTCAATCAGTTTCTTTGTAATATACTACTTTCTTGGAATGTTGGTTTGGATCTGTATTTTTGGCTATGTGCTTTCTTGGCAGTTTTTTTCGGTTAATTGTCTCTGTAGGCATCTTGAGTCTACAGAACCTTGATAATATTGTCTTTATTTAGGGTGTCATTGAATCCACAACTATTTTAGTGATTAGTTCAAACTTAATGTAAATATGTAATTGTAATTTTTCTTCAGATATATGTACTTACTTCGAAGGCGAGCCTGGGGTAACTGATTAAGTTGCATGGACACTTCACTTTCCATTTACTTTAATTAAGTTACAGATTAATATTTATTATATAAAAATATATGTAATTATCTTTTAACTAAACCGATTCCCTAAAACACTAAGCTTGAACTAGTAATGAGTGTCAAAATAATTTCTGGGAACTTGGATGTAAGTTTCTGAAAATTTATATTTATAGGATGCTAGCATCACTGGTAAAATACAAATTGATTTTTATATATTTTAATGTAAACTTGCATACAGATGACATCCGGTGGTAGCAGTGATCAGCCTCGTCCTGATAAGAATTTGAATTCAATTGCTAAAAAGAAATCTAGGATGCCTATAAATCCTGATGATATTCCTGGTTAACTTTCTTCATAGCCACAGATGCACACATCTTCATCAGGGAGGTCTTATGTCCCAATTGGCACTGGTAATCCTATAGATTATCATGGTCCTAGAAAGCAGCGACAGGTGTTCACTTCTTATGCTCCACATACTTTCAGGCCTCCTACAGATATAGGGACTTTGAAATTATCATCTGGCACTCCATCCACTCATAACTCATCCCTCCGCCTCTCAGGATTGCGGCTGAGAGACAGCTCTGACTCCGATGCACAGATATCTACTCCCCTAGTTATCAAACCTTGGGTACCCCCAAAAGTAGCATCCAATTATGTATCTGCACCTCCACCTCGTTTAACTTTTGTTACTTTTCTTTCTATTGCATATGGATAGTGAAAAATCATATAGCCGATCCCAACTAACTTGGGACTGTGTTGATTCCCCTCAGTGTCACTTTATTTTCTTGATTGGGGCAGGGGAAGAGAAAATGGGGAAGGATTATAAGGTGGGGAATTAAACCCTCACCATTACATTGAAAGTTCAGGTAGATCAACCAACTGAGCTACTAAGATTCGCTTCCTTGCCACTTTATTCATTTCGCCGTCCACATTCCTTTCTTTGATTTTCTTGATAGTAGAATTAATATATCATTTTTTAACTTGTTTTTTATTCTCTTGTTGATAAGTTTCATTTTTAATATTGAGAAAATGTTGCTTATTTTCAACAATAAAAATGAGTGTCCATGTTTGTAGTTCCTTGGAGAATCTATGTGTTCCCGCTGGTAGAATTGAGTATTTGAGTTCCCAACCACCCAAAATTTGAGGTACCTAAGACCTGTATGTTGTATATGACTATCTGTATTAGTACTAGTCCTCCTTAATTTGATAGTCAATATTTTGGAAGATTCAAGGTAGTTTAACTTCTTACTAGAATTGTTATTTGTACTTTTGTCGTAGATTAGTCATAGAATGAATTGAATTAGACATTACGAATTACTTTAACAAGTCCCTTCTCCAATCAAATAGTTAGTCATCAATCCCAACACTGAGCATGGGGGTTTAGGAGTTCTCAGTGAGATTTGATTTTTGATTATGAAGACTGTTAAGATATCTAAGCATTCACTTTAGAAATCTTCTAGTACCTGCAGGGCAATACTTTTGAGGCTCTTTTAGATAATTGAGCAGATAGGTAGTAGGTTTTGGTGTAGTTGCCTGTTTATAATATCGAAGTTACCTGTCTCTCCAAAAAAAGTATTTATGTTCATTCTTCTAATATCTTCTTAATGGATCTTTAATATGATAAGTGTTTTACAATTCTAACATTAGATTTGAAAAACATAACTGGCCATTTGAAAAGTGTTTGAATTCAATTTGTGCAATTGTATTAGATCCTAAAATAACTTTTATATTGTTATAATATTCAGACATTATATACTCATTGGTCTTTATATACTCATACATGTTCACTTTAAAATTCAGTAAAATTTACTAATGTGTCTTTTTTAATGTGCAGAATGAATATATACACAACTTGTCTGAATTAGGTTCAACCGGGCCTACATGGGAGGAATCAAATAAAAATTGGATCGAAAAAAGTGGTTGGAGGAAAAAAAGGAGAAAACATATGGGTTTAGTTCTCGAAATGATTTACGACGTCTTCGTGTTGGATGAACTGATATTGGTTCCTCGCGCCAGGCTGAGACGATTAATGGTGTTCAGCTTGCTGCTATGTCGCAGCAGATTACAGATCTTTCACGTGCCTCCACATAATTCGTTGCTCAAAATGAATCCATGAGAAAGACTATCGAGGAACTCAAGAAACAAGTGGTTAGCATGAGTCGTCGTCGTCATCGTTCTTCATCTCCCTATTCAAGTAGCAAAGAAGAAATAGAAAGTGATGAGTTTGTTAACACTACTCCTTAGTGTTAGTTGGATTTGCTTCTAGACATTTTTTAGATATTAATTCTTGAACTTAACTTTTAACTTTTGAATGTTTTTGAATTACCTGTTAAGTGTTTTTTAATATTGGATAAGTGTTTTGGATGATGTTGAAGCGTTGATGATTTGAATTACTTAAATGTTTTCATGATGTAGTTCGTTGTATGATTAGTAATGTGTGTTGCATGACGTATATATCAAATTATATTTACTTGACAGGTGGAATGCAGAAAATGCAAATATTTGCATTCCAAAAAATGCAGAAAAGTGACGGACAGGGTCTCTTTTGTCCATCGCTTTTTTTAAATACACTACCAGAAATGCGATGCTTTCCTTCACTTTTTAAATCAGTAATTTTTTTTAAAGATAAACGACGATGGTCGTCGTTTTTTTATTCATTATGAAGAATAGAAAGCGACAACCAACGTCGTTTTTTTAATCGTTATGAAGAACAAAAGTGACGACCAACGTTGCTTTTTTAAATTAAAATATTTTATTTTTTTTAAATTGCAACAGACAGTGTCAATTTTCCTGAAATTTTTTTTTTTCAATAAAATGACGATGTTCGTTGTTTTTTCTAAAAATGACTAAATTTTTTTTCATAAAAGTGACATTGTCCGTCGTAATAAAAGCAACGCAAGCCGTCGTTTTCAAAAAACAACGCCTCTTTATGAGACAAAAAAAAAAGCGATGAATTTTCGTCGCTTTTGTCCAAAAAAGTGACGTTGGCCGTCGCTTTTTGGCACTTTTTTAGTAGTGAAAACAATGGTTGTTAGAGTTGTAGAGGCTCGGATTGTATGTGAATTGAGGATTCAATTTTGTTCATTCCCTTCATTCTAGCGACGACCAGATCTAAACAAACGTATCAAAAGTATCAGTAGTGCAATGTATAAAAGGTTTTAATGAATTTTTTCTAATAAAGAAATGAATATATGTATAAGAAGTTATATTATGTACATGATACACATCAGAATCATTCATTATGCATTTAAAAGATGTTGATTCATGTCATTTTTTAAAAAAAAATTATTGTAATTATTATTTAAAGAGATGTTATGTCTGATGAAATATGTTCAAAATGTGTCACAAACATATTTTTATATTGGTATGATCGGACATAATAAGCAATACCATAAAGCAAAAGAAAATAAGAAGAACACATAAATTTATGTGGAAACCCTTGACGAAAAAAACCAAGAACAGAGGCAGAAGAGATCCACTATGATGGAGACAAGTACAATGTGGAGACGATGTCTTAATTTTGTGTATAAAACAAGGCCCAAAACAGTCCACTAAAATATACTTATATAAAATATGCGTACAAATAAATCCGAAGTCCAAAAACATATAGGTCGATATCCCTGCATCCCAAATAGGATCAGTGGTAGGATCTGAGTACTCTACCACCATAGACTCTACAAAAAATCACAAATATAGGTCACACCACGAACTTTTTAGGGCCGAATCAATAAAATTCGGGTCACAAACTCTAACAATCTCCACCTTGACATGAATTCTAATTCAAAATTCAAATTCATTTCAAGAAAAATCTCCACCTCTTCCACAAATGCCCTTAAGGGCACATCTTAACTGCTGACACCAACCAATTCCAAGCAATGCTCAAACTTGGCACTTGGTAGTCTCTTGGTCATCATATTAGCGGATTTATCATGGGAACTAATCTTGCTTACCACAATATCACCAGGAGCAATTATTTCACGCACAAAATGATACCGAATATCGATGTGCTTTGTCCTCTCATGAAACATCTGATCTTTTGCAAGGAAGATTTCACTCTAACAGTCGCAAAGATCGTAGTAATCTGTAAGTCCTTACTAAGTTAACTAAATAGAACATTCAACCAAATAGCTTCCTTGCAAGCCTCTGTAATAGCTATGTACTCTGCCTCAATAGTTGACAAAGCAACCATAATTTGTAAAGTAGCTTTCCAACTGATAGCATAACCACCAATGGTGAAAAAATAGCTTGTAAAGGATCTCTTTTTATCGAGGTCTCCTGCAAAATAAAAATCAACATACCCGATTACTACATCTTTATTTCTCCCAAACTACAAACAAACATCAGCAGATCCATGCAAGTATCTGAAAATCCACTGAACTACTTTCCAATGTTCTTTACCAGGATTTTTCATGTATTTACTAACTGCACTGACTGCATACGATAAATCTAGTTGGGAACACATAATCACATTCATAAGATACCTAACGACACTAGAGTATGGAACTCGAAACATATAGTCACGCTCATCATCTGTCTTTGGAGATAACGTGGCCGAGAGTTTGAAATGAGCTGCCTACTAACAGGTTTGGCATTTTGCATATTGAACCTGTGAAGAACTTTCTCAATGTACCTTTTTTGACTCAAGTATAACTTATACTTCTTTCTATCCGTTAGAATTTCCAAGACAAGGATCTTCTTTACTGCTCCTAAATCCTTCATCTCAAACTCCTTACTGAGCTAGTCTTTGGCTTTTCTTATCTCTCTCATATCCTTTGCTACAACCAACATATCATCAACATACAAGAGAATCTACATGAATAAACCATCACTTACCTCCTTGAAATAGACACAGCTATCATAACTACTCTTCCTAAACATATTAGAAGTTATAAAAGAGTCAAATCTTTTATACCACTGTCTGGGCGACTGTTTTAAGAAATAAAAGGACTTTTTCAGGAAGCATACATAGTCCTCCTTTCCTGAGACTACAAAACCCTCTGGTTGTTACATATAGATGTCCTCCTCAACTTTTTCATGTAAGAATACAGTTTTGACATCCAACTACTCAAGTGCAAGATTGTGCATGGCCACAATATGAAGCAAGGTTCAAATCAAACTATGTTTTACAACTGGGGAAAACATATCTGCGAAGTCAACACCTGGAACCTAACTATAACCTTTAACAACTAGTCTTGCTTTGTACCTAGTATCTTCAACTCCTGATGTTTATTCTTTCTTTTTAAATACCCACTTACAATGGACAACTTTCTTGTATTTAGGCAATCTCACCAAATCCCATGTGCCATTCTTATGAAGTAATTTTATCTCCTCCTGCATAGAAATCATCCATCGGCCAGAATCATCACAACTAATTGTCTTTGAGTAAGAAGAAGGTTCTTCACCGGAATCAATACCTTCTGCTACATTCAATGCATAAGCAACTGATTCAGCTTTACCATACTTCTGAGGAGGTCTAATATATCTCCTAGGACTATCTTTAGCAATAGAATATTATGGCGCCTGTAATACCCGTACTTTTCCTAGCTTGAAATTTTTTCCCAAGAATGTTAGAGGCATTCTTTGAAAGATTAATCCACTTTTATATATGTGGTATTTTCAAGATTTTCACTTTTTGTCACATGAAAAATTCAATAAGCTTTCCATCGATACCAAATTCGCCCAAATTTGACACTTGGGCAAAAAGTTAAAGCCTTTTTAGTGAGATAGTGTATCACCTGAGCCTTCAGCGCATCGCGGAGATAGCTCAAATGGAAACTATCTATTTCCAGTGTTTCTCTGTGATAGTGGCGCATCGCACCAAACTTCCAGGTCTTAAACAAGATGGCAACGCGGTAGCTCCGCATCGCGCCACCATGCAGATTCCCAATTGTCCAATTCCAGTGACTTGGTGCGATAGTGGTGCGTCGCGCCAAGGATGAAAATTGAGAAATTTTCTCAGAAATTAAATACGTGTCCTAGGGTTAAAAGGGTCAATTTTCCACCCTATATAAGCCTTATAACATGAGATTTGGCCATAATTCAACAGCTTATACTTAATTACTCTCAAGAACAAGCCCTAGGATTTTCATAGAAGGTTTAATTCCAAGGAAATTCACCGTCAAATTTCAAGAATCTCTCTTTCAATCTTCATAGAATCACGAACTAAGGTATGCCTAGTGTTCATTCATGGACTCCTTTCATCCATGAAGTCCAAGAATCTCTTTTCTAAATTCAAGTTATGGATTTTGTTTATGAATTTCATGATTGGATTGCTTTTGTTTATGTTGATAATGACTAATTGCATTCTAATCCATGTTTGGTGATAAATTGCATATGTAATCGATTAGTAATGATGTAGATTCATGTAAACCTAGGATTAAAACCCTTGGATGATGAAATTATAGATTAATCATGATGTTTGATTTTTGTATAATGTTGTTTACACGTTCTATGCCTATTATATGTATGATTAAATGCCTAGATGAAGGAACCATGCCCAACTAGTATGATATCATGAAATCCCCATGTATGTACAAGTTTATGCATATCATATGTTTGATGAGGTGCTTCAATATATGAATTATGAATTGTATTGTTGGTCATGTGTTCAAGTAAGCCACGCTATGTCATTTTCTTGTCATCGAGTCCTGGGGGTACTTGTACCCAAACATTTAGCTGTGTGCCTAGAGCCATGTCATGTTTTCACGATACTCTTGTCAAGCTATGATCCATAGAACTCAGTCAGTCATGTGACTCAGAAATCTCAGTAATCTCAGTAGTTCAATAATCTCAGTGATCTCAGTACTCAGTAATATCAATAATCTCAGTATTCCCAGTCAATCTCAGTAACTTCAGTATTCTCAGTCAGTTCTCAGAACTCAGTACATTTCGCCAGTCAACGGAACTCAGTAAATTCAGTTTTAGCTCTGCTAAATGATGTCATTAGTTACTTAGTTCAGTTTAGTTAAATCAGTTCATTTTAGTTAATCAGTTCAGTGTCTATTCAATCGGGAGTGGGATTCAGCACCGAGTGAACCCAAGATGGGGACTCACCTGTTATTCAGCGGAGGGTGTGATCTTTAGAAGCAATCCTTATGTTCCAGAAGTACATAGCCAACGTAGGTTAAGATGCACCCTATGTGTTTAGGGATATATATATATACATCTCATTTAGGTTACCTACTAAGAGGGGTTAACGGAAGAGCTCCCTGTCAGCGAGGGTATACTCACAGTAGGTCTTTACCCATGTCATGATATTGTCACCCTTCCAGCTGGGGTTACAGGTTGGACCCCACCAGTTCAGTTCTGGGGCATGTCGGCTAGATGATTACCTCCCACAGTCATAGTCTCAGTCTTAGTCTAAGTCTCAGTCTCAGTAAAAGAACTCAGATAGTTCTTCAGATTTCAGAACTGTCAGATAAAGTCAAATTCAGATACAGTATGGAGCTCATCTAGTTCTATCAGATTTAGGACTGTCAGATACAGTCACTCATGTTATCAGTTATATCAGTTCTCAGAACTCATGTTATCAGTATTCAGCTTCAAGACTATTAGATGTAGTCAACCAGACCATTTCTTCATAATCAGAATTGTCAAACACAGTTATTCATGTATCAGTGACATAGTATCAGTCCCTCAGTATTCAGTAATATAGTATCAGTCTTTCTCACTCATCAATGACTCAGATGTCTATATCAGTAAACTTAGTAGTCGAAACTCAGTATTCAATCCTATCATGATCTCAGTTACAATTACGTAGTCATGTATGTAGTTTCACGTTTATGTTAGTCAGTTAGTTAGTATTGTTCATGCATATGAACTATTTGCATTCATCCTACCTCATTTGCATACCAGCACATTCAAAGTACTGATGCATTTGCACTATGGTGTCTTATACTATAAGTTTAGAAGCACGAGCTCCAGAAAACCAATAGCATCCCAATTCAGCGATCAGAGTTAGCAGTGAGTCCTCATCCTTCGAGGACATGATGATCACATTACTATTTCAGTTTTCAGTTTATTTCAGTAGTCGGAGTTAGTTGGGAACATATCTCATCAACTCCTTATTCAGACAATTTAGAGGCTTTTATACTATAGCATGTCAGACAGTTATTTCAGATTTGTTTTGGTATTGTTATACCGCTTTCAGACATTGTTTTATCAGATGTTTATCCAGTTTGAACCTTATGGCCTTTTAGTTCATGTTTCTGCATTTTTCAATCTTGTATGCAGTATACAGGTACAGATATCAGTCATGGGTTAGATTTTGGTCCTTTGGGGTCGTAGCACCGTGTAGCATTTCGATTCAAAAAATTTGGTCACTACAGCACCAGTAGTAGTGAAGAAGAAATAATATCACTCTGTATCTCCAGGATAGACTGAGAAGTAGATGCTGGTGTGGACTCTGCTCCAAACTATAATTCAATGCGGGTGCTTAACTTTTGCTGATTCATGTCACTAGGATCATCTGAGGGCGATGCACTAGATTCTTTAAAGGAGGAAGCAAGAAGCATGGCATTTTCATCGAACACAACATTCCTGCTAATTATAACATTTCTATTTTCTAAACATCAAAGCTTATATCATTTAACACCAGACTTATAACCCATAAATAAGCACTTGACAGATTTAGGTTCCAACTTACCACTATCAACATAAGCATAAGAAATACATCTAAATATCTTCAAATTAGAGTAACTGGAAGGAGTACCAAACAATAACTTTTGTGGAGTTTTTTTGTCAATTGCGACTGAAGGAGAGCGATTAATAAGAAGACAAGCCATGGAAGCAGCTTCAACCTAAAAAGATTTAGGTAAACCAATATTAGAGAGCATACAACGTACCTTCTCCATAGATGCATATTCATTCCTTTGGCCACACCATTCTGTTGCGAAGTATGACGAACTGTTAAGTGCCTCACAATTCCTTATGACTTGCACAGAAAATTAAATTCATTAGAACTAAACTCTAAACCATTACCAGTCCAAAGGCATTTTACCTACTTCCCTGTTTGCTTTTCAATCATAGCCCTTCACTCCTTGAAAGTAGGAAACACATCATTCTTCTACTTCAGGAAGAACACACAATTTTTTTTGGAATAGTCATCAATAATAGTCAACATATAATTGGAACCTCTTCTAGAAAGTATTCTAGAAAGACCCAGAGGTCATAATGAATGTTATGAAGTGTGCCTTTAGTTGAGTGGATGTCTTTAGTAAATCTAACTCTCTTCTGCTTCCCAAAAATGCAGAAGTAGAAACACTTGCATCACCTGCAATTCTAGAGTCCTGCAATACATACGAATTAGTTGTCTTTCTCTGTCCCTTAATCATAATAAGAGCACCTTTGGAAACCTTCAGCACTCAATATTCACCAATTTACTTATATTCTCTTGAATCAAGGGTACTCAAGAAAACAAGATTTCTCTTTAGGTCTGGAACATACCGCACATCACCAAGTTTCTTGACAACCCCATCAAACATCATGATCCCGATTGTTCTAATACCAGTTATCTTACAAAGTGTGTTATTTTCTATCAACACAACACCTTTAGAGATTGTTTCATATATTGTAAACCAATCTCGATTGCGACATATATGAAATGTGAAAGTTGAATCAAGAATCCAATCCTCACAGGGTTTGGAGTTACCATAAAAAACTACCAAGAGTTCTTCATTGCTATCGCCTTCTTTAACAAAACTGGCTTCACCAGACTTCTCTGGTTGTTTTACTTTCTGGTTTTCATCTTTCCTTTTATTTCTATTCTGTAACTTATAACACTCAGATTTGATATTCCCTCTTATTTCTATTTTGTAACTTATAACACTCAGATTTAATAAGGCCCTTCTTCTTGCAATAATTACACATTTTGTTTTTGTTTCTAGATTTTGACCTATTCCTATCATCATCTCTAGAGTTCCTCTCATGAGTTCTTTCTTAAACAATGAGACCATCTCTTTGAGTCACCAACCCATCCACAAGATGCTTTATCTTCTCCTTAGAGAACAATACATTAGAGACTTTATCTAGGGTTAGGGTATCACGACTATATAAAATTATATCCCTAAAGGTCAAATATGATACAGGAAGCGAACACAATAAAATCAACCCTAGATATTCTTCATCGACTTAACCTCTAGAGTCTCTAAATCAGAGATAATTTCCTTAAATAAGGTTAAGTGATCCTCCAAAGATGCACCCTCAGACAAAAGATGAGAATAAATTTGTTGTTTGAGATGCAACCTACTAGTTAGGCTCTGTGTCATACATAATGATTCCAGTTTCAACTACAATGCAGCAGTAGTTGTCTCCTTTAAAACATCTTATAGAATCTGATTGGATAAATGAAGGTGAATCTGAGATAGAGTGATACGAGCCAAATGGCCATCTTAGCTTTTGATGACATCTTTGGAGGCCAAAAAATATAGACTCAAGACTTAGTCACCTCGAGGATACAAGAACATCCATGGAGGACCCGTTTTGAGCACACCATTAAGCAAGGCCGTGTGTGGAAGATTGCTTGGAGCATTGAAGACTTGAGGACTCACGATTTTGGACAACACTTAATGGCTCACAATTTCGGTCACCTTTATTAAGGGCATTTTGGTCATTTCATTTTGTCCAAAATACACTCCATGGTCGCCCCCTCCTCATTAAGGGCATTGTGGTTATTTTGTATTTCATTATGTAATAAGACTATATATAGTCTCTTATTAGGTCTTTTCTTTTTACTTTTTGATGATAAATATTTGAGAAACATATTCTTGAACTCCATTGGGAGTGTTCCAAGTAGTGTAGGGCTTGGAAAAGCCATTATTAATTATTGCTTTAAAATGGTGGTTGTAAGCAGAGTTGATTCTCTTAGCAGTCACCATAAGAGCTTGGTGTTGTTATTACATGTCTTAGGGGTCTTCTCGTTTGATACACGAGTTGGTTCCTAATTCTTGTAATCTCATATGTTAAGCTATCTATCAGTATATTCTTGCATTTTTGTTATATTGTCTCGGTTTTATGTGTTGCTGCCATAGCTTATTTGTGTCTTGTTCTTGGATTTGACTGGTGTTGTTGACTGGTTTTGTGTGTTTTGTATCCGTATTCGTATCCGTATCATAGAGTCTTTCTATCCTTATGTCGTTTATCCTCGTCTGTGTACGATAAGGGCATCTTATCAAACCCTAATAGAGCATCGTCCAAATCCATTTGCGCGAGCACTGCCTGCATCTTAACCTACCATTACAAAAATCTGATGTTGCGATAATAGAGAATATCATACTTTATGATTGTCATCCTCAAGAAAACAATCGGTTTGATACCAATTTGTTATAATCGGACAGAATAAGCAATACCACAAAGCGAAAGAAAACAAGAAGAACACACAGATTTACGTAGAAACCCTTGATGGAAAAAACCACAAGTAGAGGCAGAGGAAATTCACAGTGATGGAGAGGAGTACAATGTGGAGACGATACTCTCTAGTTTGTATATAAAAAAAATCACCCGAAACAGCCCACTAAAACACATTTATATAATACGTGCGTAAAAATAAATTCTAAGCCCAAAACATACAGGTCCATACCTCCGCACCCCTAATGGGATCAGTGGTAGGCTCCGGGATCAGTCCTATCGGCCCGATCCCTACGTTACACTACAGACCCCACAAAAAATCACAAACACAAGTCGCACTGCAAACTTTTCAGGGTCGAATCAACAAAATTTAGGTCACAAATTCTAACAGATACATTTAAAAAAGATACCAAAAATGTGTTCAGAAGACTCCAAATTTCTATTTGAATGAAATTTAGACTTAACTATTGCCTATGTTTGATACATATGGCTTAGAGAATTTTTTTTTTGTGTTGATAGATATTTCTAATAAACTAGTTTAGCATACGTGCGTTGCACGTGCGTATAACGTCAATATTATTAATTTGTGTACTAAATATTTGAAAATCCTGAATATCGTTTTATGCCTTTTGAAATATTTTATGAAAATTATTATAGTGTTTTGAGTAAAGCATCTAGTACCCTTGAACTATGATCAAATTTGCTACGACACACTCCAACATCATGGGGTCCCTATTACCCTCTGAATTAAATTTTAGCGTATTTTTGTTAACCTTTTTAGCTAATGTGGCACCTTTGACGTGGACTATATTTTTATATAATAATGGTGTCATGTCAGCACAAAAGTGTGACAAAAATACACTAAAATTGACTTCAGGGAGGGAGATGGGAGGGTAATAGGACCCTTGTGAAGTTGGAGTGTGTCGTAACAACTTTGGTCATAATTCAAGAGTGTACTAGATGCTTATCTCTAGTTTCATTGATTTCATTGAAGTAAAATGATTATACTTTGTTTAAACATGTAAATATAGAAAACTATTCTTCATTAAATATATTTTGACATATACTACCACAATTCTTTTAAAAAATTGTAAAATAATATGAATTAGAAAATTTGGCACTTTGATTTATTTAATATGAGAACTAAAAGGTTGGTCCTTCAACTTCTTCTTCTTAATCTTCTTCCAAACCCCACAAATGGTACTGGAAGAAACACTAAGATAATATTTGGTTAGGAAGGAAAAAAGTAAAAAGATAATTTTATCTATTAGAGAATACTTTAATGATAGAAAAAAATTAAATTATATACGACATGCAATTTTAATTCAAAGTCTATAAACTCACCTAAAAATCATGAAGCTATTTGTTGGATGTTGCCAGGTAACAACCAGGGCGTCTCAAGCAAATCTGTGCCATAAGGCAAAAACTAAAAAAAGGTCTTACGGTTTTAAGAAAAAATAATTATTTTTATAAAGTTTATTTTTAAAATTATATAATCGTATTTAATAATTATTTTTTAATTAATAATATAGTCAATGCATTAAAAAGTTTTTACTATATCAAACTCCTAAATTTTATTTATATAAAATATTTCTTTTTTCTATAAATAGTATTTAATATATTTCTTAAAATTTATAATTTATTATTGCTAAAAAAAATAATAAGGTCCCTCAAATTTTGGGGGCCTGAGGCGACCGCCTTTTCTCCGAAAGGGTTGAACCACCCCTGATAACAACATTCACTTTCCCAGAGTTGTTATGGTTACTTCAAAATATGTTGCATGGTTAATGAAGTTAAAATCTCCTAATCTTGCGTCTCACTTTGATGTAATGACTAATATTTTGTTGATTAATTAAAACAATATAGAGATGAGAGAACTCTCTCACCTACTGCTATGGTCCTTCGGGTAGAAATATAGGAACTGTTAGTAATTTGATGCCTCATTTGACATTGATATAATCATTAATACTTTACAATCTCTCTATAAATACTTTGAAAAATCACATACATACGACATAAAAACTTGCAGTTTTACCCAAAGCAAATGAAAGATAACAACAATGAGAAATTGAGTGTAGTCCTGTAAGTGGGGTTGAAAGAGGGTAGAATATACACAAACATTAAATTATCTCGAGGAGATAGGGAGGTTGTTTCTGATAAATTAAAGAATAAAGCATTTAGTCACCACCACCACCACCCCGCCCTCCCTCCAAACTATGATCAAATTTACTACGACACACTCTAACTTCACGATGGTTCTATTACCCCTGGACTAAATTTTAATATATTTTTGTCAACCTTTTCAGCTGACGTGACACTCATTTTTTGTAATAAAGGTGTTATGTCAGCGCAAAAGGGTGATAAAAATACACTAAAATTGAGTTTAGGGGCTAACAGAACACCTGTAAAGTTAAGATATGTCGTAGCAACTTTGGTATAGTTTGAAAGGGTACCGGAAGTTTATCTCAAATAAAAACGATCTGATATGAAACTATTCAATTCTTAAGAAGAATTTATTTATGTAGTATTCAATGCTTGGCCAAACTTCTTACGATTTTCATTACATAGATAATTTGTGATTCATATCCACGTCTGCAACTACATTAATATGTGGGCTAACAATCAATCAATATATATATATAGTGAATCCTACCTCGCATACCTTCAAATCTATTTATCTTTTTTATAGTTCTTTTAGGTATTTATTGAGTTTTCTTCTTATTTTAAATATTTATGTGTTTAAAGAAAAATAAAAAATCACCACATTTAAACTCTATTTATTATGTAATAAAAGAAAAAAAAATATTTGAGGTAAGGAGTTGCACGTTTTATTTTTCTTTTGCCATCAATTTGCTTTAATATTTATGTCTCTATAATTCATTTATTTAATTTCTACAAATAATATTTGTAACTTTCAAATTATTCATGATTTTATATTTATAACCTTTAAAGATAAATTATAGTATTATATAATTTTTTCTTAAATAAAAGGATATAATAGCCCCAAAGGGGGTAAATTTCAAAAATAAATTCAAACTGGGGTGGCTTTCAAATTTTAGCCTCAAATAAAAAGACTTCCTTAAAATAGCTTTTACCTATTAACTAATATTTTCTTGGATAAAATTGTCCCTGATTAATGGAGTAAATTATATAAATGATCCTCATAATGGATAACAACTCTATATTTATATCTTTCAACTTTTATTTTTTTCTCTTTTTAGTTTACTTTGATTTTTATTTTTTATTTTCTCTTTTTTTATTTTTAAGTTTTCTCATACCTTACTTTTTTTTTTGTTTTCCTCTCAACTTTTTTTTTCATTTTTATTTTATATTATTTTAATTTTTTTATTTTTTCTTTCCTCTTTTTTTTTGTTCTTTTTAGTTTTTCTAAATCCTTATTTTTTTCTTTACACCTCTCAACGTCTACTTTTATAAAAAAAATACTTTTTTCTTTTTTTTTTCTTTTTAAATTTTTCTCGACCTTTATTTTTATTTAATTTTTTTTATCAACTTTTATTTTTTTCCTATTCTCTCTCAACTTCTACATTTTCTTTGATTTTTATTTTTTAATATTTTTCTTCATTCTCTTTTTTTTCGTAATTTTTATAATTTTTGTTCTTTTCTTTGATTTCTTCCATTCAAGTTACATCTCATGAGTAAGAGTTGACACTATCATATTATAAAGGCAAGACTTATGACTTTCGAACAACAAGCTACGTTTCATGGGTAAGAGTTGACACTACTACATTATGTTTTCATTTATGAGATGTTCTACAACTATTGTCTTAGAGGGAAGACTTAACACAAGGACTTTCAAACTA
The DNA here is from genome assembly GCA_030864225.1 of Capsicum baccatum var. pendulum. Taxonomy (NCBI): domain Eukaryota; kingdom Viridiplantae; phylum Streptophyta; class Magnoliopsida; order Solanales; family Solanaceae; genus Capsicum; species Capsicum baccatum. The sequence continues at coordinate 216,184,768 of CM061559.1, read as the reverse complement.
TAAATTATGCCCCAAGGGCAAGAGATAACTTTACCACGTTATATTTTCATTTTTGAGATGTTCGACAACTCTTGCCTTAGAGGAAAGACTTAGCTCAAAGACTTTCAAACTACAAATAATGCCCCACGGGCAAGAGTTGACACTACTACATTATGTCTTCATTTATGAAATGTTCTACAACTCTTGCCTTAGAGGCAAGACTTAGCTCAAGGACTTTCAAACAACAAATTATGCCCCACGGGCAAGAGTTGACACTACCACGTTATGTCTTAATTTATGAGATGTTCTACAACTCTTGCCTTAGAGGCAAGACTTAGCTCAAAGACTTTCAAACTACAAATTATGCCCCACGGACAAGAGTTGACACTACCACATTATGTCTTCACTTATGAGATGTTCTACAACTCTTGCCTTAGAGGCAAGACTTAGCTCAAAGACTTTCAAATTACAAATTATGCCCACGGGTAAAAATTGACACTACCACGTTATGTATTCATTTATGAGATGTTCTACAACTCTTACGCTCAAAGACTTTCAAACTACAAATTACGCCCTACGGGTAAGAGTTGATACTACTACGTTATGTCTTCATTTATGAGATGTTCTACAACTCTTTCCTTAGAGGTAAGACTTAACTCAAAGACTTTTAAACTACAAATTATGCCCCACGAGCTAGAGTTGACACTAACACGTTATGTCTTCATTTATGGAATGTTCTACAACTCTTGTCTTAGAGGCAAGACTTAGCTCAAGGACTTTCAAATAATAAATTATGTCCCACGGGCAAGAGTTGACACTACCACGTTTTGCCTTCATTTATGAGATGTTCTACAACTCTTGTCTTAGAGGCAAGACTTAGCTCAAGAACTTTCAAATAATAAATTATGCCCCACGGGCAAGAGTTGACACTACCACGTTATGTCTTTATTTATGAGATATTCTACAACTCTCGCCTTAGAGACACGACTTATCTCAAGAATTTTCAAAAATCTTCGTAACAACAATTCATGCCCTTAAATTTGCTTTGATATAAAAAAAGAAGATCCCTTTGTGGATTACCTAATTTTTTATTTATTAGCAAAATATAATAGAAGTTGAGAAAAAAGAAAAAAATATGATCAAACAAAATAGAGAAATAAAAAAAAGATTGAGAATACAAAAGGAAAGAAAAAAATAAAGATCAAGAAAAAAGCGAAGAATTAAAAAAATTGAGAAAAATAAAAATAAAGTTTGAGAAAAATGAGGAAAAAAAAGAGAACTGAAAAAAGAAAAAAACGATCAAACAAAATAGAGAAATAAAAAAATATATTATGAAAAAAAAGGCAAGAAAAAATAAAGATTAAGAAAAAAGCAAAGAATTAAAAAAAATTGAGAAAATAAAAAATGAGAGAAAAAAATAAAAAAAAAATTGAGAAAAATGAGGAAAAAAAAAGAGAACTGATAAAAACAAAAAATAAAAGAAAAATAAAGGTTAAAGACAAATGAATTAAAAAAGAAAGAAAGAAAGAAAGAAAGAATACTTGAGAAAAAAAGGAAAAAAATAAAGGTTGAGACAAATGAATTAAAATATGAAAATAAAATTAAAGGAAAAAATAAAAAGTAAAAATAAGAAAAAAAAGAATAATAAAATTAAAGGAAAAAATAAAAAAGTGAAAATAATTAAAAATAAAATAATAAAATTAAAGGAAAAAATAAAAAGTGAAAATAATAAAAAATAAAATTTGAGAGACAAATGAGTATGGAAAGTTTAAAAATATATTTGAGGTAGTGTTAAAATAGTACTTGTACTATACTTAAAAAGTAAGAAAATCTTCAAAGACATTTCTTAGAGGGGTCAAATATCTAAAGTCACCCATATTTGGATCTATGACATGCAATTTTCTGAACTGGCATCTCGCAAGGCCCATTGAAGGCCCTTACACTTTTACAAATAAATTAGAGTCTTTAAATATGTTGAGTTGATACAGTCTCATACCATCATTGAGGAATATCGGAGAAAAAGATCATCGGAGGGATCCTAACCCAATTGTTTGTAAAAGAAGTATAAGGATCTTTAATATGGTTTATTTGTAGGGGGTGCGGATAACTAGGTTAATTAATAGATTTATTATAACTAATGAATCTATTCATCTTTTTGTATATTTATTAAATTTTTACTAACTTCGGCAAATATATTATAATGTAACCTTTCTTTTCTGATTTTTAATTCTTTACGTTTTTCAGAGATATATTGTTTTAATTCTTTGTATTTTTGCTCTTTATTCATTTAAATTATATTTATAATATTTTGGTGGATATCTAAATCTTATTTTATCATAATTAGGTGGTATGTGTCTCATTCTTCTAGATTTTAAATGGATTATTAATTTTGCTTCAATACTAGATATTAATGTAATTAGATAGGCTAATCTTTGTGGATTTTCTTTTGTTTTATTTAGACTTATATATTCTGAATAATTACTAACTAAAGATTTTTTAATTTTTCTAAAAGCTTCTCTATTTTTAAATGGTCTTCTCATAATTAATTAAATAAATGACTAACTCTAACATATATCTCACTTCTGTATCTTTTTAAATTACTGAGCTCTGATACCATTTGTAGGGGGGTGCGGATAACTAGGTTAATTAATAGATTTATTATATATCTCTGGTATAGTGGATATCTCAGTTCCGTCCGTGGTATATACAGTACTAAGTAATCCATATTCGTAGCAAGTTTTAACTAAGCTGGGTTTGGTTTTGGGTAAAGCAATTAGCTTAGTATATCCGGTCAATCTCTGGGTTATATAGTTTGTATCTAGTTCTTGGATATTTGTAGCTTTGGGGTTGCTATTTAAAAAGGTTTGTACATTGTAGATATTTTCTATATATGTGTGGGTTGTGTAGTTGTATGTCTTTTTGTCTTGGTTTAGACTATCTCGATATGTAGTAACTTGTGGGGATATAAACATGGGGTCTTTTGATGTATTTGGTGTATATGGTTTGTCAAATAGCTTGTTTAGGTTCATATTTTTTCTAACTCCTCTGCTTGTACCTGCAGAAGTAGATTGATAAACGTTATGGGTTTTATGGAGTATCCCAACGTCTCCTTCTAGCTCTGGAATTTTACTGTCTTCCGATCGACATAGCTCTGCGCATTTCTGAGTTAGCTGATTCATAGCTATAGACTTCAACAAAAAGAATAGCTAATTTTTTCTTAACTATTTCTATCTTATTTATTGAAAATATAGTTATTTCTGTTTTATTTATCGAAAATACTACTAATTCTATTGTATCTTCAGTGATTTTTATATTTTCTAACTTTTGTGTAATTTTTTCACTTTCTTTTATCCAATCAGTTTTCTTTCTTATTTTATTGTTAACTCTTTTTGCTCTTACTTTCTGTTTACATGGTGTTGTGAACCACCAATCGTTTTTAGTTATTATATGTGGGTATAATTTATCTAGAAATGACATTCCTAAAAGTATATCTTTTGATGTTAGTTCATAATTATAAATTTCTTCTATTGTTAGTATCTTATCCCATATTTGTGCTTTTACATTCCTAGCTTTATAATTAATTAAGCTCCCTTCATTATTAAATCCTTTAACTACTATTGGTATTTTTAATTTATCCCATTTACTTTCTGGTAAGCAATTATATCTACATAAATTAGCTTCTGCTCCTGTATCTATCATAGGCGTATAATATCTACTGTAATATCCTTCCACTACTATCTTCATTAATACATATATTTTCATTTTATGTTAAGGCTCTTTTTAAGAATAATCTTTCCCTATTATATGTTATGGCTAATTGTGTATGTTCTATATTATATGGTTTTACTTGTTCTAACCATTTTATTCCTAATATTATATCTGCTTTTTGCATTTCTTCTTTTACTTCAAATTCTATTTTTATTTTTCTAATTCCTCCTATTATTATTTCTTTTTCTGCTATATCTTTATTATTTATTAAACTTCTCGGTAGATCTGGGCATATATCATTATCAGTTTTTATTTCTTCATTTTTTACTAGACATTTTGCTATATAATTTTCTTCTTGTCCTGTGTTTAATAGTATTAAATATTCTTTTTCATTTATTTTTCCTGTTATGTAATATTGATTTAGATTACTTATTGAATTTGTTTCATAACTCGTTCTTTTTTATGAGGTTGATGATTTTGGTTTTTCATTAGCTATTCTTTTTGTTGTACTTATTCTATCATTTACTATTTCTAAATTTTCTTCTATATCTATGTCTCTATAGCTATAATCATTATAATCTATTATTTTTACAATTTGTTCAAATGGGCTATCTATTTGTATCTTGTTAATCTTATTTTTTCCTGTTATTTTATGTTTTGTTGTTAACACATATAAATTTTTACATCTTGCTGTAAATATTTTACTTCCTGGGGTTAATTCTATTCCTGATATCTTCCAATATAATACTAGTGATTTATCTATATTTCTATCTGTTACCGCTACTGAATAATTTGCACTTATTATAAATTTAAATTTTTGGTATATTAAATTTCCTTTTACGGCAGTTATTATACTTTTTTCTATAGGTTTTATAATTCTATCATCTGCTAAATATAATTCTATTGGTGTATCTATTCCTTCTCTAAAACATGCTTTATTAATATTTCTGTACCTCCAAGGTGTACATATTTTATTGGATCTCCTTTACTTTTTATATCATTTATTTCTTTATTAATTATTCTTTTTGTTACTAGTGGTATACCAGCTTTTCCTTTTGCATATCTACAGTCTATTACATGTTCTTTTTGGCATACTACATAATATTCATCTTTTTTCCTAGTAAAAAGTTTTTTTATTGTTGGTATTTTAAATATTTTTTCTACACTTAAATCTAACTCTTTTTCTTTTATTTCATCAAATATATTATTGTCAAATATTATCTTTTGTTCTGTTCCTTCGTCATTTAAATATTCTTCCTTTGTTATTATTTTTATATCTTCTTCAGTCATTCAATTCATCTATTTCACTATCTGTTTCGTTTTCTGAAATTTCATATATACTATCTTCACTTTCTATTTCATAATCTATATAATCTATCTGCATATATTCTGTATTTTCTATTTTTATTTCGGATATTTATTTATTTTTTGGATTTTTGGGTAATTTACAATCTCTAGCTAAATGTCCTAACTTTTCACAATTATAACATGTACATTCTTTTATAGATTTTTTCTTTCTATATGGTTTTTTATTTTTATAATTTTTTACATAATATATGTTAGAGTTAGTCATTTATTTAATTAATTATGAGAAGACCATTTAAAAATAGAGAAGCTTTTAGAAAAATTAAAAAATCTTTAGTTAGTAATTATTCAGAATATATAAGTCTAAATAAAATAAAAGAAAATCCACAAAGATTAGTCTATCTAATTACATTAATATCTAGTATTGAAGCAAAATTAATAATCCATTTAAAATCTAGAAGAATGAGACACATACCACCTAATTATGATAAAATAAGATTTAGATATCCACCAAAATATTATAAATATAATTTAAATGAATAAAGAGCAAAAATACTAAGAATTAAAACAATTTATCTCTGAAAAACGTAAAGAATTAAAATCAGAAAAGAAAGGTTACATTATAATATATTTGCCGGAGTTAGTAAAAATTCAATAAATATACAAAAAGATGAAATATCAAAATTAGAATCACAAATAGATAGTTTAGAATATATATACCAACATGAACTATTCACAATAAAATGAACAAAGAGGAATTTATAATAGATGAAAAAATATACGAAAATCACGAAGGATCAAAAATAAAAATAGTATTTTCTATTCTGGGAAGAAGATACAAGAAAATAGGTGAACATTTATACCTAATGTTAGAAAAAGAAGAATTAAAATTAGAAGATAAATTAACAGCAATGGTAAGAATAGAAAAAGAAAATGAAGAAATAGATAGAAAAAAGGAAATAGAAAAAATTAAACAACAAACTACGGAAGAAATACGAAAAATAGAAGAAACTAAAAATAGTAGAATTGTTGAATTAGAAAAAGAACTACAAATGTTAAAAGATCTGTACGAACAAAGACAAAAAGAAAAAGAAGAAAAAGATAAAGAACAAAAATTACTAAACGAAATAAACCAATTTAAGGAGAAATTAGAAATAAATAATATAGAGGTTAAAGAGTCAGATAATTATGACTCAGAAGATAGTGAAACATATACGAAAATATTAACAAATATAAAAAATTTAGAACTTAATGAAAAACAAGAAATAATTAATGAAGAAAATTTGGAAGATAATAACACAGAAATAAAAACTCTTGACAAAAAAGAAGATGAAAATATAATACCTAAAACAACAGAAATAAGAAAACCTATATATTATAAAAATAAATTTAAAAGATATAATGAATATGACAAATGGAAACCAAAACAAATAGTTAATAAGAATTATAACTTTTTAGATCTAGACTGTGTAATAGATACAGAAAAAATAATACAATTATGGATAGGATATATGACAAAACAATTATTAGATAATAATATAAATATAACAGATGCACCAGAATATATAGAAAGAACATTAATAGGATCAGTAAAACTATGGTTCTCAAATTTAACTGAAAATAGTAAGAAAGTATTAAGAACTAATAAACCTATGGAAGGAACATCATTAACAACAACTAAACTAACACCTATAGAATTATTGAAAAAATATGAAACAGCTATAAGAGATGAATTTGGTAGTATGACAACATTAGAAGAAGAACAAGATGAAGAAAAAGATACAAATAGGAATTTAATGATAAAATTAACAATATGTAATATGTGTTATATAGACGAATATACTTGCGCATTTAAAGAATATTATTATAAAGGAGCATATAGTATAGAAGAAAGTAAAGAAATAAGAAAATTATATTTTAATAAATTACCCGAACCATTTAGTTCAAAAATAATAAAAAGTTGGGAAGAAACAAAAATAGTAGATACGTTAGGAGCTAGGATAAAATTTCTACAACAATGGTATAGAAACTTATGTGAAAAATATAGAGAAGAATTAAAAATGGAAAAAACATTAATAAGAAATTTAGCATGTTGCAAAAATAAAATAGCACCCCAATTCGGATGCTCTAAATCAATATTACATAACAGGAAAAATAAATGAAAAAGAATATTTAATACTATTAAAGACAGGACAAGAAGAAAATTGTATAGCAAAATGTCTAGTAAAAAATGAAGAAATAAAAACTGATAATGATATATGCCGGCCACCAAATCTATTGAGACGTCTCTGGAGATAAGTATCAATTTAGGTGCAATTTAGTTCTCTACAACAAAATATTACTCAATTTTCTTGAATTTTACGTTATAAAATTTGTTATGAAGAGTAATTTCTATTGCAAGTCAACGTTCTTATATATAGAAAAAGCGCTAAACACTGTCACTGCACACTACCTAAACTCTTATATAAATTGGTTGAATGCAGGAAATATTCTTTACAGATTCAAAAACAACCAACAATAGCATGGAGACTTTTAAAAAGCTGGCATTGAATGTACTATAACAAGGGACACACTGGTTAAATAATTTAAAAAAAAATTAATATTGCTGAGAGTCTCCCTTGTTAAAAGTAATATTTATTTATTAGGGGCATTTTTTGCCTTTTTCCGTATGAATTTTTTTTTTTCCGGTACCAATGATTAATGAACACCACCGCTGTATTAATAAAACATAAATGGAAATGAAATAAATGTACCAATAGAGTCCTTAACTAAAGTAGTGTAGCTATTTTGGGTTTTTCTTTCTTAAAGTATCGAGGGAAGTCTCTCGCTAAATTAAAGATGTATAATTTTGTATTTAATAAATAATTATATTATATGTTTTCTTTAAAATAAAACAATATTGATGTTATCAATTGTTAGATCCCTCGGTAATTGTGTACAGTAACTTTTATGCATCGATGGTTGTTCCTCAATAAATAATACATCAATATTATAGATTTCCTCTGTTTCATTTTACTTGGGCTCTATACTAAAAATAAATATTTCAATTTATCTGTCCATTTTCACAAATCAGAAGAGTTTTATTATTCATTTTCATACTACCCTTAGTACTTTTTAATATACCGAGAGAGTTCCTTGCGATATTATTTTTTCCTGAACGTTGTGACAGAAAATATGATGGATGGGCGAGTGATTCGTTCGGTATTCAATGAGAGTCTCCTTGCTAATATTTAGCGAGGTTCATATTACCTAGGCGCTTTATATCGATGGCAGCACTCGCAGAATCTTGATTGGCGAGGGATGTTTCTAGGTAAATCCCATCGGTAAAACAAGTTCTTTTGGTAGTGACACTAGACAAAAGAGTATCTATAATCTATGTTGATGTCAATGTGACTAAGGTAGGTTCTACTAGGGACAAAGAGTATCTACTGCCAAAGGAGATAATATTTCATTTAGAGATGAGCGAGTACCTTATTGAATTATGGTCAAAATTATTATGACATACTTTAACTTCACATGAATTTTATTACTCCTAAACTCAATTTTAACGTATTTTTCATCATTTTTTACTGACATGACATCTTTATTACATAAAAATGGGGTCCATATCAAAGGTGTCATACCAGCTAAAAAGGTGTCACATCAGCTAAAAACGGTGACAAAAATACACTAAAATTGAATTGGAGGGTAATAAGACCCTTGTGAAGTTGGAGTAGCAAATTTCGTCATAGTTCAGGAGGGTACTAGATGTTTTAGTGGGTGTTTGAATTGACTTATTTTTAGGTGCTTTTAGCTTTTAAACACTTTTTCAGTTTTAGTAGTGTTTGACAAAGTAAAAAAGTATTTTTAAGCACTTACTTTTAAATCAAAAAGTGTCAAAATAAGCCAAAAATAACATAGTACCAACTTATGAATTTTAACTTATGACTTATAAGCTCCTTATTAAAAATCAATCCAAACAAGCCCTTACTCTTTCATTTATTGGGACAGCTAACCTAAGCAACTGTAAGTTCAAGCTACTAAAATTCCAAACTAATAATGACCTTTTAAGTATTCGTAGGATTTTCCTTTCTTGTAATACCAACTACATATGGTATTCATATTTTCAATCAGCTTATTAATTATGGATTACCATCAGAATAATTCTTTTATCAAATCAAGTTCTGTTTGAATTCAGCCGTCAATATGAGCTGGGACTGTTGTGTCGCACCAATCTAACATGTGGTTTGATAAGGTAGGGCTAAGGGTGTTAAGTGGGTTGGGATGGGTCAACTCGGAATCAGCCCATGAATTTTAGTCGGTTAGTGGGTCGGTTTGGATTTAGGCCTGGTTAAATGGGCCGGTCTGGTTCCGGACCCAACAGTAAAATTTTTAAAAACAACCCTGAATTGGCTCACTTAATTCAATCTGGTCCAACCCACTTAAACCCGATCAAAACTAATTAAAAATTCAATCAAAACCATTCAAAAACCAAAAAAAAAAAAAATACTCCAATATACACTATATATACCAACATATATACATTTTAAATACGGTAAACAATACATATACACTATATATATAGTATATATTACATTAAACTTAAAAAAATATATAAACATAATACATATACACAATTATACATGTAATCGTGTATACTACTATACGTTAGTTAAATATATATATTATTCTAAATAAAACATATACTACAAGATATATACTACAATATAATGATATATATAATAATTTATAAAACATATACACATGTATACGTTAAATATATACTACTTTAGAAAATATAAACACATATATATGTACCATTCAATATATGTACTTCTTTAAATAGAACATATACTTCAATATATATATATACTACAATATATACACACACTAAATATATAGTTATATACTAAGTTATAAAACATATACACATGTATACGTTAAATATATACTACTTTAGAAAATATATACACACATATACGTACCATTCAGTGTATGTACTTGTTTAAATAAAACATATACTACAATATATATATACTAAAATATATACACATACTATATATATAGTTATATACAAATTTATAAAACATATACACATGTATACGTTAAATATATACTACTTTAGAAAATATATACACATATATACGCACCATTCAATGTATGTACTTCTTTAAATAAAAAATATACTACAATATATATATACTATAATATATACACACACTACATATATAGTTGTTTACTAATTTATAAAACATATACACATGTATACTTTAAATATATACTACTTTAGAAAATATATATACACATATACGTACCATTTAATGTATGTACTTCTTTAAATAAAACATATACTTCAATATATATATATATACTAAAATATATACACACACTAAATACATAGTTATATACTAATTTATAAAATATATACACATGTATACGTTAAATATATACTACTTTAGAAAATATATACACATATATACGTACCATTCAATGTATGCACTTCTTTTACTAAAGGCAAAACCCATACGAACGTACCATTTTTCACTTAAACACCTCAAGTGGACATTGTTCCATTTTGGCACCTCAAGTGGCCTTCAAGTGTGTCACTTTAACACATTTTGCTGAATCAACAAAATAATTTTAGTGTGTGAAACACACTCTCCGCTGAGGTGGAAAGTGACGAATAAAATGCGGACACGTGTCATTTTTGTCCAAATAATTTATAAATAATTAATTTAAATAAAAAATACTCAAATAATTTATAAATAATTTATTTAAATAAAAAATATCCCCTCCCCCTAACCTACGCACCCCACCAACCTTCTTCTTCAAACACCCCACCCACCTACCTGCCACCCCCATCCCCACCAGTCCACCCACCCGCCACCCCCACCCTACCAGTCTTCTTCTTAAAACACCCCACCCACCCTTCACCCCCTACCCCACGCACCCCGCTAATATTTTCTTCAAACACCCCACTCACCCCACCACTCTTCTTCCCCTCTTTATCTTCTTCAAAGACCCCACACCCCCGCACCCCAATCATCTTTAATTTTTTCATCGATTTTGCTTCGATTTTTAATTTTTCTTTACTGATTTTAGTTGATTTTTAGATTTTCTTCATGAATTTAGCTTCATTTTTTTTCAGATTTGCTTCATCTATTTTGCTTCAATTTTTAGTTTTTTTAATTGATTTTGTTTGATTTTAATTTTTCTTCTCGGATTTAGCTTTATTTTTAAATTTCTTTCATCAATTTTGCTTCGATTTTCAATTTTTCTTCACTATTTTTTTTTTGTTTTTATGCTTCAATTTTAATTTTTTTTATTGATTTTGTTTAAGTTCAATTTTTCTTCACTGATTTAGCTTTATTTTTTAATTTTTCTTCATCGATTTTGTTTGATTTTTAGTTTTTCTTCATTGATGTTGCTTTTTTTTTTCTTCATCTATTTTGCCCTTAATGATTAAAAAAAAGGTGCTTATTATTTAATTTTCACGAACTTTTAAATGCGTATATAAATCTCTCCCAATAATTTTCACCATTAAATAAGCTTGAAATTGACAAAAATGATGGATAAAAATAATAAAAGAGGTATAAATTGATAAAAATGAGTTAATATATTGTTGGTGGGCCAAATTAGGCACCAGATCAGTCAAAAAAGGCTTTCACGTGCCTTCATGGAGGTGCAATACACGCATCTGGCCAACTCAGCAAAAGGTGTCAAAATGACACACTGTATGGCTACTTGAGGTGCCAAATGGAACAATGTCCACTTAAGGTGCCTAAGTGAAAAATGGTGCGTACTTAAGGGGGTTGCGTATGAATTTTGCCTTTAATAAAACATATACTAAAATATATACATACACTATATATATAGTTATATACTAATTTATAAAACACATACAGATGTATACGTTAAATATATAGTATTTTAGAAAATATATACACATATATACGTACCATTCAATGTATGTACTTCTTTAAATAAAACAGATACTACAATATATAGATACTACAATATATGCACACACTATATATATAGTTATATACTAATTTATAAAATATATACACATGTATACGTTAAATATATACTACTTTAGAAAATATATACACATATATACGTATCATTCAATGTATGTACTTCTTTAAATAAAACATATACTACAATATATATATATATACACACACTAAATATATAGTTATATACTAATTTATAAAACATATACACATGTATACGTTAAATATATACTACTTTAGAAAATATATACACATATATACGTAACATTCAATGAATGTACTTCTTTAAATAAAACATAAACTACAATATATATATATACTACAATGTATACACACACTAAATATATAGTTATATACTAATTTATAAAACATATACACATGTATACGTTAAATATATACTACTTTAGAAAATATATACACATATATACGTACCATTCAATGTATGTACTTCTTTAAATAAAACATATTATACTTAATATAATAAATTAATAATACTTAATAGTAAATTAGTAATATATTAAAACTAAGTATTTAATTTAAACTAGAAATTCAATTTAAATCATTAAATGAAAAAAATTACAAAGTAAGGATTAAGGAGTGAATGAATGTTGAACTTTATTGATTGCAAAATGATCCAAAATTTATAATTTACATGGATGAAAAATCTACAAATTTTGCCTCATTTTTTCCAACTCTTTCATGTTGATATTAACAGGAACTTGTATAGGATAGTCAAAGTCAACGGGTACAAAACCATGCATTGGACTTGATTCTGCTAAGTTCTCCCGTAAAGTCATAATTTCTTCAAGTCTTTGCTCGTCATTCGGCTTCGCTTCCGTTCCTTAATTTCTTCATTTCGCTCTAATTCAATCACTAAGGCAAACTAGAACATTCATTGCATTGCTTCCCAATGAATATCAGTTGTCTCCAAGCTACTGTCATCCCTAACTAAAAGCACTCTCCGATGCAACGGTTGACATTGGAACATTCAAGATATCTCTGGCTAATCTTGAAAGCACGGGATATTGTGTTTCATTATTCCTCAACCAACCCAATGCATTGATTCGTCGCCTGTGATCCTCTAACGACATTCGGAGATAATACTTCAGCTCTTCCCTGTAAGTTGTTGTGTAAGCTTCCTCCTCAACACTGTTTCAATAGGGTAAATCATACAATTAATCAGGAAAACCACTATGTACCGGCCTTTTAGAAAATGATGGCTCCTTGGGAGGATGAGGAGCGACAGTTGGAGTGATATTTGTCGGCACAACTAAATCAACTAAATCAACATAGTGGTTGTATAATTTATCTATGTAAGCGTTCGCATCGGTCATAGTCGTCCACAAATCAGGTTGTTCTTTTTCTTCATCATCAGAATCATTATTAGTATTTATTTCTAAGTTAGCAAAAATAAGAGTACTATAGTGGAACATAGTATTATATTTCATGCACGGATTTAACATAGCACCAACTAAGTAAATAGGAGAAATCGAAAAAAAATATTTTTAAAATTTAGCAAACATGACACCAACAGCTTCTTTGTAACCTGCTTTATTTTTAAATTCTTTGTGCAAATAAAAAATATCAGCTGTATATGCCAAAATATTACAAACAGTAGGATAATAAGCACCAAAAAATTCAACTGTAGCTATATAAATTTTTTTAAAAAACTTAACATAATCATTAATTACAGCCCAGTTAGAATCATGTAGCATGCAGTGGGCAGAATCAACAAACAAACCACAATGTTGGTTAAAAGATAGTGTAATAGGAACTCTATATTTATAATAAGTTTTAAAAAAATCATACGTAGCATTGCATCTAGTGTCACATTCTTCGGGTATCAATATCGGTGCAAGTTCATTTTGTTTACATTCAAGTTTAAAGTCTCTAATTCTTTTTCTATGATTATTTCCTTGAATAAAACCAACGACAAGCCAAATTTTTTCAATATAAAGCTCAAAAAACTCAAGACCATCTCTTACAATTAAATTATATATATGACAAGCACACTTAACATGACAAATTTCAGGTAACGACAGAGATAGCTTAGATTTTAACTCTGTTATAGCAGTCTTGTTGTTAGAAACATTATCAAAAGCAATACATAAGATTTTATTTTCATACCGTAAATTCTGCAACTTTAACAATCGAATCAGCAATAAAATCTCCAGTATGTTTATGATCTTCATCATATAAAAAAGCAAGAATACGTTTTTGCATTACAAAATTACTATCAATCCAGTGACAAGTAATGGTTAAATAATCATTTTTATTTACAGCACGACCAAGATCAGAAGTTAGAGACATTCTACATTGAATATTTTTTAACAATGTTGATAAATAAAAATAATATTGTGAATGAAGTCTAAAAATATTGGCCCTACAAGTACTTCTAGGAATACCATTAAACATAGGATTATAAATTGCTTGAATATAATGAATAAAGACATCAGAAGAAGGAAAACTAAAAGACAAACAACCCACAACTATCATTTTTGCTATTTCTTCCCGGCCCCTCAATTTATTATACTTCTTCATTACCTGATTGGTTGCTAGGTCCATTCTAGTTTGTGTTGGCCCACCAACATCCGCACCACTTTGTACAATTTTTAACTCTCTATCGTGATTATCACTTATATGTCTCATTAACGTACCCATACCCCTTGCTTGCCTCCTCTTTTACTCTTATATATTTGTTGGCAAATATTGCATTACACCTCAATATCTGATATACGTTTAAAAATTATCATGCAATACTAGTTGTTTTATGAGCTCTTGGGGCATGGGGAGGACGGGAAGGGATATTAACCTATTCATATCTAACGTTAGCATTTCCTACTGCGGGTGTCTTACCAATATTTTCATCATCTTCATCTAAATTAACCTCTTCTACTTTATTTTCTTCTTCTACACCGTAATTTTTCTGAGCTTCTACATAATGCATATCGTGAGCACCTACACCTATTTCTTCCTCAAAAGGTTGACTAAGCGGTACCGGAGGTGGAGGCACACGGGTATATCTACTACTTGAAGTACCTATACCGCTAGTAATTCATTTTTTACTACCACTACCACTTCCGGAATAAAATTTTTTAACACCTTTACTAGCGAGGTTTCTTAATTTATTCATAATATAAAGTAAACTAAAAAAATTCAAAATACACAAATATAATAAAATTAAATATTCAATAATTAATACACTAATTAAAAATTAAAAGTAAGCGATGGAACAACAATATCAAATTTTGAAAGTATCCGAAGGTTGCGACTTTAGGAACTTTCACTTGTATTTTGTAATCGCAAAATTAAAAAATTAAAGTGAGCACTTTAGGAAATATATAGAATATTTGAGAATTGAGATTTAAGAGAGAATGAGATTTGAGAGAATGAATGTTATGTGGAAAATGATTTGAAAGTATAGGGTATTTATAGGAATTTTTTTGGGTTTAAAAAAAAATTAATTGAATTTAAAAAAAAAAATAGGTCAATTAGCTGTTTTTGGGGCCCAAACGGTAATATAGACGTTGGGCCCAAAGGTCAAATTGGCCCAACGGGCAAAATCAATTTTTTTAAAAAAAAAAAAAAGAAAAAAAAAATCGGGCCGGTTAACCGGCGGGCCCGAATTGGGTTTGGTTTGGGCCGGGTTAACCGAGCCCAAAATTAAAAATAATTCAGCCCAGGACCCGGTATCCTACAGCCCGTGGGCTGACCGAACCGGATTTGCTAAGTGGGACGGGTCAGGCCGGGTCAAATCGGCCCATTTGACAGGCTTAGGTAGGGCTAGAGTAACTTGCACAATTCCATAATTATACATGATAAGCAGATACACAACCTAAACATGTATATATGTGTGTGTATAGTTGCACACATAGATATATTCATATGTATCACGAATACATATTATTCATATGTATCACGAACACATATTAGTCTCTTAGGTACATAAAAAATTGATGGACCTTGATGACACAGGTACATTTATCTTAGATACATACAAATTTTTGAATTATGATACATATGCATACAAATACATTCATACATATCATGAACACATACTAATCTCTTAGATACATATAGATTTTTGAACTATGATACAAGTGCACACAGTTACATTCATATGTATCGTGAACAAACACTAATAGGTTTCATATTCCTTATGAATTAGGAGACTATGATACGTGGACATGAAAGTATATTTATATGTATCAAGAATAAGAAACTACATTCTTTTGAACTATGATACATGTGCACAAAAATATATTTGTATGTATCATAAACAAACACTAAATTTTATTTCCATTTAGATTAGTAGACAATGATACATGGCCATGCAGGTACATTCATATATATTATGAACAAAAAATTACATTCTAGATACTTGATATTATAGTTGTGATACAAGCCAAATTGCCTATGGACCTTTGAATGAGATACATATGATGCTCAAGATACTTGATGACTCCTTAGTGCTATTAAAAGATGCCACATCGATTAATATTACTACTAAGGAGGGTCAAAGGACTTTGACGAGGTCGAAGGAGTACAAAACGGGGCTCAAAATCCCTTGAAAGGGTCATGCACGCAAGGCGCTTTGGATCCGCTTTTGATCCTCTCTAGCATTTCAAGAGCAGGTCAAAATAGCCCATAGTGGGCCTTTTATTTCATTTGGGTCACTTTTGGGCCCTATTTATGTAATATTTAGCCAAACTATAAATACTTGGTAGCTAGACTTATTAGGTTATTTTTGTTGATTGATAATGATGAATTCATGAACCTCCATTGGAAGTCTTTTGAGAGCTTGGAAAAGTAAATGTTGATCTTTGATTAGAAATGTCAGTTGTAAGGGATTGACCCCTTTGCGGTCACGCAAGAGTTAGGTGCTATTTAGTAATATTTAAAGGAATGTTTTTGGGTTTGATACACCCGTTGATTGCCTTTTTATTATCATATTTGTGTCTATCTTACTATCTTTAATATTCTATCCCTCTATCTTTACTTTTTCATGTTTAGGTTTGAGTCTTTGTGGCGAGAATCGTATAATTTAGTATCAGAGCCTAGCTTGATTTCATTACCACGAATTCAATTTTGGGTTTGTTATCCTGAAAATAAAAAAAGGCAGTGTAAAAAAAGGGTTTTTAGAAAACCCCCTAAAAAATTATGTTTTTGAGTTCTTTCTGTTGTTTCTACACTAGATTTATTCCCTCTAATGTTATTAGGGTCAGAACCTTGAGATTTTTGGCTTGATTGCGAGAAGGATCCCACCCCTTTTGTCTTGAAATTTTAGGTTGAACAAGTTGAAAAAGTGTTCCCAATGTTGGGAGAAGATTAGGGTTAAAAGATGGTACTATTTGGAGAGGTTTGAAAAATTCACCATTTTTATGATTTTGAAGGCTGAAAAAACTACAAGTGGGTTTGAAAATCTGAAAATTTTGGTGATGTTTTGAGGGTTAAAGGTTGCCGCAGTGTGTTCCTTATATTGACGGGAGCCTACGATTAAAATTTTATGGAATTCCAAGCCAAACCGAAGAAGTTGTGCATTTTAGATTTTCAAAATTGTTCTTGGTGTTCTTGAGAAGATTCATATCTTCATGTTGAATTTTTATCAAAAATTTGTGGTTTAATCCCAAAAAAAAAAAAGTAAAAGGTGTGAAAAATTATTGGTACAAAGCGTATCAAAAGTACAAAAGAATATTCCAAGAGAAGAGGACAAAGAAGGGACCCAAAGGGGCATTTTCGCCCATTCAAGAGTCTGGTTCGGCTGACCTGCACCTGAGGTGGCTTGTATCTGCGCCTAACCTTCTAAAGTAGGTCCAAGGTGCAACCCAAAACAGTAGCTCCTGCGCCCCACCTGCTCTAGAGGTGCATTAGGACTGCTCCTGATCCGCTATAGCTTGTTCCAAGTGCATATGAAGCCTTCCAACTCACTTTTTTCAAGGTTCCATAAATTTGATTCTTAACTTCATATTTTGATTCCTAAATACTAATTAACACTAATAATTGATCTATTAGTTGATTAATTAGTTCTTGAGTCCAATTCATTTCTTGTCTGTTCTTGTGTGCTTTTCTCTTTTGTTTTCATTGAACCTTCTTGATTCAAGTATGATATTTTGTTTTTAAGTTTTCTTTTCAATTTTAAACATGAATCCACTCTTTCCACAAAGTAGATATTGACACCTTATTGTCCATTATACTGTAAGCAACTTTCAATATTTATCGCTCCAATTGTGAGGATCACAAAGGTGAGATTATTACGAGTATTGGTAAGGAGCTTTAATACTAATTTTGTTTGTTCATTTTGTAGGTACAAGGTGATATAAGGAAGCATGTCCTTGATAGCCTTGGACAATTATGACTATGACATTGGAGACTATGATTGTGGTGAAGATAGTTATGGCTACGAAGAAGATGGAGATTTTGGGGGTTATGAATATAGCCATGATCAGGATATGGATGAAAATGAGGGCTACCACTCCAAAGGAGAATATGAGATGAATGATTACCCTAGTTTTTATGGTGATTATGGAGATGATAAAGAGTCTTGTGATGGTTTTTCTGAGGAAGACGGGTCATAAGAAGAGTAATACATTTCCCACTCCGAGCCTTAAGGTGGTGAAGGTATAATCCGTTCATTTACAAATATTATGAGGATCATGGTGAGAATGTATGTGAGGATTGTGAAGTTTCATATTCCTCATCTTGTAGTACTTTTTATCAAGGTCGAATCGATGTGAATGGTTATGCTAACTATAGTAGAGGTTGCTCCATGGGAATGAAAGAGCGTGCATCTCCAAAACCTCAGGGTACTACATCTTACTCTTCTTATCTTAGTGCCCAAATATATAGAAATAGGAACCAAGGTAGATATGGAGGGTATAGTAGGAGTCAAGATCTTCCTACTCTTCCCATCTTTATAAGAGAGTCGGGTTTCAAAAAATATCTTTATTTGGAATGGGAGTGTGAAGGGATCTTTATGGATTATGATATGAGGGAGGTGAAAATAGCTATGCATGCCCTTAAACATAGTCAAGGTTCAACACTGTTATGGTGGGAATCTATAATGAAGTCCGGTCGAACGTAGAGTGCCTTGAAAGAACTCGTGAGGGGAACCCTTATACCAATGGGGTATAACAAGCTTTATAATGTTGATATAAGAAGAAGTGCTCACTCCGAAAAGGTAAGCAGTTGTGGGGTTTTGGGATTCCTCCTTATGCTAGATGATTGGTGCTATAGAAATTACATCATTCCAACCATGGCTGACCATGTAGGGATACCTCGAGAGCCTCTACTTGTTCCATACTTTTTGAATAGTTATAGGGTTTCTGAGAGACTGAAGAATTCCTTCACCTGATGTGGGTACTATGAGGAGGTATGGTGTGACATATTCCCCTTGGAACATGAGCATTTATGATTGGGTGTCAATTGGTTTGGACAATATAAGGTTCCTAATGTACAAAATTGGCCTAAGATTGTAAAGAACCAATGGGGAAATCATCTCTTTCCATCTATTCTTCCCAAATCTCAAAGAGATGTGACCACTTACTCTAAGCCTAAAGAAATTGAGAGACAAAAGATTAAGAGGATTAAGGAAGAGAAAGATGGCAACCTAAGAGAGGAAAAAAGAGAAGTTATGAGGTGTGAAGTGAGGGGTTTCTTCTAACCTGAGATAACATTATTTGTCCTTTTTTTAACAAGGACATGTGTATAGGTACCAACATAACAAGTGGAGGAGAACGAGAACCAAAAGAAAAGATTCCCATTAAAGAAACAACGAGGGCAATCTTAGATGCTTCCTAGGCATGTGAAGGACCTTTAAACCAAGGCAAAGAAGAATATTCTCAAGAACTTCAAGGTAAAATATCTAACTCTTACACTTTTGTACATGTGAATGATGATTGTGTGGCTAGTAACACATTAAGTGTGGTAGTAGCTTATCCATATGTGAGTCTCATGATTCTTTGCCTCTTGTTGATGATGTACATATTGAGAGTGTGGAAACACTAGTTGATCCTATTGATGACCTCCTTGACTCTTCTTGTAAGATCATTTTGAGTCCACCTAGTGCCAAAGCTAATGTGATGAATGATGGTACATTGTCTTGTGAAAATTGTGTTGACCAACTTGTGGGTGAAACTAGTACACCACTTGAGAATGGTTGTGATGTGATTAATGAACCTCAAGTGAGTGATGATGTTAAAAATATTGGTAAAGTAAATAGGAGTGACCCTTTAAGCATGTCCTTTAGTGAATATCATATTGTTTGTCTTGCTTATAGGGATGATGATTATGTGTTTAAAACTTCTTAGGAACTCGATAGATGTGTTATTGAGAGTGAACTTATAAGTTCTAATCCTACTTTATGGATTAATGCTTCTCTCTTTAAGTATAATATCGTGTTCTAAGATGGTACAATCACTCCTAGTGAACCTAGTGGTGTGAATAATATTGATGGTGCAGCTCATCTTGAGGGCTATAGCTAATATGAAAACCCACTATAGTGTGACTACATTTCTCATAAAGATGAAAATCTTTTCCTTGAAGATGAGAGTACTCTTAAGGGAAAGAAATGTGAGGTTTTGAAAAAGAATAATCAATTGGGTGATGATAACTTTGATTTGCATGAATATTTAAGAAACCCAATTAGTAATTGTTCCTATGAAGATTCTTATGGTTGTGATCCTTTATACGACACCCCACCCTTGTTTGATAATTATGAGGGTGAATTGCTTGATACTTGTGATGAATTGAGTAATGATTCCTTTGATCTTAGTGATGGTATGTGTCTACTTGAGGATTCTTCCCTTGAATGAGAAAGTATCAATCATTTGAAAACCATTTATTCTTCTACTTTGTGTGCTCCTATTGCTAAGAATACTCATGGTGATAATCTTGAATCTAATAGTGAGTATATACATGAGGACACATTCGTTGAAGTTAACTTAAGTGATATTTTTCTCTACTCTTTATTTGCTTTCAATGATGCTTATGCTAGTGTAGAGATTATATCTTTTAATTTGGGTGATGTGTTTAGGGGAACGAAGTGTTGTCTAGACCCATGTCTATAGACAGTCTATCTATTTGACCTCGGTGACAAATTTGAATATGGTGATTTTCATAGACCCAACTTGATGCTTGGTCTAGTAGACAAGCAAAGTTTAGATGAGGATGTTGGAATCCTTCCCTATGATGAAAAGTTTTTCTTGGAGATTTACAACCCACTTGATAAACCCAAGTTGTGCATGGGAGGCATTTCCAACAAAGATAAGAATTAAGAAAGGAAGTAAGGAAAATATCTAAGAGAATTCAACATTGTGTGTTTCCAGTCTTGACCAAGGTTTCACTACTTGTAGGTCAAGGAGAGAGTCTCCTCTTGAAAACACTTTGGATGGATTCCATGCTTGTGATCCCCTTCTTTGTGAATTGTTTACAATAAGTGACCCCTTTCTTAAGAGAAGTTGTTTGAAAGGAAAAAGTCATATGTGCTTAAATGTTTTGATTCCATCCTTGTGTGGATTATGAGCTATATCTTTTAAGCCAAATGGCCTTCTTATAGATAATAGCACGTTGGATGATGCTTGTACACTTAATTCCTTTCTATACTACCTCTTTGCTTATGATGATATCCATGCTAATCTTGGATTTGCTTTATGTAGAGGTAAGGAACTTGTTGGTTGGTCCACTTATTTGAATTACAACGCTTTATGGATCTTATGGACTTTAAAACCAATTGAGGCACCACTCTTGATGTGGTATCTTAAAGAGGTGATGAATTAATTGTGTCTTATGGCTCCTAAGGTGAAGGTAGCCTTACCTCTACAAAAAATAGTTCAAATTTCGGGTGTTAAATTTATGGTTTGCGGGGGCTTTAAACCCCCACAAAATGTAATTCCGGCGGTTACCAAAAACCCCACAAATCGAGCTGTCACAAATAATTTGTGGCGGTTTTTTTTCGACCCCCACAACTAATTTGCGGCGGTTTCGACCCTCGTAATTATTTAGCGGCGGTTATTGACCCTCGTTAATCTTAATTTGATTCTTTTGAAATTGCGGGGGTTAAGACCTCCGCAATTTTTTATTTTTTTTTTAAATTTAATAGTGCCCATCCATTTTTAATAACTAATTATAGATTCTAATATTAGTTCAAATTGTTCGTTTAGGCATAACGTACAATCCAATATTTGTTCAACTCAGATATCATTAGTACAATAAAGTAATTAAACATTGTAATTGACAAATATAAAAAATACATTGAACATTAAACTTCAAAATTAAATTTTCAACATTAACATGTTCAAACTCCAAATTTTCAATATTAACTAGTATCTTCAAACTCGAAAATCAAATTTAAACACAAAACCGTCAATATTCTAAGATTCACTCCAACTACGCAATTACATCGTCATAATTGAATACCCAAGACAAATGCAATGAAATCAAAGAATATCGTTAATATCATTATCATCGTGTGATCTCCTTTCATCCATGGGCGAAATGGGTCCACTAGCCGCATCACTTGGCTACATAAAAATGCAAAGTATAAAAATCAATCGATAAACTTTCAGTCCTTATAACTCAAGTACAAATATTTTCTTAATGTCATTTCGAGATTTTGATACATAAGCATTGGATAAATATGCACCTCAAAGAAGGGTGAAGCACAAAGGAAAAAAAGCAAATTAGACTACCAATGCCAGGGAGTACTAATTTTGATATGTTGAGCAAAACAAAGTTAGTGATTGGAAAGTTAAACATCAAGTTAAACAAAGTTTGAGAAACTTCAAAATGGCCAAAATTTGGCATTCTAATATGTACGGATTTCATCAAGGAAAAACAAAAAAAGCTGAGAAAGGTCAACGTGCAATTTCATCACAAGAATAAGGCTACAGTACATCATTTCACTACTTGAAGGCAGAAAATAGCTTAGCAATTGAAAGACAAAGTTATCGGGAGAAGAATATACAACAATTCTATTCCTTTCAAGCTTAACCACAAAGAATTATGTTAAGGTCAAAATATGAAGAACGGCCTAAAGTAATACTCATTCATTTGTCCCAGTTCCTAAATGCAAAAATTATCGAAGTAGACGACTCTAACATCTAGTAAAGCAGAAACTAGATTCATGATCAATACATTATAATGCGGAGGAACCAAAACGCTAATGGAATACTAGAAACCTGGCTTGGTGGATCAGTATTAAAAATGTATGATATAAAGATGGTGGTCGCTGCGTACTCTCTACCGAAACCTTCAAGCTATAAACCTATTAATTTCAGCCGTACTAACCCCTTGAAAGACGTTTTCTAAACATGCCCACAATTTTTTCCTGCTTACTTGCCGCATTAAGAAATCCACTTTTTCTCCCAACTCAGGTCATCAAAAGCCAGCACTGTACAATTTACTACTGACAAGAAAATCCAAAATTTTAAGTCGTAGTGTTCCAGAGTACCACCACACCCACCAATCTTCAACATGAATAGATATACGTATATGTACCAAGGCAGACCTAGAGTACAAAATGTAGGTTAACGAACTCAAGTAGCTTTTGGTCAAACCATGTATATATTAAGATATCCACTAAATATCTATAAATATTTAACTGCGAACACCACTACTATTGTAGTGTTAACTTGGTGTCATTGCAGAAACTCAACAACAACAACAAGACTCTCAGCTCAAGTAGCACATAACAAAGTAGCTTGAAAAAATAAAACACGTCAGTAAATAAGACATAGCAACTAAGTCACAACAAATAATCAAGAAACAGAGAATTGCAATAGCAAGAGCAATACTAAAAAATCCACCTATTATTTTACTTGAACTGATAAACACTGGGATGCATGATTCTATAAGGTTAATTTCAGTAACAAGTTCCAACTCACAACTGGTAATGGGAAATTTTTTGAATAAACAATACTAGCTTGGGAGCTAGTGGGCGATTTACCATATGTAGTTTGTAATACTTCTAACTCACAACTGGTAGTCTGGAAGCAAGATCTCCAATCTTCTCAAACTCCTCCCTATACATGATAAGCAAATGTAAATACATATTGCAAATAGAATACCATTACACGCTTGATAATCAATAAGTGATAATCTTACAATCAATACCCTAAATCACATTAAAATCTGCCATATCTATGATACTAAGATCTACCCCAGTATCATACCCTAATATATTCTGACCACTAGATCAATACACTTAATCTACTACTAAAGAAATACCTACAGTAGTAGATACATACATAGGTTCATCATAAGTTTAACACAATAAATTCAACCTGTGCTATTTCTGAATAGGTAGATCCGAGATCAAATAGGTAGACAATTTACCCAGTGAAATCCCACAAAGTGGAGTATGGGGAGGGTAGAGCGTATACAGATCTTACCCTTACCACGTGGAGGTATAGAGGTCATTTCCAGAATTGGCTCTCTAATAGGTAAAACATATTTTAGAATGATCTATTCATTTTGCTCTTTGAATCAAGGTAAAAAGGAAAAAAATGTGATGTTTCAAGCTGTGGAGTAGAGAAACTTGGAAAAGTAAGATGATTATTTTGATTTTTTTTCTGCAAAACTGAATTAGGAAAAGAAAAAGAACTACACTTAAAGAACTTGAAAAATGAAATGGGGTTTGCTGATTTTCAAAGATTAACCATTTACACTTGTACTCATAGAAATTCCAACTAATCTTGGTTCACCCTTCTAGATGCATCACATTATCTCGGTAATAAGCCTAAGCGCAAACAAACAGTATCAATATCCAAGTTCAATAAAATATCAAGAACTGGTCGTTTCACCTTTTTATCAAGAAAGGGAAACACTAGCGAAAATTCAGGCAAATCGAGTCTGCGGAAACAGCTCTTTGTCCATAGCTCTGTGATACAATGATTTATAATTCCTTATCCGTAGTAACTGATAATTAAGCAGTAAAAAAAACATAGTGCATGTTTTTAAGACTAAGTAAAACAACCATTAGTACTACGTGAGATAGAAAGCTTTGAAGTAAGATCAAAGTACGAGTAGATAGGAAAAAAGGTTGCATTGCTCCTCTCATTTGACACTGGCATATAAACAAATATTTTAGGCTAAAGAGTCACGAGCAAAAATAATCTAAGTTCTGCAAACAAAATAATTGTAACACAAACAGAATTTCGTTTAATGTAAAGATAAACTAACCTTAATTCAAGAAAACCCTCAATACAACTCAGCTACAAATCGGATTTTTTTTCAAGATTACCAACCCCTACAAAATTCACAATGAAAAAAATACAATCAAACCACATCCTTAAATGATACACAGACAGAATTTTGATTAATCCAAAGATAAACTAACCTAAAACTTTCAATACAAATAACAGATTTTTTTTCAAGATTACCAAACAAGGAACAAAATCACTATGAAAATAGAAATAAGAGTTGGTCTGACCTGAGAGTTGGTCTGGCCAGAGTATCAACAGCCGGCCGACGGGGTCAATTTGGTTTTGAGGGGAGGGGGGACGAGAGAGAGACTGATTTGGGGGAAATGAGAGAGAGGGAGATTTGGGGGGAATGAAAGAGGGAAAATTGAGGGGAAATTTTGGCCAAATAAATAAAAAGAGAGAATTTTTTTATCGGATAAAGTGTTATTTTTTTAATTGATAGTGGGGGTTTAAACCCCCGCAAATTTGTAAATTTTAGCGACAACATTTAAACCCCCGCAAATAAATCCCCGCAATTTAACATATTTTTTGTAGTGTACCTTTTAGATTTTGTGATGCCATTATAACCTTTATGATTTCCTTACCTCTTGGTGATTCCCATAGCCAACTTCTTTGTGCATTTTTCAATAAGTTTCTAATGTTTACCACGAAGGATCCTTGGTTATCTCTTAGGTGAGTGCAACCTTTGCATGATGCTATGACTATTTATGCTAACTCTAACCCTTATGTCATAAGGATGTTGTATTTGTTTGTCCTTCCTTTGGTTTTGAAAGGTTTGGATTCGAGGTCGAATCCTTTTCTATAAGGGGAGGATGATACAACCTAAATTGTCACTGGACCTTTGAATGAGATACGTATAATGATCTCAGTTCATGATGACTCCTTAGTGCTATTAAAAGATTTCACATGGATGAAGATTACTATTAAGGAGGGTAAAAGGAGTTGACGAGGTTGAAGGAGTGCAAAATGGGGCTTGAAAGCCCCTTGGAAGGGCCATGCACCCAAAGCGCTTTGAATCCGCTTTTGATCCACTTTAGCATTTCAAGAACGGGTCAAAACAGCCTCTAGTGGGCCTTTTCTCGCATTTGGGTCACTTTTGGGGCCTATTTATGTAATATTTAGCAAAACTATAAATACTTGGTAGCTAGACTTATTAAGTTAGTTTTTGTTGATTGATAATGATGAATTCATGAACCTCCATTGGGAGTGTTTTGAGAGCTTGAAAAAATAAATGTTGATCTTTGATTAGAAACGTCAGTTGTAAGGGAGATTCAATCCCCTTTGCGGTCATGTGAGTGTTAGGTGCTATTTGGTAATGTTTAAGGAAAGTTTTTGGGTTTGATTCACCCTTGGATTGCCCTTTTCTTACCATATTTATGTCTATCTTTGATATTCTATCCCTCTATCTTTACTTTTTTACGTTTAGGTTCGAGTCTTCATGGCTAGAATCGTATCAAGTTGAAAATCCAAATATCCCATGTCAAACATCACCGGATCTTTGGTAACAAAACCACCGGTTGTACCATTCTTGTTGTTGATCTTGTGGATGGAAGACATCTGTAATGTGACAATTAAAATATCAACAATAGTGAATGAAGAAAATATCAACATTGAGTGAGATTTGTAGAGAGTTGTAAGCTGTGGTGGAGTGAGGTTTGTAGCAAGTTATAAGTTGTGGCGGAGCAAGATTTGTATGCTATTGATGCTTCATTTAGATAGAGAAAAATATGGGGATGGAGAGAAGTACGGTGAGATAAAGCAGAGGAGCATAGGTACAGAGACGGTGGCTGATTTTTCACTGATCAAGTCAGTCGGTGTTGTGGTGGTAGAACAAAGGGAGAGAATATAGAGCTATGGGGGCGGCTGGAAAATACAAAAATGATTAAGTTTAAGGGGTATTAGGGTTTGATAAAATTAACACAGGCAAGATCTGTGATGCTTTTGGTAGGAGAGTTGTTGTTGGTTGAGGATTACCAATGTAATAGTATTAGAGTGGTCAGATATAGTCAATAAGTGGGATATTATGTAATTATTTCAAAGTAGTGAGAGAATAAGTAGATATAAGGATGTTTGGGGATTTATGAAATTTATCCATTGAGCTATGATTTTTAATCCAATTTAAATCACGACTTCTTAGCCAAGCCCAAGTAAACATAACACGTGAGGCTTGAGTGAGGTGGACTGGACCAGCTCATGGGTCAATTAAAAAAATTAAAATTAAAAATAAAATAGAATAGTAAAAAATAACAAGCATAGTCCAAACTTAGTAGGTGTTTGGCCATGAGAATTTTTTCATTTTTTTTTTGAAAAATTATTTCACTTATTGAAATAGTAGTGTTGGACCATAAGAATTATTCACATTAGTGAAAATTGTTTTTGAAAAAGTGAAAAGAAGTAAAACTTCTTTTTGCTATTTTTACTCCCATTTCTCTAACAAAATTTCAAAAACAACTCCACTTTATATTCATGGTGAAACATAACATCAAGTCAAACTTCAACGCCAAATCTAACTCCAACTTTGAAAAATATTATTTTCATGACCAAATGGGCCCTTACTGTCACGATCCATAATCTGAAATCATGATGGAACCTACCCCCGATCCTACTGTGGTAGGAAAGTCGAAAAGCCACAATGAACATAAAATACGATAAGAAAAAAATAAAGCAAATACGAGACTTCTACAATGAAGCCAAGCCATAATAATTTCTAGTTGACCATGTTCTCAAAAAAAAGGTACTTTCGAGAAAGGACGAGCACGGCTGAAATGGCTATACATACAAATCTATTTACGGATCTATATTCTTCAATTGGAACTGGAAGTTCCAGAATGGGTGACTGGTATACCACAATAATAAAACATCCTTTTATTTTTTTTATTCGGATCGAATTTATGTTGGCTTCGTTGGGAGGCTCGCGTAGTTTATTACGTCAGTTCCAAAAGGATAAGTTGCGTTGGAATTGATAAAGTTCTGTGGAGTTCAAATTGCATAAAAGGAGTCAAAGTAGTGGATGCAGCGCGTTGAGGTACTTTTTCGACGGTCCCCGTACGCCCGGCCTGCCAGCCCGCTCTAAAGAATTCATGATTTATATATGTTTCAGGTCGGTGAGAGGGAGAGCAGAATAAGGATTGATTTCACTGTATCCATCTATGCCCACCCCATCTACCTATTATCGGAGGTCAATTATTTCTCCCTCTCTCGAGATCGCAATCCCCATCGAGTCGGGAAGAAATGAGTAATGGATCGGAGAATCAGGCATCGACCCTCTTGGATCCGGCAGGAGCAGGAGTAGGTAAGTTAGTATAGATCCGGTGAATAAAAGAGAATTTAGTTGATAGAGACATTAGATCTGGAGGAAGCATCTGGTCACATATCCCAAATCATGGGAAAAGAACGGACTCACTCGCCCTACTTCTAAAGATAGATAGAAAAGGTTAGGGAGTCCCAGCTGCTGAGGTGGCATAGTGAGAGGTGAGAGGAATAACAACAAAAGCAGCGAAAGATCCTGAAGTAGTATATTCAGTTATTTTGTTTGCGGTGGAATAGATTTAAGCATCTAGACTAGTAGATCCATAGCAAATAGGTGTTGACTTAGTTGCTTTTGCAGTTTATTTGTTTCTCGATGTTGATCTGATGCAACTTACCGGTGATAGTCGCAGCACCAGGAGCTTTCAAGGGAGGGGGCCAGGATCTCTAGTCTATTCTGGAATCAAAGCCTAAAATGTAACTAAATAGGCAGCGAGCCGTTCAGATGAGACCCGAAGATCAGAAAGAATAAACAAGCAAAAGGAGGGGCTTCTTCCTTCAACAAAGGTAATACTTATTCTTCTCTTTTCTGGTACTCTTGAATAAGGCAAGGATTTTCCCTATTCCATATCAAAAGAACTTTCAGTAGAAAATAAATTCGTCTTAAATCAAAAGAAGAAGACTGCGAACCTTCAACTAATTCAAGCAATTCAATTAGTAGGAAAGTCATATCACTGAACATTGGATTATATACAACCTCGTGAACATTACAACCAATCAATCGAGAGTCTTCTATACATGTTGAAACTTTCTATTTATTCCCGAACGCACAAGAAAAGGTAGAACCTCCCTTAAAAGTATGAAGACCCTTAAAAAAGTGATTTGAACTTTTTGTCCTTCATTAGAAGACTCTCCTTTAGACAAAACTGTCTTTTCACTATTTTTTTCAATTTATTATTTAGTTATTTTTTATTATATTATCTAGACTCCTAAAATATATGGAAGAAGAATGAATTAATATTTTTTTATACTGGTCAATTAGAAAAATACTCCTAAAATAAGACTATATTAAGGAAATACTTCTATAATTATTGAGATGCACGTTAAATTAAAGAAGAAACCGATTTACCTATTGGGAGAATATAATTGATTCTCATCTAACTTGATACCATTGCATGTCTAGATTTGTGGATGCTTAATTTTCTAACCCTCAACTTCTTTACTGTTTTTCAACATAATAGAATTCAACGTGCGTGTATATATATATGTATGCATGTATATATATATATATATATGTATGTATGTATGTATGCATGTATCTTCTTTGTTTCATTCAAGTCATTCTTTAGGGTCAAAATTTTTGCTCATAAAAGAACTATTTTCATCAAAATCAATGCTTTGTGATCATTGTTTATTATTTTATTGTAGTTTACAGATTTTAGATGAATGTCGATTGGCTTTGAGAAATTTCCTGTGTAAAGATTAGGTTTAATTATATTATTTTGATGTCTTTATTATCGTATTATTTTATTTTAATTTATAGGTGACAAATGAATGTTGGTCAGCTTTGAGAATTTTTTGTGTCTAAAATTTAAGTTTAATTATATAATTTTGAAATCTCTTTTATCATATTATTTTGTTGTAGTTTACAAGTGGTAGATAAATGTCGGTCCGCTTTGAGGAATTTTTTCAGGTAAAAGTTAGATTTAATTGTATTGTTTTGATATCTCTGCTTTAAGAATTTATTGTATGTAAAGGTTAGCTTTACTTGTATTATTTTGATATCTCCATTATCGTATTATTTGTTATAGTTTACAGGTGGTAGATGAGTGTCGGACGATTTTGAGGAAATTTTTTGTAAAAGTTAGATTTAATTGTATTTTTTTGATGTCTTTATCATCATATTGTTTTGTTGTAGTGTACAGATGGTAGATGAGTGTCGATCGACTTTGAGTAATTCTTCTTATAAAGGTTAGGTATAATTAAATAGATTATCCATCTTTACATATTCAGAAGATGTTGAATTAAATAATTGTATTCATCTTTATTATTTAAATAAATATCCTATCTAATATAACATTTGAACTCATTAAGTGAGGTACACACGCGAAACGCGTACACCTAAACTAGTAAATCCTAAATATCTGAATAAAGTATAATCAAATACTAAACCCGGTGTCATAAGTATAAAGAGCATCTAAGACAATACTAAATTTGATTTTACATAGTTATCTCCAAAACTAAATAAAGACATAAAAGATAGATGGAGGATGGGACAAGGCTCCGGACGGGGGGCTCACACGGTACCCCAAATCAACTCTCAACAACAAAAATCAGCCATCGTGGATCACACTCGTATTGAAATCTACACCAAAAGGGTACAATAGTAGGAGCAAGTATGATCCACATATACTCAGTAGGTATCATAGACCGACTGAGCAAATTAGAAAATAAAATAAATGAAGAATACTATGAACACACTTTCAATTGCATACAGAAAAATTTTCAAACAATAGCTCACAAGGTATATCTCAACAATTTCTACAATTATAATATAAAAATAAGACTACACACGAGTATATAAAAGAGAAAATAGTCCAAAACACCTCCAACTTTTACTCAAAATCTCAACTACACACACGAACTTCATGGGTGTGCTATCACCCCCTGAACATTTTTAAAATAGGATTATTTGCTCCCTAAACCATCATAACCACATTCATATTGATCAGTGAAACTCACACGCATTTCACACCTGAAAATTTATTTATTGATTAATTCTGTACCCTTATCTTCAGCCATATTCACTTCTCCAAATCCACAATCAATATTTTTTTGCTAAAGATCAAATTTTTCATCTTCTCACCCAACAAAAGATCAACATTCTTGAATCAAATCAAATGGTAAGAGAGAAACGTAGAAGCAACAAGTTCAATATGGATAATTTTGTGTTCCATGTCGTTGTCGGATAGTATCCATCTCCTTTCTCAAACCAAATTTGTATCATCAAATAGAATCGAATGAATTGAGTAAATAGTTAAATGGTACTACATCATTTGATTTGTGATGACGAAAAAATAGAAGTCGGGTTGGTAGCAGCTAATGGGGTGGTGATACTAGTGATGAGTGAGATAAGACCAACTGTTTGAATTAGAGGTGGGTGTGACTTGAATTGAAGTGGATAATGCAATGTCATCTTAAAAATTCTTGATTTTTATGTTTGATTCTTGAAATTTGGGCAAGATTTTAGGGGAAATGGAAAATGGGAGAAGCAAAACGGGTGAGAGATTTATACAGGGAGAAAATGGAGGAAGGTGAATAATAATGGATATGCGGTACTGAATACAATGGAGATGGTGGTTATAGTTGGTAACAACATCGACGTGATAGGAGCGGTGGTGAGAACATGTGTAATACCCCATATTTTCCTAGCTTAATTTAACTCTTAGTACGCGATTATTCCTATATAATTTTTTCAAATTACTTGGAAATTTTTAGTTTAAGACCTTCCATGGTGTAGGAAATTTAGTCAGCTTTCCAACGACATAAAACTCGCCCAAATCCGATACCCAAGCAAAGAGTTGGAGCTGTTTTTGTAAGACAATGTACCACCTGGTACTTCACCGCATTGCGGAGGTGGTGCAAATGGTAATTGTTAAAATTCAGTGAGCCATCGTAATCCCACTGTATCGCGCCAATTTTAAGTTTCCCAATCATCACTTTCCAGTGTGACTCTGTGATCATGGCGGGTCGCACCAAGGGTTAAATTTGCATACAATGGGGTACCGCAATCGTACCGCATCACGCCAAGCTTCAAGTTCCCAGTTGTCCAGTTTTCAGTAAGCTGGCATGATTTTACCGCGTCGCGCCAGCATGGAAAATTGGAATTTTTAGTTTTCGTGATTTCTATTTCAGAGACTGTTTGGTCAATTACCAAAACCCCTAATTAGCCTCAACACAAAATTAAGCCCCTAAATAACCTACTATATCATTATTTACTCACTTCTATCAAGATTAAAAAAACATTCTCTCTCAATTAGCAAACCCTAGTTTTCAAGAAACAAGAACAAAGCTCAAGGAATTTCTCCACAAACCTTCAAAAACTCTTCTTCTCAGGTATGTTAGGTGTTCATTCATGGGTTTCTTTCACGCATGAAGCCTAAGAACCTTTTTTAAATATACAAGATCTCATATTTATGATTTACATGCTTAAATTGTATTGTATTCACGTTCATGGCATTATTTGAGTTTCAATCCATGATAAGTTGTAATTTCCATGAAAATGAAATAGAATGTATATTAAATTGTGTAATTCTAATGTTATGACCCTTGAATTTTCAAGTTTGGGTGTTGTAATTACAATGGTATATGTTGTCCATAATTATATGCATTAAGTTGTGCTCCCCAAGTGTTTGATAGAATGTCCATGTGAATTAAGGGGTGAAATTATGACTTGCTAGTACATGTACAAGCTTATGCCCTACAAGTGTTTGATAAAATGTCTCTATGTATGAATTATGAATAAGTGAACATTGTAATGCTTTTCAAGATCATGCTATGCATTACTTTTCATGCTATCGAGTCCTGGGGGTATCTAACACCCGAAAATCTAGCTATTTACCTAGAGCTACAGTAGTTATAGAATACTCTCAGTCATGTCATGAATAGTAGTACACAGTTAGTTATAGAACTCAGTGAAACTCAATTCCGCTTAGTTCAGTTTAGTAATCAGTATCTTTTAGTTGGGACTAGGATTCAGCACCAAGCGAGCGTAGGGATGGGGGCTCACCTGTTAGTTAGGACTGGGCCCCTAGAATTAATCCCTATGTTTCAGAACTACATAGCAGGTGTAGGTTATGAGATGTCACCTGTTAGTAGGACTAACGTTCTTAGGGATCACCCTCTAGTTTAGGACTGATCTCAGGGGTCACCCACTAGATTAGGACTGACTCAACAACCATTGTTAGTACCCGTGGCACGATACTAGCACCCCTCTAACTGAAGTCACAAGTTGGACCCCTATCAGCTTAGATTTAGGGCATTTTGGTTAGATGATTACCTCCCACAGTTTCAGTTTCAGTATAGAACTCAGTTTAATTCTATAGAATTAGGACTGTCAGATACACTCATTCAGTATCG
Source organism: Capsicum baccatum var. pendulum (assembly GCA_030864225.1). Lineage (NCBI taxonomy): Eukaryota > Viridiplantae > Streptophyta > Magnoliopsida > Solanales > Solanaceae > Capsicum > Capsicum baccatum. Next base: position 216,151,197 of record CM061559.1, on the reverse strand, counting down.
ATAATTTAGTTATCAGTAATCTCAGATATCAGTTATTTAGTATCAAAAATCAGTACTCAGCTTTAGTAAAAGCTCAGATATAGTATATATGCATATATATGCACAGTATCGCATACTCAGTATTTATAGCAGTTTCAGTTATCCATGTACTCTCATACTCAGTTACTCCATATCATCCAGTCAGTTACTATTTAGTCATATGAACCCTTGCATTCAGCCTTACCTCATCTAGCATACCAGTACATTCCATGTACTGGTGCATACTTTGTCCTTGTGCTATGATATCTCATATCATAGGTTCGACCCTCAGGTTCCTGACCGCGCTTAGCCAAATTCAGTCAGCAGTATCAGATTCAGTAGTGAGTCCTCATCTATCAATGATATGCTTTTATTTTAGTATTGCAGTAGCTTCATTATTGGATTAGTTGGAGTTAGTTGGGGGCTTGTCACATCAACTCCACATTCAGATAGTTCAGTTAAAGGCTTTTCAGACTAGACTAGTTTCAGACAGTATTTCAGATTCAGATGTTTTATCAGATATTATTATTTATCAATATTCACATTGTGAACCTTATGAAATTTTAGACTATATCTATATTTTTATAGTATTATTATTTAGTGCTCACAGCAGGTACCAACTCATGGGTTAGCTTGTGGTCCCTCGGGGTCGTAAGCACCGTGTGGCATCCAGGGTGCAGACTCAGGGCGTTACAAACTTGGTATCAGATCCTAAGCTTGAATAGAGTTTTAAGGAATCTAAAATCTGTGTCTAGTAGAGTCTTGTGCATGTGTGTATAGCACACCATACTTATGGACAAGAGGTTATGAGATGTTTTAGGAAAAGTTTTCCTTCTTTCAGTGTTCATGTCGTGCGAGTGAGCATAAGCTCAAGTTAAACTCTCAGTCTAATTCATTTCTTCCTTCCATCTATAAAACATGCCACCCAAAAAAGTTAATGGAAAAATAAATGAAAATCAGCCAGCACCTTCGCCCGTTCAGGTAGATCCCCTGAATGAGTGTGTCTCCCACATAGAATTTAGAGCTGCTTTGACTACCTTAGCTTATTCAATAGTTGCTCAGAGAAATTAGTTGTCTATTGTCCTATCTAGGATTATGGCCTCTGCTCCGCCTAGTGAGGGGGGAAAAGTGTAAGGAAAATAGGAGAAAGAATAAGAGGGCCAGAACGTCAAGGCAAAAGAGTGGTCATAAAAATCCTCTCTGTGGGAAGTGCAGTAGGAATCATCAGGGCATGTGTAGGGCTGGTAGTGGTTTGTGTTTCGAGTGTGGCGTGCCAAGCCATAGAATCAGAGATTGTCCTCAGTCAGGTTCTCAAGGTCAGTATAACCATCCCCTAGCTCAGTCCAATTTCCTGAATCAGTGGGGTGCCATTTTCAGGGCCACCAGTGGGCAACACCCAAACAGGTTTTATGCACTTCAGTTTAAACAACATCAAGAAAATTTTCCTAATATAGTTACGGGTACATTACGAGTCTTTCAACTTTATGTTTATGCGTTGTAGATCCCGAGGCTTCACTTCTTTTGTAACCCCTATATAGCCATCAACTTTGGTGTCAGACCCAAAATATTAGCAAAGCCATCCTCAGTGTCTACCCCAGACTCTAGGGTAAAGTGGTGGCATTTCAGTTTAGAGTTATTGATTAAGTGGTTGACAGACTTAAAATAACGGGTTTAAGCTAAGGGGGAGATGGTAGAATAAGTAACCAAGTTAGGCTTTCAGATTTTAGTAGTAATGTCAACATGTGTAGAAAACAATGGGAGAGGATGATGCACAACCCGTCTTTACCTTGGTACAAAGTTTTGTACTTCAGCTATCATGATATCTACTAATTCCCTACATGTTAGCTCTATGATCATAACTCATATTCGTGCACGTTATCAAAACTCATGTATGCTTACAGTTCTTAGTATAGGGAGTTCCAGTTCACTCAATGTTATTAATTATGTTCCATGAATACAAAAAGTCCAAACTCAGGTCATGCAACTTATGACTCATGTACTCATGCTTTACAGTATGCTCAGTTCCCATGACTCATGCTACACTCCTAATGATCAGCTAAATTTAGATTTTGTCATGTATACCCTCAGTTTAGATCTATTAATAAATCCATGATGTTAATATTCTAATCCTCAGGCCTCAGTTAAGTTCCAAGTTCTATATAGTGTTCATTCATGCTTCAGGTCCTTATGTTTTGACCTTTCAGTGAACTCTCCTTATGAAATGATGTAGTGATGAGTAATTGTTCCATGTTAGGGAAAGATTATTGCATGCTTATTTTACACGGGGCTGTAGTTACGAAGATAGGCTTGAATGTTATGTGGTGTGTAAGTGGATAAATCCATTTCATAGATTTGAGTAGGCTTGAACATAGAGGGAGAATTCAGTCCAGCTCAGACCTCAGTAGGTAGAGATATCAGTTCCTATATGAATATTTTTAGTAGCCTCAAGTGAAATGCGAGGTTGAGGTAGAAATTATAGTTGAGGGAATAGTTGTGAAACGTGGCTAAGATTGCATGTTAGTAGATGTAGTGCATAAGGCTTAGTAACTCTATCTTAGATGATGTTTCGTAGGCCTTGCTCCATATTATAGAATTTTTTTCATGTTGTGATTTCTTATTCAGATGTCTTATTCAGACCATGCCAAGATCCCTTGCTCCCTAAAGTCATTAAAACCTTATAGAAAGAATGTCAAAGAAATGCTCCAGTCGAGTATAAGTTTTCAGCGGGAGTTAGTCTAAAAAGCCAGAAATTTAGTTTAGCAGTCAGGCGGACAAGTTTGTATGGTTTCCAGTCTTTCCATCTAGTCATACTATCTAAAGTCTCAAGAATATGACCATTCCAAAATGGAGCATCCTGGTTGTTGCAAGTTTATCTCAGTTCATGTATCATGCCTCAGTTTTAGATCCCAGATATTCAGTCACGATTCAGTTCGTAGGTGTCCCGTGCATCGTCTCAGCTTTTCCTCAATATCTCACCCAAGTCAGCATTCTTCGGTGGACATAATGTCCCAAGGGGGAGATGCACTATAACCTACCCCCAAGCTTTCATGTCTTAAACTTTCCATTTTTTCTTCACATAATAAGATCCAGTTTGAATTAATGGTTACTCATAAGTTGACTCTGTCATTCCGATCTCAACCGTATGACCATTCTCATGTCATGACATGCATTCAAGGAATCAGTTCAGTTCATGATATTCATTTTTATGTATCATGTTTCAGACTCAGATATGTTCTTATGTTCCCGTTCATGCATGTTCAGTAAATGATCTTAAGTTTATCAGTATTATCAACTTGAGGTAACAGTCTTTCTTAGATTTACTCAGTTCCATGTTCAGTTACAGTACAAACTTCAGTTATCAGTGCATCTCATCTTCATGACAGCCATGCATTCATGAATCAATTCAGCCGTGTACTCATGCATCATATATGCATGTTCAGTATGGAAACACAACTTATCAGTAGTTTCAGTCATACCCTCACGCATCAGATATGCATGTTCAATGTATAAACTCAGTCTATTAGCAGTCTTAATCTTAATCAGTCTCATTCGAGGACGAATGTTCCCAAGAAGGAGATATTGTAATACCCCGTATTTCCCTATCTCAATTTAACTCTCAATACGTGAGTATTCCAATATAAATTTTTTAAAGTATTGGGAATTTTTTAGTTTAAGACATTCCATGGCATAGGAAATTTATTCAACTTTCCAACGATATAAAACTCGCCCAAATCCGATACCCGGGCAAAGAGTTAGAGTTATTTTTTTTCAAAATAGTGTACCACCTGGTACTTCACCACGTTGCGATCCCACCGCATCGCGCCAATTTCTAGTTTCTCAATCGTCACTTTTCAGTGTGACTCCGCGATCATGGTGCGGCGTGCCAAGGGTTAAATTCGCATACAGTGGTGTACCGCAATTGTAATGCATCGCGCCAAGCTTCCAGTTTCCAGTTTTATAGTTTCTAGTGAGCTGGTACGATTTCACTGCGCCGCGCCAGCATGCAAAATCAGGATTTTTAGTTTCCATGATTTTTATTTCAGGGGTTGTCTGGTCAATTACCAAAACCCCTAATCAGCCTAAACACGAAATTAAGCCCCTAAATAACCTACTATATCATTATTTACTCACTTCTCTCAAAATTAAAAAAACATTCTCTCTCAATTAGCAAATCCTAGTTTTCAAGAAACAAGAACAAAGCTCTTGGAATTTCTCCACGAACCTTAAAAAACTCTTCTTCTCAGGTATGTTAGGTGTTCATTCATGGGTTCCTTTCACCCATGAAGCCTAAGAACCCTTTTTAAACATACATGATATCAGATTTATGATTTACATTCTTAAATTGGATTGTATTCATGCTCATGACATTATTTGAGTTTCAATCCTTGATAAATTGAAAGTTTCATGAAATTGAAATAGCATGTATATTAAATTATGTAATTCCCATGTTATGACCCTTGAATTTGCAAGTTTGGGTGTTGTAATTACAATGTTATATGTTGTCCATGATTATATGCATTAAGTTGTGCTCCCCAAGTGTTTGATAGAATGTCCATGTGAATTAAGTGGTGAAATCATGAATTGCTAGTACATGTACGAGCTTCTGCCCTGCAAATGTTTGATAAAATGTCTCTATGGATGAATTATGAACAAGTGAACATTGTTATGCTTTTTAACATCATGCTATGCTTTACTTTTCATGCTATCGAGTCCTGGGAGTATCTAATACCCGAAAATCTAGCTATTTACCTAGAGCTACAGTAGTTACAGAATAGACTCAGTCATGTCATGAACAGTAGTACACTGTCAGTTACAGAACTCAGTGAAACTCAATTCTGCTAAGTTTAGTTTAATAATCAGTGTCTTTCAGTTGGGAATAGGATTCAGAGCAAGCCTAGGGATGGGGGCTCACCCGTTAGTTAGGACTGGGTCCCTAGAAGTAATCCCTAAGTTCCAAAACTACATAGCTAGTGTAGTTTATGAGATGTCACCCATTATATAGGACTGACATTCTCAGGGATCACCCGCTAGTTTAGGACTGATCTCAGGGGTCACCCGCTAGATTAGGACAGACTCCACAACCATTGTTAGTACACGTGGCACGGTACTAGCACCCTTCCAAATGGGGTCACATGTTAGACCCCTATTAACTCAGATTTGGGGCATGTCAATTAGATGATTACCTCTCACAATTTTAGTTTTTGTTTCAGTATAGAACTCAGTTCAATTCTACAGAATTAGGACTGTTAGATACACTCACTCAGTATCGGTAATTCAGTAATCAGCAATCTCAGATATCGGTTATTCAGTATCAAAAATTAGTACTCAGTTTCAGTAAAAGCTCAGATACAGTATATATAGATATATATGCAAGCTGAGTAAAAGCTCAGATATAGTACATATATATATATATATATATATATGCACAGTATCGCATACTCAGTATTTACAACAGTTTCAGTTATCCATGTACTCTCCTATTCAGTTACTCTATATCATTTAGTCAGTTACTGTTCATGCATATGAACCCTTACATTCCGCCTTACCTCATCTAGAATACCAATACATTCCACGTGCTAACGCATACTTTCTCTTTGCGCTATGATGTCTCATATCATAGGTTTGGACGCTCAGGTTCCTGACCGCGCTTATCCAAATTCAGTCAGCAGTATCAGATTCAATAGTGAGTCCTCATCTATCGAGGATATGCTTTTATTTCGATATTGCAGTAGCTTCAGTATTGGATTAGTTGGATTTAGTTGGGAGTTTGTCCCATCAACTCCACATTCAAATAGTTCAGTTAGAGACTTTTCAGACTAGACTAGTTCAGAGAGTATTTCAGATTCAAATATTTTATCAAATATTATTATTTATCAGTATTCAGATTGTGAACCTTATGGCATTTCAACCTATATTCTGTATTTTTACAATATTATTATTAGTGCTCATAGCCGATACCATCTCATGGGTTAGCTTGTGGTCCCTCAGGATCGTAAGCATCGTGTTGCATCCAGGGTGCAGACTCGGGGTGTTCCATCAGGGATGGATCTACCCTTCAAGTAGGGGGTTCATCCGAACCCCCTTTGTCCGAAAATTATGCTATATATACATAGATAAAATTAATTTTTATGTATATATAGTAGATGTTGAATCCCCTTCGGTTAGTTTGTATATTCACTAATGAACCCCTTTAGTGAAAAATTCTTGCTCCGCTGCTAGGTGAGATTGGGTTATGTTGGTGAAGAAGATAGAAAATAAAAAATATAAATATTTTTAATAATTAATTAATAATATATATATATATATATGTATGTGTGTGTGTATAAATATATATATATATATATATAAGTGTGTGTGTGTGTGTGTGAAAATAAATATTAAAAATAAGTTTTAGTATTTTCTTAGATTCTCACTCTCTCAAAGCGAATGAACTCCACCTTCTTTCCTATCTCAGTATTTAGGGAGCGAATAATTTCATTTTTAAAATGTTCAGGGGGGATGATAGAACCTTTGTGAAGTTCGAGTGTGTAGTTGAGATTTCGGGTAAAGGTTGGGGGTGTTTAAGACTATTTTCTCATATATAAAATAAAGAAGGCTGCATGCACGATATAAAACACATAAATGATGCAATGAACATGATGTAATATCTTAATATCACTTCATATACACCTTTCGAGTGGAAGCTTAAAGGATAGGACACCATGGGGTGGTTAACAACCCATATACGTTAACAATCTCACATCTCTATCAACCTTGTCAGTATATTCATCTGTCAAGGATTTCATAAAGTGTTCCATTTTCTTTCAAATCAATATCTCTCTATGGTTCCAATTTCATGTATGTAGATAGTTGAAATGAGGATGCATGCTCATAATCAAAGCAATATTTTATAAATGAATCAATCCAATAACAGTATAATGAGCTGAAATATCCTCAAATTTCAGTTAATCGTGATATAAGTCATTGCATGGCACCACAATAGTGAATAGTCATGTACAACGCCTAATATATATCAAGTCAGGCCCCTACTCAGGCATCACAATATTAGTGAAGGCAATCAATGCTCAAACACGACCAATACCAACCCCTACTTGGGTATACAACAATATATCATCTCTCAAGTCAATAATAATATTCATATAGGCCCCCACATGGACAACACTTAAAATAACTAACTCAAAATACAAATCTCATGATAAATTCCCAACCCATAACATACTTTACATGAATGATTGACTATCCAGCCCAGGACAATTTCTTGGCGAACTAAAACCAATTCTTCCAATACCACCATGCCATCACAAGTGATAACCATTTTCCCTATGTGTGCGGGAGCTCTGGAAGAGTTGTTTGGTGATTCATCCTCAAAGATCTCAATCCCACCACTGGTAATTGACAGACTGTAGATGTTTATTGGTTCTTCTTGCCTAGATAATTTATCTCTTCCTCGGGCCATTTTTGTACAGAATATTGAACTAAACGAGAAAGCAAACAAAGAAATGTTATCTAAACCACTCGACCGACTAAATTTAATCCTTTGATAGAAAATACAACACCAAGTTGAATATTTTATGCAAATAAAGTACAATTTCAGTAACCCAGAAGACCATTTCAGCAGGAAAAAGTAGACATCTGATAGAAAATGCCTCAATTTCATTTACCAGATTGAATCTCTTATGACAAAAGAAAAAAAATCCCACTAACACATAAGATCATTTTAGCTAGAAAATGTTCACAATTAGTAGCAAATACATTGATGTACATGGTAGTAAAATTCTAGAGACAAAGGATTGGTTTAGGTTTGCCAAGAAATAGGCGTGGATGAAACTCGATTCCAACTCCAGCCATAAATCATTTTATCAACAAATCAGAGGAGAAATCCTTAAGATGAGGACACGCGGTGCATTGTCTAGCTGAAGAATATATGCGTACAATTTTAAATAGTTTGGGGGTATATACATACCCAAATTTACAAATGACCCAAAAGCATAACGGATGGCATTTACGTACCATTTTCAATAGTTTGGGGGTATATATGACCCTTTTTTGTAGTTTTAAAGTTATTTTGAAGATATAATCAATGAAAAATGATGAAAATATGAGTTTAGCATTTACCCATGCAAGATTGATGAAATTTCTCTTTGAAATCACCAAGAATCGAGCTCTCACAGATTGAAAATAGAAGAATGAAATAAAAGAAAATAAATATTTTAATCCAGCGACATCGCTTAGGTGGTAAAATGAACGTCTAAGAAACCTCGCCTAAGCAGCCAGATTACTACCTTATCGGTAGTCATTTGCCATTTAGATGATCGCTTAGGCGACTCATTAGCCGCTAAGGTGATCCCACTAAAGCGACGAATTCATTTCTTAGGTGATGTTGCCTAGACCGGTCAACCATCGGTAAGGTGGCCGAAGGTCTTTGTAGGTGCTATTGCTAAGGCGACCAAAAGGTCGCTTAGGCGATTGCACCAGAAACCAAATACAACTGAAAGTTAAGGGACTAAAATGACTCTGAAGAGACCCTCAAAATTTGATCGACAGCCAATAAAAATAATCTAATAATTTTACTAGGGTATTTTCAACGTTCCAAACTCAATGCAACTATCAAATTTAGCAAACGAGGTCGTTAATAAGTTATCACTTGGACTCGTTTTAGGCTATTTTAACTAGTCTCTTGTCTAAGATCTCAAAACTAAATATAAAGGCTCAAAATCTAAACCAACCATGCTACTAATCTAAAATCGACCTTCCAGATCTAATAGAACTGGTAGAATCGCCATCTGATGCTCAGATCACAAAATATTGATCAAGGTCAAACTAAACACTCAAGACCTTACAAAAGCTCAAACTCAATCAAATCACTCCCTAATGCTTTAAGAACCGTGACAACAAACTTCACAACTCATCAATGGCATAGAGCAACTAGGGGGGAGGGCAAAATCATCAAAATACAACAAAAGCCAAAAATCACAACTATAGTTGTTATACTTTAAGTCTACTTAGACTATCATTTAATGGATGAAATATTGCCATCTTTGTTTGTATTTTATTATGATTTATTGGAAAAAAAATAGGTTAATACTTCTATTTAGCTAGTTGTATTGTTACACACGAATTGTTTAACATGTCTTTTTTGAATCTATATTTGGTTCGAGTCATATCAAGTCAAAATTTATTCAGTTGTGCAAATGCTCTATGTCCAACAAGATCGCTTATCAAGAGGTAACATGTGTAGGGAAAAAATATTTATTTTAAAAATAATTTATATTTAAAATATATTGAAAAAATTCATGTCAATAATGTCTATTTTAGAAGCCAAATATGTTACTTGAAGAAATGGCGAAGTAGAAGAAACTTGGCAACATGCATGCATTGTTTTGACACTTTTCTTGCTACTTGTCATTTTGCGTGGAGATAGCTAGAAAAGTGTATGGACAGTTATCAACTTTTTGAGCCTTTTATATCACTATAAATAGGGAACAATTTTTTCCATAATGCAGTAACAAAACTTCCATATTTCCTTTAGTTTTCTTACTCCTTTTCTCCTCCTTTTCACTTCTTTATTATGATTATTATATGTTTAATTAAAAGAGATCTATTAGTTATATAATTTTCTAAACTAACTTGTTGGTATTTGTATTAATAATTTTATTGATTTCTTTATCCTTTGATTAATAAGAAAAGACTTATTTTATCTCAGAATATCCTCTAATTAATCAGGGAAGTGCTTGTTTAATCCTGAGAAAATATTTCACACAGCTAAAATAGTTTCTTAGGATAGTGTCTAGCACGATTAAAATATAATTAATATATTACTTAAAATCATATCGTTATAATATTTGTTTAATATTTAATATTATTAACTTGTTAAGAAGTAATTATATTGTTGTTCTAGTAATTATATTGATTATAATATTATTATTGAAGTTATATTATTATGCATTATTATTGTACTGCTGATATTATTATTGTTATATTATCATTTTGTTAACAATTAAATAATATTGTTATTATTATTTTACCATTGTTCCCCAACAATCTAAGAAATTATGACAGATAATACTACTCTTGGTACTTCTACTATCAATGCAACTCCTAATACTACTGTTCCGATTGTTCTACCATATGCAAAACTGTTTTTTGATATTTTAAATATTGAAATATTTGCTAATGAAAACTTTAAAAGAAGGCAAGAACGAATATTTTCACTGCTTGATGTTTATGGTGTTGCATATACTTTGTCACAAACACAACCTGGTGAAGATGTTGATAGCCAAATTTTGGAGTCATGACAATACGCCAATAAGGTATGTCGCCATACTATTTTACAAATAATTTCTAATGAACTATTTGATGTGTATTGCAATTGCAAAGAAGCAAAAGTCATCTTGAAAGCTTTAATTAAGAGATACACGGCTGAAGATGTTATCAAACAAAAGTTTATGGTTGAAAAATTTTACAATTGGAAAATGAGTGATGTGAAAGAAATGAAAATTCAAATAAATGAATATCAAAGATTGTTAGAAGATTTGAAGGATGAGGACATCGTGTTACCAGGGAAATTTTTTGCTGGAGTGTTGATTGAAAAATTACCTGAATTATGGAATGACTATAAAAACAACTTGAAACATAAGCAGACAAACTTTACTATTGAGGAAATTATAACTCATATTCTAATTGAAGACACCAACAGAAGGGAGACGTTCAAAGCTAAGCAGACTGCGCTCAAAGCAAATTTAGTACAAGTTCAACACAGCAATAACAGAAGATATGGTAATAAATCTCAAGGTTACAAGCCTAATAATCCCAACTTTAAGAAAAGAAAAGGGACTTATTTTACCTGTGAAAAACCCGGTCATTATGCCACTCAATGTAGGCATAGAATGAGAAATAACAAAGAAATGAGAAATTCTCCCAAAGCTAATTTAGCTGAAAGAGATGGAATAATTGCAGCTGTTATTTCTCAAGTAAATATGGTAGCACATATACAAAAATGGGTGGTATACTCTGGGTCTACTCGACACATTTGTGCTAATCGAGAAGCATTTGCCTTCAATACATCAATAGGAGATGACTCTGAAGTGGTCTACCTTGGAGATTCAAGAACTGCTAAAGTCATGAGTAAGAGTAAAGTGTTCCTAAAACTCACTTCGAGAAAAACTTTAGCCCTCATGGATGTGCTACATGTTCCTATAATACGAGCAAACTTGATTTCTGTGGCTTTGCTGGATAAAGCTGGAATGAAAGTGTTTGTTGAATCTAATAAGATTATTTTGAAAAAAAATAATGTATTTGTGGGAAAAGGCTATTGTAACCATGGACTTTATGTACTTAATATTATCAATGATAATGTATCAGCTTCTACTTATATGATTGAGTCTATTTCTTTACGGCATGCTAGATTAGGACCTATTAATATTAAATATATAAAGAATATGCAATCACTTGATTTAATATATCGTTTAGATTCAAGCAATTTCAATAAATGTGAAATATGTGCTGAAACTAAAATTACTAAAAAGTCATGTTTTTCAGTTAATAGAGAAACTGAACTGTTACCTTTGATTCACACTGATTTGGGTGATTTAAAAGAAACTATGACTAAAGGTGGAAAAAGATATTATGTGACTTTTATTGATGATTTCTCTAGATACTAAGTTGTATTTGCTTAGAAATAAAGATGATACATTTGATGCTTTTATGTCTTATAAGTCTGAAGTTGAAAATCAACTTGGTAGAAAAATAAGAGAATTAGACATTATAGAGGTGGAGAATATGTATCTTTAAATTCTTTTTGTAAAAAAAAAAGATATTATTTATGAAGTAACTCCGTCTTATTCTCCTGAGTCTAATGGTGTAGCTGAGAGAAAAAATAGGACATTAAAAGAAATCATGAACTCTATGCTTATTAGCTCTAATACACCTGATAATTTATGGGGTGAAATTATTTTATCTGCATGTCATTTACAAAATAGAATTCTACATAAAAGAACTAGTAAAACCCCTTATGAATTATAGAAGGGCCATAAACTTGATTTAAAATATTTAAAAGTGTGGAGTTGCCTTGCTAAAGTTCTTCTTCCTGAACCTAAAAAGAGGAAAATAGGTTCTAAAACTGTTGATTGCATGCTGATTGTATATGCTGAACATAGTGCTGCATATAGATTTCTTGTATTGAAAAGTGATGTACTTGATAGTAATACTATAATTGAGACAAAAAATATTGAATTCTTTGAACATATTTTTCCACTGTGTGATAAAATCTCTCATGCACCTGTTGAAAGAGAAATGAATCTACCTCTAATATTGAGGAACTGAGCAGGAGTAAAAGGCTTAGAAAAAAATATTTTTTTATGGAAATAATTTTCAGATTTTTCTTGTTGATAATGAACCATCAAATTATTTTGAAGTTGTATCTTCTTCTGATGCTAAATTTTGGAAAGAGGCAATAAAAATGAACTTCATTCAATTATGAAAAATAATACATGGGTTTTAACTGACTTACCTCCTGGTGCAAAATCGATTGATTGTAAATGAATTTTTAAAAAGAAACTTAATCCGGATGGATCTATAGATAAATATAAAGCTCGGTTAGTAGCTAAAGGATTTTCTCAAAAGCAAAATATTGATTATTTTGATACATTTGCACCAGTAACAAGAATTCCTTCTATTTGAATATTAATTGCTTTGGCTGATACATTTGCTTTGGATGTGTAATTTCTGAACAAGAAAATAAAGTTTGTAAATTAATTAAATCTCTTTATGGCCTTAAACAAGCTCTTAAACAGTGACATGAAAAATTTGATCAAGTCTTAATAAAATACTACTTTTCTTCTGTTGAGGTGGATAAATGTATTTATATAAAAATGGTAGATGAGAATTATGTGATAATTTGCTTATATGTTGATGATATGCTTATATTTGGTACATGTTTAAATATTGTGGAACATACCAAATTATTTTTGTCTACTAACTTTGATATGAAAAATTTGGGTGAAGTGAACATGATATCTGGAATTAAACTTATAAGGAGTGAAGATGATATAATATTTTTACAACAACATTATGTGGAAAGACTTTTTAAGAAATTTGAATGTTTAGGAGGTAGCTCCTGTAGCCACTCCTTATGACGCTAATTTGAAAAAGAATAATGGTGGCCCAGTAGCTCAGTCTAAATATGCACAAATTATTGGGAGTCTAATGCATTTAATGAATTTTACTAGGCCTAATATAGCCTATGTTGTGTGTATACTGAGTAGATATACTCATAATCCCAATAATGAGCATTAGTCTGCATTAATAAGATTAATGAAATATTTAAAAGGAACCATGAATTATGGTATCTTGTATTGAATTTTCTTCTACTTTAGAAGGGTATTATGATGCAAATTGGATCTCTGATTAAGATGAGACAAAATCCACTAATGGTTATGTATTCACCCTTGGTGGTGGTGGTGTATTGTGGAGATCAGCTAAGCAGACGATCATTGCTAGATCAACTATGGAATCAGAGTTTGTGGCTCTGGAGTTAGCTGGTACTGAGGTTGGATAACTAAGAAATTTTTTAGCAAATATCCCTTTTAAAAAGGGATGATCTGGTGCCTTCTGTGTATATACACTGTGATTGTCAAGTCACAATTGCTATTGCGAAGAATAAATCTTACAATTATAAAAGTAGACATATGAAATTGAGGCATGATGTTATTAAACAATTGCTGAGAGATGGAATAATTTCCATTAATTATGTGAAGTCAAAATTAAATTCGGCCGATTCACTGACTAAGCCCGTAGGAAGCAAATTAATTCTTCAAACATAAAAAAGATGGGGTTAAGGCCAATATGATTGTCAATAAAGATGGTAACCCAACCTATGTGATTGGAAATCCCATAAAGTAGGTTCATATGGATAATAACAAGTCGATATTGACTCTGCGCACTAACTGAGAGTGCTTGAACTGCTACTAAAATTGAGGGATAAGTTACAATTTCTTAGTGAATTCATAGTCCTTATGGATGGTGTATTTAAAGCAGTGTACACTTGATGAATTCACCTATAAGAGAAGTGGAATGAGGCCGTTCCTATGAGACTTCTCGCTTTAGTCTCTAGAGCTCTCATGAATACCAGGCACGCGTATGGCCTACTGGCACAAAACCGCATTGAACAACAAGATTACGATCAAAATATGTTTGATAAAATCTCTGGCTTACAACAAGAATTATTCGGTTCATAGAAATATTATATTTCACCAATAATTCTGTAAGTTAAATTTTATTGGTCTAAGTTTGGTTCATAATCCAGAAGACATCAAACCTACTGTATTTTGTCCATGTAAATTCAATAAGTTAAAACATTTTTTTCTACAAATTATTTTGAAATAATATGGGGATTGTAGGAAAAAAAATATTTATTTCAAAAATAATTTATATTTAAAATATATTGAAAAAATTCATGTCACTAATGTGTATTTTAGAAGCCAAATATATTACTTGGAGAAATGATAAAGTAGAAGAAACTTGACAACATGCATGCATTCTTTTGACACTTGTCTTGCCACTTGTCATTTTGCATGGAGATAGCTAGACAAGTGTATGGGCACTTGTCAACAACTTTTTGAGCCTTTTATATCACTATAAATAGGCAACGTCCTTTGCTATAATGCAGTAGCAAAACTTCCATATTTCCTTCAGTTTTCTTACTCTTTTTCTCATCTCTTTCACTTCTTTATTATTTTTATATGTTTAATTAAAAGAGATCTATTAATATATCATTTTCTAAATTAACTTGTTGGTATTTGTATTAATAATTTTGTTGATTTCTTTATCCTTTGATTAATTAGGGAATATTTATTTAATCTAAGAATATTCTCTAATTAATCAGGGAAGTGCTTGTTTAATCCTAGGGAAATATTTCACACTGCTGAAATAGTTTCTTAGGACAGTGCCTAGCACGATTTAAATATAATTAATATATTACTTAAAATCATATCGTTATAATATTTGTTTAATATTCAGTATTATTAATTTGTTAAGAAGTAATTATATTGTTGTTCTAGTTATTATATTGATTATAATATTATTATTATTATTGAAGTTATATTATTAAACATTATTATTGTATTGCTGATATTATTATTGTTATATTATCATTTTGTTAACAATTAAATAATATTGTTATTATTATTTTACTATTGTTCCCAACAACATGATAGTGATTTCACATTCAATCCAAACACCAAATTTTTACTTGAAGTCAAATTTTTTAAATATTAATGGAATTATTTTGTAAGTGGATTTGAGACTTGGTTAGCAAATAGTAACACATGAAATATTATCTTGTAAATATTTGTGTTAGCATTTTTAATTAGAATTTAAATTAAAAAATTGTAAAAGATCTTTTTAAAAGTGGAATGACCAGCGCGCAGTCACATCCCACGAAGTGATGAGTTTGGCGCATTGTTTTAAGGCCCATCAAAATGATGGGTCAACCAATCCGATCCATCAAATCCCAAAGTCCCCGTGGGCTAGCCCCAATCGACTGAACCGATCCACCTTGACAGATTTATATTTGACTAAGTTAATACGGATAATTACGCAGAAATTGAATTATTGGCAATAATAAATTATAAACTAAATATGACCTAATCAAGATTATATACATATACTCAAAACTGTATACATTAATTATAAATTAAGAGGGATCATACTAGTATAAATTTGTATTAATTGAACTGCATTATTGTATATTCACATCTTACTAAATGTGATAGTCACCAAAAAGAAAACATGAATATAAAATTTATTTCAACCTTTCTCTGCTTTTTCCTTTTTCGTTCATCAAAAGCATTTGGTGACCATTTCACTAATAAAAATGAATTAGAAACTTACATAGTACAGCTTGAGCTTCCTGATCAAGTTTTCTCTAATTTAAAAGATTTACATCTCTGGCATCAATCATTTTTGCCTACAAATTCAAATAGCTCATCGTGCATTTTATTTTCTTATCATCATGTATTCAACGGTTTTGCTGCTACATTGTCATCGGATGAAGTGAAAGAAATGGGAAAAAATTGGTTTTGTGTCAGCGCGACCCCAAAGGGTACTGCAGATGCACACAACACATAGTCCAAGTTTCCTTGGCTTGCACCAGAATAATGGCTTGTGGAATGCATCAAATTCAGGTAAAGGTGTGATTATTGGTTTATTAGATACTGGAATAGCTCCTCAACATCCTTCATTTAATGACAATGGAATGCCTAATCCACCTGTTAAATGGAAAGGCAAATGTGGATTCAATGTTACAACTAATTGTAACAAGAAGCTTATTGGAGCAAGAAATTTTGGAATTAAGGATACGTCCCCGTTGGATGAAAATGGACACGGAACACATACTTCAAGCACAGCCGCAGGGAACTTTGTGGATGGTGCAAATTATTTCGGTAATGCTAATGGCAGTGCTGCAGGTGTTGCACCCCGAGCTCATGTTGCCATGTACAAAATCTGTCATTTTTTTTGTCTAGAATCTTATATCTTAGCTGGTCTTGATGCTGCAATTGAAGATGGTGTGGATGTGATTTCTTATTCACTTGGATCAGATGACAATTTGCCTTTTTATGATGATAATATAGCAATTGGCATGTATAGCACGATGGAGAAGGGGATTTTGTTAAGTTGCTCTGCTGGAAATAGTGGACCAGTTGAAAGTGTAACAAACGGAGCCCCATGGATTCTAACCGTTGGTGCTAGCACAACAGATAGATAAGCGCCATAGCAGTTTTAGGTAACGGAGCAGAGTATGAGCGTGAATCAGCCTTTCAACCAACGAATTTTTCACGAAAATTGTTACCACTCGTAAATGGTAGTGATTGTGAATGGTTGGACACAATAGATGTCCAGGGTAAAATAGTGTTGTGTGATACAAGAAGTCACACATCTAGATCCAATAAAGGAGAAGCGGTGAAAAATGAAGGTGGTGCTAGCATGATTCTAATGAATGAAAAGTCTCGTGGATCTACAACATTGTCAAAATATTATGTCGTTCCCACGACACATGTTAGTTACAACGATGGACAAATGATCATAAACTATATCAAATCAACATCAACACCAGTTGCCACGATATCATTCAGGGGAACGAAAATTGGAGACATGCACACACCAACAGTTGCTTACTTTTCTTCCAGGGGACCATTAAGGCAGAGTCAGGGCATACTAAAGCCGGACATTATTGGCCCTGGAGTGAATATCCTTGCAGCGTGGCCAACCCCTGTAGGGGCTACGATAACATCTCCAACAGCAACTTCATCGACGTTTAACTTCCTTTCTGGAACGTCAATGTCTTGCCCTCACCTTGCAGGAGTTGCCACACTATTAAAGAGCGCACATCCAGATTGGTCTCCGGCTGCAATTAAATCCGCAACCATGACCACAGCTAATTTCATCAACCTTGGAAACAACCCAATTCAGGACGAAACACTTGAAACTGCTGATCTATTTACACTCGGGTCCGGGCATGTGAATCCATCAAGAGCAACTGATCCAGGACTCATTTATGACATCCAGCCAGAAGATTACATCCCATACTTATGTGGCTTGAACTATACAGATGATCAAGTCAGTGCCATTGTGAAAAAGAAGGTACATTGTACTTCTAGCATACCTCAATCAGAGTTGAACTACCCATCATTTTCTATTCCTAAGCTATCAAGTGCTCAAACATATACAAGGACTGTGACTAATGTTGGAGAAGCAATTTCAGCTTACACAGTTAAAGTATTTGGGCTCAAAGGCATTGAGGTGACTGAATCCTAAGATCTTGAAATTTATAGCGTTGAATCAGAAGGTATCATATAATACAACAGTTAGGTGTCAAATCTTACAGGACATTCACAGGGATACATAATTTGGTCTTCTGATAGGCATTCTGTTAGAAGTCCAATAGCAGTATTTCCCCATATCAGTGTTGTTTAATTGATTGGATTTGTTATAAGAGATAACTTCGTAAGTATTATTCAGATAAATTCTTGTTGTTTAATTGATTGGATTTGTTATAAGAGATAACTTCTCAAGTATTGTTCAGATAAATTCTTGTGTGTTCTTATCTGATTCTTTTTGAAAGGGGGAGAGGTTTGTTCTTTGAAAATAATTGTTTTCAAAAATGGAAAAAGCAACAAGTAATTATTATTTATAATTACACAAACCCTCAAAATGAGGATCATTAATATATAAAATCCCACAAATTTTAAGCAATTAAATAAAATTCCGGATTTTAATAATTATACATACACATATTTCAACCTCTTCTACAAAACAGATCCATCTTAACAACACACCAAAACCCAAACAAAATACAAAAATATTTCACAACATGGCGAGGCTAAGTTTTGTTTACTCTAATTTTAGCAAAATCGTCAAGAAAAAAAGAGTTCGTCAGGATTTTCGTGGAGTTTGGTGTCAAGGCTACTCTGACCTCAAACGTATCAAAATGTTCTTCAGTGTTATGGTTTTGAACATGCAGGTAGAAAATTAAAATTTAAAAGTTACTAAAAAAAAATGAGCCTTCTTTTTTAAAGGATTAAAAAGAAAATTAGATCACTATATATATATATATATATATATATATAAAGAATCAAATCAATTTTGCACATAGATTATTCTTATTTTCTTTGATCTTCCGTCAATAATTTAGAGATATGCATTAACAAAAATTAAAATTTTAAAAAGAAAGTATAAACATTAGGATGACCACAAAATTCATAAAACTTGACTACTAATTCTTGGATAGAATTTTAATTTTTTTAAGTAATGATCTATCTTATAGTAAGACACTAAAAGAAAATAATTTTGATTAAATTGATAATAATCGTAATATGAAAGATAAACAAAAGAAAGAGTCGATTGAAAAATTAAGAATCATCAAATAATAAAATATTTTATAACAATATATTATATGTTTCGATCTTATCCAATATCACTCCTTTACCTTACTACAATCTGATCACCTATGGAAAAACTTTTTGCTCTCTTTAATTACTCAAAATCAATATTTTATCTATCTTAAATAAACAATATGTAAAATTAAATAGATGTGAATATAATATGATATACATAAACAACATTAGAATGCAAATTAGAAAATGTGAATATAATATGACATACTTAAACAACATTAGAATACAAATGCAAAGTGTTAACTTCAATACTTTCGTGACAAATTAGATCCTTTGGCCATCAAACTGACTTAAGATCTTTTCTTGAATGGTGTACCTCCCTCTCCGATTTAGTATTGCTTCTTTCTTCAATAACAATGAATATATTTTTTTTTTGAAGAAAGAAAAAAGATATTTAAATTTACACAACTTTCATCAAATTTAGTTAGTGTTTTCTGCACTTATTCATCTCTTTTTTATAAGTTCATCCTATACTACAATTTTTTGTGATGTATTTTAGTGAAATTTAATTTGGTGATTAGAAAAATAGCATAATTTTATATAACATGTAATTATATCTTTGAAGAAATAAAATGGCTAGCTAATTTATATTCTCTAAGTATACTGAAGTGGCGGTCTAATTTTAATTTGCTCGGACAATTATTGTTTGAATGATGACAGGAAAATCTAAACCTATTCACAGGCTACTTTTCTTTCTCTTTTTCTTTTTAATAAGTTAATTACGTTTACTTTGTAGTTTTTAATAAAATACTAATTGATCTCAAAAAGTAAAATTTTAAATTCTTTAAGAAAAAATTAAAGCAGCAAGAGAGTTAGGAGTTGCATCGATTTGCCTTCTAGCTAGATTGAATGGGCTAAGACCATCGTCCTACTGGCTTTTAACCTAATTGTTAGTTTCTAGCTCCTAAAACCTTCATGTGTGAGGGACACTTAAAATATTGTATAACGATAAGTAATAGAATAGAAATTTCTATAAAATAATATACTAATTGAAATATTAAAATAATACATTAAACTTAATCTTTACTTAAAAATTTCTTAAAGCACGACCGAACATTTACTTTTTATTCCTCTATGATGTCTTCTTAATTTTTTGGGAAGACAAAATATAACCCTTCTTCTTAGTAAAATTAATTGCTTCATCTATGGAATAAAATAAACATATAACAATATAATAAGAGACATGCAATCTTAAGCATTTAAATGGACCATCAAAATAAAGAGTGTTCTTTTACTATAATATCCTTTCAGCAATGAACAAAAATAATGGCAGCTAATAGGCATCTATACCTATTAACGTTTCAACATGAATGAAGGTAGAAATAACCATTTATTAGGTAGCACTTTATTTTACGGAAAAACAACATTATTAGCAGCTAAAAATCAAAGAAGAACAAATTAAAATTTAAACATTAACGCACACAATTTTGTCAGCGTGAACCATATGGAAAATCTTATTAGTTTCATTATAAATGCCAAGTGAGAATTATTTTATTGGGTAGTCATATTGCGTTTATATAATAAAAAATCTAAGAAGGCAATCAAATCGATATTATATTCAAAAGATGTTTGTATATAGACTTTATATTCACAAAAATATTTATATTTTGATAAATTAAAGTGGAGTTTGGGTCATTGCTTTCTTCAAATCCCAAGAACAAGCAAAGCAAGATATGTTTTTATAGTCACGTAATCGAATAAAAGAGGACAACTATAGTAAGTTAACAGACATCAAGATAATCTTACTACTTCCTCCATTCACAAATCAATTTTCACTCTTGACATATTACGAAAAGACATTATTTGTTTCTATTTTAACTCACCATTAATTACTTATCCTCAAATTATTTTCGCAGTCCATATCACTACCTCAAAGATTCAGGAAATAGAAAATAAATAAATTAATGAACTAAGGTACATGCCTGTATTAGCATTTTGCAAGAATCTTTTTTTTTCAAGCCCTACATAATTTTTTGTCGAAAATCAATCAAAAGATCACCTATTGCTTTTTTCTTCAAAAGATAATTATACAGCAACATATCTATTTTTAAAAACATATAAACATCAACATTACTTAATGTAGTTAAAGATCTTATCCCTATCTTTGTGAGGTAGAGAAACTACTATTGATAGATTCTCGACTCACAAGAAATAATTATACACTAATAGCATACTTAATATAGTAATACACCTTATTCCTACCTTTATGAGGTAGAAGAGTTTGTATCAACTCAATTCACGAAAAACAATTACATTAACAAAAAAAATTTTAAAAAAAAACTTACAGCTTTCTTTCTCCATAAATCAAACAAATAAACCTAAATATTATGTCAACTGGAACCGTGTCATTGCCTGCATACCAACATAAAATTATGTATATCAAACCAAAAACTTGATTGAGTAATATAGTGGACACAACAACCTGCAATCAATTCTATATGACTACCTTTTCTCATATGTTATCCCGACTATTGTTTTTCGCGATATGACCATCGTCACATGCTCAAAAGTGAGTTTCACAGAGGCACTACACGTTTACAAAGTGGAATGAAATTTATGTCGATTCATTGTACATAAAGGGTCCTAAATGGAGAAGGAAAAGTGCAACACACTTTGAGAAATTCTATGACATTGGTATTTTCTTTCTTTATACAAATAAAGCCCCGACCTATAAGGAATTGAAGTGCTCAATCTAACTTTGGACTAAATCTTATACGTGCACTTTTTCAAACCTTATATGTGCGCTTTCCAAGTGTGTGCAAGTCAAATTTTCCATATATTTAGGAGTCTTATATAGAATAAAAGTTCTCATATACAAATTTCTATATTTTTTATAGTAAATATAGAATACTAATAAAATAAGGGTGAAAAGATGATTTTGTCTATTGTGAAATGTTTTAATGAAGGGCAAAAGTTTAAATTACTTTTCTAAAGGTCTTCACACTTTTAATATATATATATATATATATATATATATATATATATTTACATACTAGTTTAGTGTAAGTGCTTTTCGAATCTTTGAATCTTATTTGGTCCTACTTTGAGTTTAGAAGAAATAATATTGTAATTTTAAAATCTTTATTTTATGATGTAGCAGTTTTTATATAAATATTATAAATATTTTTGTTATATATAAGGTAAAATGTTAATTGATTTAGAGTGTTTAATAGTATTATGATTTCTCACCTGAATCAAATAAATTTTTTAATTAATTTGAAAGTCCTAAAATAATTAATTTTTTTCCTTTGCGGACGTAGTTTTTTTCCTTAAAAAGTTGTGTGGGACTTCTTTTTAAAACTTTGATACATTTAGACGTCTTTTGGTCATAAAAATGATAATTTTTTGGAGTTAAAGTTATTGTGTTTGACAACATTAATAACATACCCACTATATTCTCACCAAGTGAGGAGCTATTTTCACTAAGGTGGAATAATTTATGAAAAAAGAAAAAAAAAATCATGACCAAAAAGCTAGTAGTTGATTCCTTTTAGATATGAAACTTTTTTTTCTCTATTGACCTATGAATTTTTTTTTTTCAAATTTTGTCACCTTTTAGTTCCTTAGGCTATTTAATTAAAATAATTTGAGAAAATAAAGATAGTTTAATCTATTGTGGAGTGTTTTAATAAAGGGAAAAAAGTTCAAATCATTTTTTTAATGTATAAAACTCAATCAATATTTAAAGAGCTTTTTGCTTGTTCAACATTATTATGTGACAAAATAACTTGTACTATTGCTCAAAAATATTTTTCTTCCAAAAGTTTAGTCAAATACTTTAACTTTAAAATAATTTTTTTTAACATTTCAAAAACTTGATTAAACAACTACAAAGGAAGGAATGTTGAACATATTTGATCTAAGACGAAAGACATCATGAAATAAATATCAAAAGGAAAAAAATTAAGACTTTGAAAATGGATAATATAATTTCAGAACCCCCTTCGGTGTCCTAAAATTTTTTATTTTTCCAGAGTAAGTAGTGGTCATGTATTTTACTCATACGACCCTTTTTTCTTTTAACAAATTCATGGCCAACACCCATGTTGGGTGTTATTTCATGATACCACATTGTGGTACTCATACGACCGTTTGTATATCACTAACAATTTTTATTTTTTCAAAAATAATGACAGGACAATTTCCATGACAATAACTTCTATTTTGTTTACCCAAAAACTACATATATGTGTGTGTTGTGTCTATCTCAATAGGGAGATAGAGACCTTTAATTTTTTGGATTTCATTCGGCGGTTATTGTTGATTTTCTCGATGAGAAACTTTTAACTGAAAGAGAAACACAAGAAATCATTAAAATAGATTATCAATTGTTTATTATGTATAAATCCAAATAAAAATAAGAAGAAAATATAGAACAATACGTAACAACGTCAAAAACATATTATGAAGTAACAATTTATGTTAAAATAAATATTAAATATTTTATTAATAATACCAATAGTGTAAACCTTTTCAACTTTTCTCTTCTTAATTTTTTAGCAGTGTCTCTCTCTTTCTTTCTTCTCTAATTTAGAATATGTAAAAAGATGAAAAACACCAACAAAAGCATTAATAGGAATGTGAAACAACCATAACAAAAATAAACTATCAAACCTTGTTGTTGCTACTTCTTTTTTACACGTTGAAGGTTTTTTTTTTTTTAATAGAGAGTTCTAAACCTAAAGGAGCTAAAAGTGGTAAAAGTTTACCTAAAATATAGTTTAATTGATTTTATAGTCATAAATTTTAGATATTTAAATAAGACGATTTTGCCTAAAGCAAAGTCTTTTAATGAAGGGTAAAAAGTTCTAAGTCACTTTTTTAATGGTCTTCACACTTTTAATATTACGAGCATAGTGTACATGCACTGCACGTGTGTCTCACGTCAATCAATAAAACTACATAAATCATAAAAATTGCAGTTGACTTCAAAATAAATATTGTACTCATTTATTTGCGCGCATAATATAATTTGATTGAAAAGCAAGTGATAGAATATTTAAATTTTCTCTCAGGAATCTTATACTAATGTATTTAATATTGCACGCGAGTAACATAATATCTTTTAGAACAATTAATTACATACAATAATAAAATTGATATCTTTTTCGGACAAAGCTAAAGATTTTGAAACAACATATGCAATTTATATAGAATCTACGACATCTTAAACTTGTTGTCGAGCAAGGTATCTTTCACTTCTTTCTTTCTATTAAGCGTAAATAAGGAGGAAGTAACTAAGATTGTGAAATAAGAAAATATGTATGGAGTAGGAATTACAAGAGTCTAATTGTAAGTTGAAATAGTAACTAACCTGTTCATCTATGATGGGCCCTTTACTGATAATCTTTGGACCTGCATCTTTCACATGTTTTTTGGGTGCCTCAAGAGCAACATATTTTAATTTTCAAAAGATTTCGACAATGAACAAACACTTGTGAGATGATTTTTCTATTTTTCTCTTACCATATATCATAGGACTTATCGTTAATGACCAACCCTATCATGCACATAAAGAAGTTGATTTTACGTTATTTCTTGCACATATTAGAGAAATAAATATTGAACACGAATAGATACAAAACATTAACGATGGCGTCACAAAAGGAGAAGCTTTAATCATACTTCGTGTTCACAAAAAGAAAAATATACAATCTTTTTGGTGGAAATAAAAAATATACAATTAATTAAACATGATACACTACTACAAAAACAAAATACAAAAATAGATGTAATGAAGAAGAAATAATCCTAATTTCTAGTAAAGTTTGATCAAACTATTATTTAAATAGAATTATAGAATTTTTTTTTATATAAGGTAAAATTCTAACTGATTTAGAAGTATTAAATATTATAATTTTTTACCTAAATTATACAACTAAACCTAAAAAATTGAAACTTAAATTAATTGCAAAATTATTTCACCAAAAATTAAAAGAAAATATTTTTACTTTTTTAACACATATTTTTGACAATGCAAAACCATAGACAAACAAAACCAACATTCGTTTAGCACTGATTTTCTTAACAATGCCAAAAATATAAAAAAACAAAAACAATCCCTTTTTATCAACCAAAAATAAATAGTCGAATTACCTAAAATAAAAAATGAAATTGGAGAAGTATCCTAACCAAATACAAAAAATACTGACAGTAACCTTATCTCTATCTAATTTGTCTTCTATATATTTAAGGAGTGTTTTTTAATTATAGAAATTAACTCTCCTAATACCTCTTACCATATAATTTCTTCTACCATATATTTTAGGATTCTTATTTTATTATTAATTAAAAATTATAATAAGAAAATAAAAAATGATGATTTTTTCTATTACAGAG
The DNA here is from genome assembly GCA_030864225.1 of Capsicum baccatum var. pendulum. Taxonomy (NCBI): domain Eukaryota; kingdom Viridiplantae; phylum Streptophyta; class Magnoliopsida; order Solanales; family Solanaceae; genus Capsicum; species Capsicum baccatum. Next base: position 216,125,890 of record CM061559.1, on the reverse strand, counting down.
AGCTTTAATGAAGCGCAAAAAGTTCAATTCACTTTTCTAAGGGTCTTCACATTTTTAATATATTATAGATATAGATTATAGATTATAGATATAGATACACCGATTAAAATTATATATGTATAAAGGTTTTAAAAGAAAACAATTATATTATATATAGGTAAGAGAAGAAAACCTTAGTGCAAATTTGGAGGTATATTTAGTAAGGTAATATTTTAATAGAGGATTGAGACTTTTTACCTAAAATAGAAAACTCACCTCCGCTAAAATTAGGGATTAGTAGAAAACTTTTACATTTTATTTCATATATTCATTATAGTCAATATTTAATATTATTATGATAATAATATGTTAATTAGTGGAAAAACTATTTTGTCTATTGTAGGATCTTTTAACGAAGGGCAAAAAGTTCGAATCACTTTTCTAATGGTCTTCACGCTTTTAATATTTTAATAAATTATAGATGAAGGTTTTTCCATAAAATTTGATGCTTAAAATAAAGTCCTAAATATTAGTGAAGAAAATACGAAGAAAATCGCAAGAAAAACCTGAAGTATTATGTCCTCAGTAAGCGCTTTCGATAATCATCAATTGTCACAACCAACTCTTATCATGAATTCGCTGCAACATAAACTCAAAAACAAATAATTAGAAAAGAAATAATTTAAAGATATATATATATATATATATATATATATATATATACAAAACGCAACAACAAGGAAAAAAAAAAAAAAACAACACATGAAATATAGTAAAAAGGTATAAGTTTCAAAAGAAAAAAACTGGAAATAACAGCAACAATGCTTAAAATAATCAATAAAGAACAATGCTTAAAATAAACTCTTACACAAGTTTTTTTCAAAAAGGCTATATATAGAGAGAGAGTTGAGAAAATTGAAGAAAAGTTGTCTTTTAAGTCTTGAATGAAAGATTGATGACATTGACCAACAGATAGGGTCAAACATTATTAGGAAACTTGATTAAGTTAATTGTGGACTTGATTAATATTTTTAAAACTTTCTAATCTTTTTAAAAATACAAATCAACCCAATCCACACCCATCTTCAATCCTAATCAACCACTCTCTCTCTCCAGCTTCTCCCAACCAACAGTTCTGCGAAATTTCTCCCTTCAACCTCCGACGACAAATAGTCGGACGAGTTCCTTTTCGACTTTCAACCGTCAATCGACGTGAATACTTCTCCGGCGACAACAACTTCGAGTTCTTCGCCCTCCCATTTCCTTTTTCATAGGTAAAAAATTATGAAGAAACAGAGGAACTTAAGCCAACTACTCTTCTGGTATTGAAATGTGGATTGAATAAAACCCTAATTTCTAGCATTTCTGTATTTCTTCTTCTCGTTGTCATACTGTTGACTCAAATTTGTTGGTGATTTTTTGTCACAGTTGATGCTCTTAGTGTGTATGTGTGTGTGTGATATGTTGGTGTTGTTGGGTTGATTTGTTATTTGTCTTGGTAAAAATGGTATTGCAACAGTTGAAACATCTGATGTAATAGATGAAACATATGATGCAACAAATAAAAATCTGATGCAACAGATTAAAAATTTGATGCAACTATGAAAATCTGATGCAACAGGTGAACAACCTAACAGATCATTCATCTGTTGCGGCAGACGACTCTTCTGTTTGAAAGAAATCTAAACAATATTAATCCAACAGATAACTGATTAGTGATTTATTTTTATTCTTTCCAACGGTTTACTCTTCATTTTAAAATCTGATGTAACAAATTAAAAATCTAATACAACTATGAAAATCTGATGCAACAAGTGAACAATCTAACAAATCACTCATCTGTTGTGACAGAAGACTCTTCTGTTTGGAAGAAATCTAAACAATATTGATCTAACAGATAACTGATTAGTGATCTGTTTTTATTCTTTCCAACGGTTTACTCTTTATTTTACAACAAATTAGGACTGTTTTTATTCTTTTCAACGATTTACTCATACAGGTCGGTTATCTGTTGCAACAGATAACATACCTAGTGCAATAAATTATTGATCCGTTTTTATTTTTTCTAACGGTTTACTCATCCGTTGCAACAGGTCGATTATATATTGCAACAGATAAAATACCTGGTGCAACAGATTAGTGATCTATTTTTATTGTTTCCAACAGATTACTCATCCGTTGCAATGGGTCAGTTATGTGTTGCATCAGATAAATTACCAGGTGCAACAAATAGTGTTGTTTTTATGGTTCTCACGTATTACTCATCCGTTGCAACAGGTCAGTTATATGTTGCAACAGATAACATACCTAGTGCAACGGTTTAGTTGTCTGTTGGAACTGTTATATTATTGTTATGCATTAATCAATTATAATCTATGTTATGTTCCTGTTAATTTAAGATAACATGGATCCCAAAATAAAAGAAATCGAATCAAGTCCAAGTAAAGGAACAAGTGCAGCAGCTCAGCTACATCAACCACTCTATGAGCTTGCTTTACAAGCGTTATCTCAATCAGGAGCAGAAGATAATGAACACGGGGAGGAGGAATCTTTTAAAAGAGATGATCCAAATACTAATAGCCCTTCCATCGAAGAGTTGGTCCAAACCTTCAGCATTGATTGTTATCCTGTGAGAATGCAGTGCAATGGTGCCACATATTTAATGAGTGATCTCGTGGTTTAAGTCAGTCATAGGAAAATCTTTCGACGCCTTCAGAAAAATACTTTGAGAACAAAAATTGGATTCTTATTTTAGGAAAAGCTGCTTTGAGAAATATCTTGATTTGTCGGAGGACAACAATGCTCGTTTGCAGATAAAAATGGTATATGATCTTCTCAAGCGCAGGTTTATGTATGAAAATAAAGATAAGATGGATGAGGTGTGGATAAATTACTGTGGCATACCTGTTTGTTTTGGTTGGGAGGAGTTTTCCATGGTTACCAGACTAAAATATTATCCTTCTTCTCCTTCTTAAGTTATACCTACTCTAACCCAAAAAAAGCACCCCGCACACCCAAAAAAGGAAAAGACAAGTCGAGTGATCGTGATGACTTGGTATCCATTGTTGGTCCAAGCTTCAAAAATAAAAATCTGATTAAAGCGTTGAAAGGTAAATTACTTTCAAAGAAGCACAAACAATCATTGTGCTTGGTTTGGTTTGTACATAATGTTCTTTGGGTGAGAGCCGTTAACAACAACATAAGACTCGGTTTAATAAATCTCTCCGAGGATCTTGAGGCATTTAACAGCTATCCTTGGGGTTATGAAAGCTTCAAAATGACTGTCGAATATTTGTTGACTCCGTGAACGCCAAAAATAGTCAACCTATTATGATTTTCCATGGGCCTTCAAGGTAAATATTTCTTTTATCATGATATGATTCATCATTTTTTTATTCAATAATGCTTTTGATTTATTGGCGTTCTGTTATAGGCTTGGGCATTTAAAGCCATTTCTTATTTGAGACAACAAGTGAACTACCAGGAAAAAGTTTGTTGTCCAAGAATTCTGAGATGGTTGTCGTCCAAAACCGATGAAAATACAAAATTTCTTGATCTTTTCAATCCCCCCAAGGAAGAAGTAAGTCCAATTCTAATCAAGTTTTTGTTTAATTAATGATTAAATGATTTCATCATCATTCTTAATATATGTACCGATTTCTTTTAGATTGTCCATCCGTGGCTTGTTCTGACTAACTGAGAGTTGAAGAAGTCATTTTTCTTACTTTATGGTCTGTGCAAACTTTATCGGACCCTAAGGTCATTGATGGAATAAAAATGGAATTGTTTGGAGCAACAACTATCACTGGGGCTAATGATGCTCCTCTTACAGATTTTGAAACAACAACCCATTATGATTATGATCATAATGGTAGTACAGATTTTTCTCCAGATTATACCGCATCTAGCGAATGTTCTTCATGCAAATGTCAAGATTGAAAGGCGAAACACGATGAAGTGATTAATGTTATTAATGCACTAACTACTTCTGTAAAGAAAATGACATCTAAGAGGGGTGTCATTCCATCAAAGAGGATATCATATCCAGACACTCCACTAGAGATCAAGGAGGCTAAGAAGAGAAGGAAAGACACTTCAAGGCATCATCAATCATAAAAAAAAGCAAGATTGCAATGCCTCTGTCTTTGTCTTGCACCGATGTTCAGTGTGCAAGGGCCACAGAAGAGCAGCATGAGCTGAAGAAGGTGAATGTACATCATCTGTTCCAAAAAACAAACAAGCACATATCTGTTTCAACAGATGATACATCTGCTAAAAATTATCAAATAGATGTATACATCTGTTGCAACTGTTGTCTAACCTGTTATATCATATTCGTTATCTGTTTCAACATATGAGTCTTATTTTGCAACAGATGGGTCATCTATTCAAAATTATTATACTGCTCTGATTTACCTGTTCAAATTTATCCCAACAGATAATCCATCTGATGCAACATAAGAATCATCTGTTGCAACAGATGAAAAATCTGTTGTATATCTCTACTTAGCATTGACAGTTCTGGCTTTCCAGGTGGATGTCACAGCTACTGCCGAAGATCATAATATGACAGTTGATAATCCATCAATTGCTTCCTAAGATGAAGAAAAGGTGAAGCCTATCAGTTTGGGAGAACGGAAGAATTACCCATTTGAAAGGTTTAACATCTCAGACGAGGCTCCAAAAAAGCTAATACAGTTGATCAACGACTATTCAGAATGGATTGCCGATGGGCTATTAAAGCATCATGTTGGCAGGTACATAAATCAATTTTATGGATATTGGTTTATACAATTCTTGTTGTAAGAACCTGACATTAACACATATAAATCATCATGTAGAAAATAAAATGACAAGCGCTATAAAGTGAACGAATCGAGTCTTGATTTTGATATATTCGACTTTATTATTGTACATCCCGAAATGAAGAATTGGTTCTATTTGATGTCACAACCCTAAACTTACTGGAATGATGAGGTTTAAAAGCCATATATATTACTATTAATTAATACTTTATTTAATTGCATCTGCGTATTGATTTTTTCATCACGTAATCCAAAATGTTTGATAATATATGCAACACATCGATGTCATTTTTTACTACCTCCAAAAGAAGGCCAAGTTGTAAACACAAGAATAATACAGATACACAACATGCAATTATTTGTACAAAGTTTACATCAATAATGCCTACGATAGGTATTGTCAACAGCAGCCGAAATTTTCCCAAAATGAGGAATGCTTAATCAACATCATCAAAGGTTTTAGCCTTTCGGCAAGCTTACCTTGGCATTTGGTCGATGAAGTGTACATCCCAATCAATTGTGGTGATGAATTCCATTGGGTGTTGGCTGTCGTCATTCTAAAAGAGAGGCGCATCTGAGTTTATGACTCGATGTCGTGAAGAAGAAATTCCAGACCATCATCTGAGATACAAAAGCTGGCCAAAATATTGCCTACTTACCTTGATATGAGTGGCTCTTTGGATCAAAAGATTCATACTGATTGGTCAACAATTGAAGCATACCGGGATAAAATGGCTAATCTATTTGATGTACAATATGTTGATAGAATTGCTCAAAAAAACATTGGTAGCCTGTAAGTTTAAGTGTCATGATTTAGTTTCATTTCACAAATTTCACAACGCTTGTATGAACTGCAAGATCTATTTTTTTATAACGTAGGGATTGCGGTCTTTTTGTTGCCGCCTATGCCGAGTATTTGAGCGATGGATTATAAGTACCAAATGATGGACTTAATGCCGGATTACTCCGCAAAATATATGCTGCTCTTTTATGGAAATATGGAGAAGCGAAAGCTCAGAAGCCGTACGCAACCGACGTTAAAGATCTACGACGACCAAAGTCGAATTCCATAGCACTGGATGAAGAACAGCCTGTCCATATTGATTAGATCTTTATAGATCGAGTCCGTTAATGTAATAACCTATCCTCCTTGGTTTAACTTGTTGATTTATTTGTAGAGTAGATCGTTTGTACTCATAATAATTTTTTTATATTTCATTTATTTGTTGAGTTATTTTATTTCATGTAATTTCCGAAGGCTTCGATTTCTTTTATTCTGTCTATGAATATAATTAATTCTGAGTTTTGAACATGTTAATTGAAATGGAGTACTAGATTCAAATATCGCAATAGATAATACATCTGCTACAACAGACGACATATCTTATCAGACAAATTTAGACATATGTTACAACATGAGATGCAACATGTAGGTCATCTGCTGAAAATTATATAACAGGTCTTCCTACTTTTTTGATTTGCTCCAACAGATTACCGATCAGTTGCAACAAATAAGTTATATGTTGCAACAGATCGTAAATCTGTTGCGACAGACAGACGGGGAACATCTGCATAACGCAACAGATGACCAACCTATTCCAATAGATAATCAATCTGTCACAACAGGTACTATATCTGTTACGACAGACATAAAATCTGTTGCATTATAAAAATTTAACTTTGAAGACATAAAAATTATTGCCCCTATAAGTATAGTGAATTGGCTTGAAATGAAAATTTGTTATCGTGTCCATCTCTGTCTTTGTACATGTTATTTTTTATACACGGGATCCAACCATTTAGTTAGTACCCCATATGACCAGACCCATTGTATCTTTCCCACAACAGTGTCTCACACAGCGGTCATTTGTGTGCCGGTCGGCAAATACTCCATGTATGCAAGCGAGTACGGCCCGCACGCTGCAGCGGTTGTATTTTTTAGGAGCTGGATGTTCTTATTTCAACCTTCAAAAACCCATGATTCCTTCACCAAGACTTCAGCCGGCAAATGATCCATCAGCTTACTCTACGTCAACAACTTGGGCAACAACTTCAAAAGTGGTTGCATGTGGGTTAAAAATGTCTTCTCGCTGAACACAGGTAGGTTACAGTCATAAACCTTAATCTTTCCCTCATATATTAGTATCTCAACAGTGAGAAAATGGGTAACATCCACGTTCATGACTGCAAGGATTCTCTTTGCCTTGGTCCAGCTCTTGTCGTGTGGATATGGCCTCTTCCCTCTAACTTATTTAATCGCTTCTTCATCCCATTGGAACGTAGAAACTAACTGATCAAATCTCAAGCCATCAGAATTAGTTATATTACGAAGATCAGCGTACCTATCTTTGAAATTATTGTAGAAGTTGAGATCTATTATCCTATTAGCAGCATCATAAGCATCTGGGTACGCTAATTATCTGCCCCTCATGAGGCATAGAATTTCATCAACATACTGTGGTATAAGAAGATAATTTTTAAATAGGTTAGTAATTGTAAAGAATAAAAACAAAGTGGAAAGAATCTGATGCAGAGGGTTTTCTGAATTAGTTCACAGATTACCCAGCCAACGCAACTTATGCAACAGATGTGTATTATGTTGCAACAGAATACCAAGCTGTTGCAACATATTACACATCTGCTGCGTAGATTCTTCTACATGGAGTAGATTGGAAGGGTAGGTTAGCAAAAGTAAACTTACCTTGTCCTCATACCACACGCACATATTTGTCATATTCGAGAAGTCTTTAGTGGCAAATGAATGCATGGTGTATTCGTTTTTAACATTCATCTTGATGAATTCTTCCAGTTCCTTCTTCTTCTCCTTGCCAAGCGCCGTAAATATGTCCACCTTCTTCGTCGGCCCCTGAACTTCAACAACTATTGGAGCGGGGGGAGTTGCACTTTTTGCTGATTTTAGAACAAAGAGAATTTATCTAATTTTTATTCTCTTCCTCCTAACCTCCACTGTAGAAGTGCATGGCTCTCTCACCTCATTGGATGGTATGATACCCCTCCTATATTTTAACTCCTCGGCAGATTCACCAATAGCCTCTAGCTTGTCGAGGAGTTCATCCTCTCTGTCCTTGCACACTTTGCATTTGCAATGAGAACATGAGGGCGAGGAGGGGTAAGAGGGACCACTGTAAGGGTCAAAGGGACCGGTGTAGGGGTGAGTGGGAGGACCTATGCAAGAGGTGTTTTCAAACATATTTATTTTTCGTTGAGCACCAACATGCTCATAATCAAGACTGGCAGCAGAAGCAGAAACAGGATAGCTGCCACCATTACAAACAACTCCACCAGCAACACCCACAGAAGAAGCACCCGGATCTGTTGCAGTTTGAGTTAGGTCGTAAAGAGCTTCAACATTAGACTGACCTTACCTAACTGCTCTTTTTATGGATGTTGCTCCATCCAATTCCTTCTTTATTAAATCCACCATTGGGGGTCTTCTTTTGTATCAACAAGACCCAGAGTAAGAAAAAAAGTCATCCCCAGCTCATCAATGGTAGGCACGATCCAAGAATGCACAACCTATAAAAAAATAACAAGAGAAATTTAAATCATATAATAATAATTTGCAGTCAGTTGGGTTACATGGGGCTTAGGTTATATTAACACAGCCAACTTATGCAACAGACAATCTAGCTACCACAACAGCTGATCTGTATGTTGAAATAAATTGATAATATGTTACATCAGAATACCCATCTGTTGCATAATTTACAGTAGATGGGTAGTCTATTGGGTAGGGTTCAGATAACAGAGCAACATATGGTTAATCTGTTGTGAAATATGGATCGTCTGTTGCAACAGATTACCCATTGCACCAGTTGTAGTTGACGGGTAATCTCTTGCAACAGATGGAACATCTGTTTCAATATCTTTCTTTGAGGAAAATTATTTTAGTTGAAAGAAGATGTACTGCATCATATGGAGAGTTAAAGAGATCAGTCTCTTTAATATTTTTTTTGCTACTCTCTACTACAGCCAACCACCTAAGGATCCTTGAATGAGAAACCTTATCCGGGTAATCCGTGAAATGCTTTTGGAGGGGAGGAATAGCTTCACATGTCCAAGCCTAAAAATTTTAAACAGGAAGCAAGAAAAAAAAAGTCACAAGTATATTCAACATAAATTAATGAATGAGTAAAAATAGTGATCAATTTTACCATAAAAGCCTAAGGAAATTCGTATAATGTGGTCGTCTTTGGCTTTAGCCCTTTCAGTAAATATTTGACAGTCAAGTAGTAGCTGTTGTAGCCCCAGGGATAATCATTAAATCTCCCAAAATCATCAGCAAGCGCCAACAAATCACATTCTATGACTTTCTTGACGTCTCTTGCCAATAAAACGGAATGGGCAAACCAAACTAAGCACAATTTCTCCCTGTAGTGCTTTGGTATGTCTTTATTCTTGAGATCCGCTATCAAATCCTTCACTTTGTAGCTAGGTCCAACAATGCCCAACAACCCATCTTTTTTTACCTTGCGTTTGTTGGACCCCTTGTGGGGTGTTTTCTTGATGACAGGTTCTTCTGGATGATCACATCTCACGCCTGTCACAATAGCAAACTCTTACAATCCAAAACAAACCAGCATGCCATAGTAGTTGATCCAAACTTCATCCATATTATTTCCGCTCTCCTTCGAACATCTATCATCCCTCGCATACATGATCCTGCGCTTGAGAGGGCCATATACCATGATCATTGGAAAACAAAGAGGGCGTGGCCCAGACAGCTAAAGAAAGTGTGCAAATCAGCTCTTCTTAAAAAGTCCATCTATGTTTTCCTTCTTCATAATACTCCTAAGTTTGTCAAAAGGTTTCTCCAACTTACATTTAAGTATAAGATCACCAAATACTGCATTAGGGTTATTCATCGGCATCGCAACTTGAAACTTGTCAATACTAATGTTTTTGACAGAATCATGCTGGAATTTTGATATTATTTCACGTCCCATTGGTGAGGAGGAGTTATCACTTTCTTCGAGTTCATTTTGCCCTGACTGAGATTGTTCTGGAAGTTACTCCAAATCTATCTATACTCTAGCCTTTTTTGTTTGGTGATCAGAAGTTGATCCACTTTCTCCACTTTCTGTTTCTTTTCTTTTAGGAGACATCTTTTAACTACAAACAAAAGAAAAATAAAAAATACATTGCATTTGATGTCTGCATAATTTTTTTAAAAAAAAGTGAGACAAATTTCAATAAATTATTCTTACCACATAACCAAAAAAAATACTCTAACGGACAACCCATCAGTTGGAACAGATGGGGAACCCGAATCTGTTTGAAGACCTATTTAATATCTCCCCAAATATATTCCACCTGTTACAACAGGTGGAGAAATTTTAATAAATTATTCTCTGCCACATTACAAGAAAATACTCCAACGGATAACCCATCAGTTAGAACAGATGCGAAATATGTTTGAAGACCTATTTAATATCTCCCAACAAATCTTCTACCCATTGCAACAGATGGACCACCACCACCACAACCAATGCCACCAAGACCACCACCAATGCCACCAATACCAACACTAAGACTACTGACACCACTGCCAAAAAACACAAATACCAACACCAACAACAACAGTCACCAACAACACTACAAACACCTTCCAATAATACCACGACAGTCAACAAAACACTAAGAGAAAAACTAGGGTTTTATCGGGTGCTTCATACTTTTTTAGCATCAAAACTCAAAATTTTTAACCCATTCTAGAAGATAATACAACTAAAAGTCTTCTTTTTTATCATTAACTAAAAATCCCTATTTTTTAGAATAAAGAATAAATGTAGAACTCTTCTCGAATTCTGTTACATGCTAAGATAGAGAAAACAACAGATACAAGCGGTAATGAAGTTGAAAAAAACAATTATATGTAGTCGTAAATGAAAAGAAAATTGACCTATTTTGAAGGGTTGAGCAATATGTTGAGTAGTTGTTTGTATTGTTGAGAGGGAGAGAACACCCCGAGAGAGAGAGAGAGAGAAGAGCGAGAACTTAAGATTTGAAATAAAAAGTTTTTTGCGCAAATGGATGATTTGTATGGGTTGATTTGTAATTTTGAAAAAGAATGACAAGTTTTTAAATTGTTAATTTGGTCCGAATTGATCTTAATTAATTTTAGAAATTTTAAAAGATATAGTTTTTAAAACATTGAGTTAATGAGAACTCATTTCTACTCAGAGTGATCGATCGATGACTCGGGTCGGGATGAATGCAATACCAGCGCCATGCAATTGCAAAGACTTGATTGGATTTGTAGTTGACCCTGCAAGCTCATTTATTCATCCCTAGTTCCACCTAAATCAACTTAGGTACTATCACTATCCTAACATTGAGTTGATGAGAACTCATTTTAACTCAGAGTGATCGATCGATGACTCGGGTCGGGATGAACGCAATACCAATGTCATGCAATTGCAAAGACTCAATTGGATTTGTAGTTGACCCTGCGAGCTCATTCATTCATCCCTAGTTCCACCTAAATCAACTTAGGTACTATCATTATCCTAACATTGAGTTGATGAGAACTTATTTCAACTCAGAGTGATCGATCGACGACTCGGGTCGGGATAAATGCAATACCAACGCCATGCAATTGCAAAGAATCAATTGGATTTGTAGTTGACCATGCGAGCTCACTCATTCATCCCTAGTTCCACCTAAATCAACTTAGGTACTATCACTATCCTACTATTGAGTTGATGAGAACTCATTTCAACTTAGAGTGAACGATCGACAACTCGGGTTGGGATAAACGTAATACCAATGCTATGCAATTGCAAAGAGTCAATTGAATTTGTAGTTGACCCTGAGAGCTCACTCATTCATCCCTAGTTCCACCTAAATCAACTTAGGTACTATCATTATCCTAATATTGAGTTGATGAGAACTCATTTTAACTCAGAGTGATCGATCGACGACTCGAGTTGGTATGAACGCAATACCAACGCCACACAATTACAAAGACTATTGGATTTATAGTTGACCCTGCAAGATCATTCATTCATCCTTAGTTCCACCTAAATCAATTGCTATGAAATCTATTTCAACAAATAACTAAGTTGTTGAAAATTTTTAAACAGGTACATACATGTTGCAACAGATGACATATCTGATTTAATCATCACATAGATATTTGCATCTGTTGTGACAGATGACTGAGCTGTTAGAAATTTTTAAAAAAATATTTATATCTGTTGTAACAGATAACATATCTGATTTTATTAATTATCAAATAAACATTTTCATCTATTGTTACAGAAGACTGAGCTTTTGGGATTTTTAAACAAATATTTATATCTGTTGTAATAGATGACTAAGTTGTTCGAATTTCTAAACAGATATTTATTTATGTTGCAACAGATGACATATCTATTTGAAAATCTTTTTATCTCTTTTAATTTTAAAGCAAGAAGTTTCTGCTCCGAGTAGATAATATCAAGTAGTAGTACTTACTACTAAAGGCGGTAAAAAATATTTCTTGGATATCTAAAAAGTGAGTTCATTGATCAGTCTTGTCTTGTCTTTTCATTGTCAGTAGTCTTAGTCTTCCTCGTGCCCCTCAAATTATTAATGAAATTAATGAATATTGAAAACCACCACATCTACGTACACAATACATCTATATAAATTATCTCATGTCTTCCTCCAACTGCAGTTTATTTTATTCAACTCTCATTTTTTTCTCTCTCCTCTTTAGGGTCACAACCTTTTTTCTCTCTTTTCTCCTCTTCTCATAAAGATCTTTTCAGATCTAAACCCATCCATATCTTTCCTCGACTTAAATTTCGGTTTTAATTCTCTTTTTGATATTAAGGTATGGTTTATTATTGCTCTTTCATTCTCGTCTTCTTCTTTGCATGTTATTTACATCTATTTTAATTACTATTTACCCATATCATATTTATTAAAAAAAATTTAAGGAACTTGTAAGTGTTCAATAAACTATCCGAGAATTTTTATTACAATATGACAAAAAAGTCATCTGTTGGGAGAAGTTTAAAAGCCTTATTGGCAGTATCATTTTTTTGTATGTATTTTGTTTGTTTCATTATTGTAGATGCAGTTATTGATGTTGTTGGTGGGTTTGGCATTGTTGGAACTTGTGGTGTTGTTGATGGTTCTGGCACAAAGGATGTTGCTTCTTTGTTGTTGATGGTGTTGTTGGAACAAATGTTGTTTCTTTTTTATTGATGTTTATGCTGTTGTTGATGTTGCAACTGATGGATAAATTGTTGGAACAAATAAAACCACCAGAAAGGCTGGTTTGATGTATTCCATCAGACTCTACATCTGTTGCAACAGACTCCACATCTATTGAAACATACTCCACATCTGTTGCAACAGACTCCACATCTGATGAAACAGATAGACAATGTTCTTTTTGTGACATTAATTTTTTTCCTCTTCTTTGTATATATAAGGAACTGACAGTTGATAAACTTTTGACGGACTATCTCAAGAGGCTACAGTAAAGATGGGATCGGAGGAATAAACTGCTTGTAGATGGAACCACTTCATATGTGGGAGGTATGTATTAATGATAATATTATCGTGGAAACACACATAGAGTGCACTGATTTTGTGAATGATGTTTTTACTAATTATTCATAGATCGTTCAAACAAGATGTCTCCAATTTTACAGTTAAGTTTAGTAGGTCTGAACTGATAAGGCTGAGGATCATGAATATGGTTCTGATAGCCTGTTAAGATTTAATGTCGGTTGTTGCTCATGTTTATTTGTTAAGCATTGTGAAGGGTTCTAATTTTTGTGTCATTGCAAAGAGATTCAATAGCGATTGGACTAACTTTTAGGGTGCATTGGACCCTTAGATGGCCTTCAAAACTTAGCACTGCATCTAATAAGAACAAAAAAACAATATATTTATTGCCCCGGCCAAAATTTATATGGCTGGGTTGCTCGCTCGGGGTGATGATTTTATGCCAGAATATGCGGTAAGAGAATGCTTTCGAAGAAAAATAGGTGGTTGATGGAAGACTATATCATCTGAGAGCTAATTGAAGAAGAGACATAGGGTAGAAAGTAACTTCTAACGAATCTGGCCGGTGAAATTATCTTAACAGATGCGAGATCTGAATCAAGTGCAAATATGAAAGTATATCCGATAATGTAATTTTATCTGTTGTGTCTCTGAAAGAAAAACAATATAGATGGACACTTTGCTAGGGAGCTGGGTGGTCGGAATTATCACCTAGATAGAAAATAGGAGAAGACCAACAAAGAAGCCTCACGGGCATTGAGGGTAGAAATGATGTACAGCTAGTCTAGAAAACTTATGTCAACAACAACTGCAGTTAAAATATGGAATCTAAGTGAAGGCGACAAATTTTTGAATTTTAAATTTCATCCCATGTCTTCTTGTTTGTGTTTCTGATCAGGTCCACTGCCGTTGACCTGATCGGAACCACAAACGAGATTGAAAGGCAAAATAGAGTATCACTACTTCCTTAGCAATATGGTTATAATTGATTGTGTTTTCTTGACTTGACATACTTTCAACATTTCTTGGAGAAGATTAGATGCTTGCTGTAGTGTTTGAATCCCTATAATTTTCAAGCTTGCCTTCATCTTGTTGATTCTGTATCAAGATGGTCGTTGCCCTCTTTGAAGTTGGTAAAGAGTTCCTCGTCTCTTGTGAGCTCGATCAGGAACACTACCTTCAAAGTTGTGGCATTCTAGAAGCCCTTCACAACACTTTCTTCAGAAGCCTTAAAGGATACATGGAGGGTCTCTGTGTTTGTTTTAGGTCAAAATGTGTTTATACACGTTGAAGATGTGGTCCCAAAAGTTGAACAACACACTTTTATCTAGCGTTGCACCATGCATCTTGCTCAACCAATTTGATAAATTAGTAAGCATGGAGTTACGTAGCGTGTAATCTAAACCGGCTCTACCAAGCCTATCAAACATTACGTAACTCTAAGCTCATTACTCTATCAAAAAAATATGACCGAGTTAGTGCACAAATCGAATGAGCTCAATCTCTCAGCCTTTCTACTGATTGCTCTTCTCCAATATAGATGACAAGATATCTGCTATGCAAAAGTCTACACCATCGCCAGACATGTTCCCAGGCAATCATGTCTGGCGATGGTGTAGACTTTTGCATAGCAGATATTTTGTCATCTATATTGGAGAAGAGTGATCAGCAGAAAGGCTAACATATTAGGCTTTTTTTCTATGTGCACTAACTCGGGCATACTGTTTTGATAGGGTAATGAGCTTGGAGTTACGTAACATTTGATAGGCTTGGTAGAGCCGGTTTAAATCACATGCTACATAACTTCATGCTTACTAATTTATCAAATTGGTTGAGCAAGATGCATGGAGCAACGCTCGATAAAAGTGTGTTGTTCAACTTATGGGACAACATCTTCAACGTGCATCAACATATTTTGACCTAAAACAAACACAGCGACCCTCCATGTATCCTTTAAAGCTTCTGAAGAGAAAGTGTTCTGAAAGGCTTTTAGAATGCCACAACTTTGAAGGTAGTATTCCTGATCGAGATCATAAGAGACGAGGAACTCCTTACCAACTTCGAAGACGTTAACAACCAACTTGAATACAGAATTAACAAGCTGGAGGCAAGCTTGAAATTATCGGGATTCACATACTACAACAAGCATTTGATCTTCTCCAAGGAATGTTGAAAGCATATCAAGGCAAGAAAACACAATTAACTATAACCATATTGCTAAGGAAGCAATGATACTCTATTTGCCTTTCAATCTCGTTTGTGGTTCGGATCAGGTCAACGGCAGTGGACCTGATCAGAAACACAAATAAGAAGATGGGATGAAATTTAGAATTCAAAAATTACCGTCTTTGCTTAGTTTTATTATTTTCACTGCAGTTGTTGTTGGCGTAAGTTTTCTAGACTTGCTGAACATCATTTCAACCCTCGATGCTCGTGAATCTGCTTTGTTGGTCTTCTCCTATTTTTTACCTAGGTGATAATCCCGATCATGCAGCTTCCTAGCAAAGTCTCCATCTGTATTGTTTTTCTTTCAGAGACACAACAGACGAAATTACATTACCGATACACTTTCATATTTGCACTTGATTCAGATTTCGCATCTGTTAAGATAATTCCATCGGCCAGATTCGTTAGAAGTTACTTTTTACCCTGTGTCTCTTCTTCAATTAGCTCTCAGATGATATAGTCTTCCAACAACAACCCATTTTCCCTCGAAAGCATTCTCCTACCGCACCTTCTGGCATATAATCATCCACCCAATCGAGCAACCCAACCATATAAATTTTGGCCAGGGCAATAACTATATTGGTTTTCCATTCTTGTTTGATGCAGTGCGAGCTTTGAGGGCCCTTTAAGGGTCCAATACATACTTAAAGTTAAGTCCAATTGCTATTGGTTCTCTGCAGCGACGACAAATATTGATCTCTTCTCAAAACTTGACACACATAAACACAAGCACCAACCGTCAGTAATTGATAACAGGGTATCTGCACCATCTTTATGAGGTCCTCAGTCTTATCAATTTCGAACCCATCAAACTTAACGGTACAATGTAGGATCTTATTTGAATGATCAATGCCTAATCAGTTAAAAACTGCATTCATAAAAATATTGTACTTTGTGTGTGTTGTCCCGGTAACCTTATCAGTAATACATACTTAACTCCCACACATGTGATAGTGGATCCATCTGCATGCACCTCATTTTTCCTAGCCCATCTATGGCTTAAATTGAATAAACAGATGACTAGCTTGTTGCAACAGATGACACATCTGTTTATATTGTCAATCAATTTGAGACATCTGTTACGACAGTGATCACCCTGTTGCAGAAATCAAACAGATATATACATCTCTTGCAAAAAGATTGCCAATATATTGTAAGTTATCTAACAAAAAAAATATTTTGTAACAGATTACCCATCTGTTAGATTTATTTTAAAGCAATTTTCTTTTCTTTTCGAGATACAATAATTTATAAATAGGTCCCTCCTTACAAATATGGATGATCCAGATTCGTACAAGAATATTCATATCGAGTCCTTGCGTGAACTTCAAAGGCAGTTTGATTGATGAACTCTAGAGAGATATTTGGCTGACTTCGGAGTAAGGCTGCCTGATGAATGAAAGATGTTTGATTGACAATAATAATAATATTAGCAATAATAATTAGGTAATGTTTTTATTTTAGCGATTATTTTCCTCCTTTTGTATATCAAATCTACCCAACGGATTAAAAAGTCTATGAACATTCATTTCATTTTGTTGTCGACTTTAAATTTTTAATTCTTATTTAGTAATTAATAATAATCATTCTGTTTATTCCTTGTTCTCAACATGTCGACGGTTGGTAGTAGGGATTGAGCAGCAATTTGTTTCAACAGTTAGAGGTTAATCTGCTACGACAGATCGATCATATATTATACCTGGCGGTTATTAATAAAAAAGGCTATTGTTTTTATTGAGAGGGTGAAAAGAAAGACATGACTCGGAGTTTCGATTATTCAATATGAAAAATATTTCGTAAATAAATAATAAGGAAATAAATAATAAACACAATTTTAATAACTGATCGTGACTTTTCACTATTTTTGTTTTTGAATTTGTTTTTTAAATTATTTATTATATAATAAAATGATTATTATTTTATTAAGAAATTTGAAAAGGTATTTTTTTTATTTATAAAATAAAAAAAGTAAGAAAATTTGGATTAATGATATGATGATATAGTTATTTTAAAAAAAATAGATTATATGTTACAACAATTAAATTATTTGATGCAACAGGTTCACTATGGTTGCAACAGATGATATATCTGTTGTCACAGATGATTTATCCGATGCAACCTATATCGAGTCACAACTCAATAAAAGCAGTTCTTGAAAAGAATTAATTACTAATAATAACAATCTGAAAAGTCATGACTTATCACAATATTTCTTAATTTAATTAATTCATTACTTTTTACATTAATAAAAAATATAATTAATAAATGGAGGTGAACAGTTAGATTATATGTTGCAACAGATATGTTATCTGATGCAACATATTTTATATTTGTTGCAATAGATAATATATTTGTTGTCACAGATGTGTTATCTGATGCAACAGATATAGAATCTGTTGCCACAACTCAATAAAAATGGTTCTTCGAAAGACTAATTAATAATAATAATCTGAAAAGTCATGAATCATATCACAATATTTATTTTTTTAATTTAATTAATGTATGGAGGTGAATAGTTGCGCCTTTTTGCCTCTCATTCAAATTCAATCCTATATAAATAGGTCTATCCTTACTCAATCGTTCATTCAAATACACATTCTATTTATTTATTGCATATCGTCTTTCATATTACACTCTAGAAGATAAGATTATGGCTGACCCAGTGTGGGACATTGCTTTTCTGCAAGACGCCGTGAATAAACTTCGGAATCAAGTTCGTGATATGCAATGGGAATTGGGAGGAGTTATATCAAGAATGCTCCACGAGATACATAGGCTGAGGAGGGTCTTGCTACTTCCGGTTGAAGATTGGTCGGCTGGCAATGATGATGTTGATAATAATAATTATAATAATTAGACTATTATTTTTCTTTTAGTCTATTATATGTATTTTTATTTGTTTAATAAATAAATTATGTTTGATCTTTGACGTTTTAATCCATATTTAATTTTTATTCTGTCTATTATCTTCTCAACAAACATTTCAACGATTTGACGTAAAAAAGAATAATTTAGAATCTAGTAGCAATAGCAAGATTTGTCTATTGGGTTTGTGGCAGGGGTTGATTAAGGTTGTTTCAAACAGATTAATCATTCGTTGCAAAAGATAATTAGTCTGGTGCAACAGATAAACATTCTGATGCAACAGATAACTAGTCTGCTACAACAGATAAACATCCTAATACAACAGATAATACGCCTGATGCAACAGATAATACGATGATGCAACAGATAAATAGTCTGATGCAACAGATTACTCATCTGATGCATCGATGATTGATCTGTTTAAATTGTGGGCACTTGTGCTGGATTCATAATCGGGGTTCTATTCATTGTTGGAAAAACAGAAGTGTACCCAGATGACAAATACGAATAAAAATCATAATTTTACTTACCAAAGTAACCTATGAAGTAATGCCAAAGTGGAAAGTGATGTAGTAACAAAATTTGACCTAAGAAATTGGTTAGATCGCAGCAGTAGCGCTGTACCAACAACAACAACAACAAATGGTCAACAAGAAGAAGATGAAGCGAAAGATGATGAATAAAGCAGCAGAAACAGAAACAATTAACAACAAAAATCGCTAAGAGAGAGAAAACAACAATGGATGAGAAGAGAGAGAAAGGTGCCCTTTTTTCCCTCTGTTTTCCGTTATTTTAGGTATACATTGGGATCAAAGTGTAAATTTAAAAACTTATGGATTATTTTAAAACCTCCCCAACTTTCTTAATACATAATAAAGTAATTGTCACCTCCAACTAATAATTAAGAATTGTGTCACCTACAACTCATTTTAAAACTCTTTTGTCACCTGTGGCCCAAACCCCCGAAAGAGTTACCACTTAGAAACAATGTCTTAGTGTGTTTCCTCACGTGAATTGGGCTCTTTTTTCCTATTAAAAATGTCTCCTACATATAAAAGGAGTGGTTTAATGTAAATTGTGTGGACAAAAAACTACCAATATTAAAATAAAATCTATTATATTTATTCTTTCAAAATTAGTTAATGTAAATTGTGTGGACGAAAAATTATCAATATTAAAATAAAATCTATTATATTTGTTCTTTCAAAAATTAGTAGGATTCCTTATTTTAAAAAATATATTATTTTCTTACCATATATTTTAGGACTTTTTAATTTTAAATTTTAAGTATTATAAATATGAAAATAGTAAAAAGATGATTTTGTCTATTAGAGAAACTTTTAATGAAGGGTAAAAAATTCAAATCACTTTTCTAAGGATCTTCATACTTTTAATATATTATAGATATAGATTATAGATATAGATATAGATATAGATATAGATAAAAATATAGATTCTATTTCAAACAAGCTAAGTTGTACAATCCTAGTCGTGAACTAATAAAGTTAACTTTTTTTACTTCTTCGGTCATATTTATGTGCCAAAATTAAGTAGTATGATTAGGACTCTTATTTGCCAAAAATAAGGTAGAATAGTTAGGACTTTTTAAATAATGGTGGTTCATTATTTTTCTAAAAATATAGTATTTATGTATAATTATAATTTGAAAAAAAATAGTAAAAAGATGATTTTGTCTAAAGGATAGCGTTGTAATGAAGGGTAAACAATTCAAATCACTTTTCTAAGGACCTTCACACTATTAATACATATATATATATATATATATATATGTGTGTGTGTGTGTGTGTGTGTGTGTGTGTATACCAAATTCATGTAATATATGTATCATATTGACTTTAGATACATCCAACTAAGAAACATTTTTTTCCTTTGTAAATATACATAATTAGCTCATGATATATAGTTTTCGATTTAGGGTCTGTCAAGTTACATAATACATCCAACAAATATACATTTTTTTTTGCGTAAAGATACATAATTAGGTCCCGATATATTTTTTCTGATTTGGATCTGTCGAGATATATAATACATCTAACGAAATATTTTTTGAGTAAAGATATATAATTAGATCTCGACATATTTTTTCTGATTTTGGTTTTGTCGAAAATCATAATTAGCTCCCCGAGACATCCTACAAAGATACATAATTAATTGGAAATTTTTGTAATTACTTTGTAAGTGTGATGATTTGTATAAATATGGTAAGTTATGGTGTATATTTGTGTTATTTTTCCCACTTAAAAATGTATTAGATGTCTATCATAATTATAGTACGTAGGTCGTCCACATTAGCTTTGGATTCAGCTATGTTGGCTTGATCATTTTTCTTGCCCTTCTTGGGAGCCTGACAATCTGCATAATTGTGGACAACTTTGTCATAGTTAAAGAAATTTTCTTTGAATTTCTTCTTAGAAGGATTGCCTTGTTTTCTTGATGTTTTCTTTCTTTTCTTTGATTTATTAGGGCCATCTTCAATAATTTCGCTCCACTTATTGCAGAATTCCCTTGAGACCTCTTTTCGACTGCCTTGTTGTCCTATTCAATGCTTAACCTCACAGTGAGGTCTTCAATAGACATCTTCTTGTGCTTGTGTTTCAAGTAACTTTTGAATTCGTTCCACAAAGGTGGTAACATCTCAATTATAGCAGCTACTTGAAAAGTCTCGTTCACAATCAAACCTATATCAAAGATTCTGTGAGTATCAAGAACAAAATTGATATGTTCAATAAAGATATTAACTAAGTTTATAGCTTCCGCTAGGAGATCATGGATCAGGAGTTGAAATTCTTGAACTTGGGTAACTATAGTTTTACTATCTACCATCTTAAGGTCCAGAAATCTTGCAACAATAAATTTCTTCATTCCTGCGTCCTCTATTCTATACTTCTTTTTCAAAGCCTCCTAGAGTTTCTTAGAGGTCTTCATATTGTTGTACACATTGTACAGGTCATCTTGTAGGCCACTCAATATATAGTTCTTACACAACTAATACGAGTGTTTCGAAGATTCCGTTACTATAAATCATTTTTTCTGTGTTTCTTTCAAAAACTCTAGAACACTTTCTGTGATGAACCTTTGTAGACTAAATATAGTCAAATAAAAGAAAATCTTCTGCTGCCGTCTTGTAAAATTCACCCTATTTTTTTTTTCTGTCGATGCCATAGAGGAAAAAGAATTCGAACGGCTTGAAGTAACAATATTTGATGTTGCGACATTCATCATTTCATTATTAAATTGATTTTCAATAGTCATTTTTTGTTGTTACAAAGAGACAATTAATTTAGTATGTCAGAATCCTAACAATAAATTTTAAAACTTTAAACAACTTGTTTCTAGTTTAACAATGAAGTTTTTGTGATTTTCTAATTATCAACCAAATATATTTTAGCTTGTGATGAAGTTTTTATATCTTCAAATCACTAAGTTCAAATAGAGTAGAACGTAAAAAACTTCAATCTCCAGAAATCCAAAAATACAAATTATTAAGATAAATTCCTTAAGATTATTATTTTTTGGTTACAAAAACAAAATTTGTATATGATTAGCAAGAACTTCAACACAAGTTCGACCAACTTAAGAAATATCAAAATGAAGTTTCAAGAATTTCAAACACAAGTTCAAACAGTTGAAGAACTATCAATATGAAGTTCAAACTACTTTCAGGAAAAACAGTAAAACCAACTTTAAGAAAAGAGATATAATAGAAAGAATCAAGTCCGTCGAATCATAATGTGTTATTCTCCTCAAGTTCCTGAGGCTATGGAATATAACCTTCCAGGATAAAATGATTCGCTTCAGAAAGTAGCAGTACCTCAAATTTTCTAAACATCGAACTCACTCAACGATTGTTAATCTCACTAGAGTTTTAAGATAAAGAAGAAGATGTTTTTCACTTCAAAATTTTGAGTATGTATCTGAGGAAAAAATCATATATTTATAGTCATCAAGTTGTTGCTTCATGAAAGAAGCAATGGTTCATAAAGGTGCACCTCTTCATAAAGGTGTAACTCTTCAAATAAAGTGTAACTCATCGAAAAAGCCATAACCCATTAGAAAGGTCATAAACATCCAAACTGAAAAGGTGTCTATTCAAATTGTATCATTTCTCTTGGTGTCATTTTGAAAAAAGATACCTATTTATGATCAATTAAAACCTCTTAAAAACTAAGAGAGTTGACACAGTCTCGTACCATCATTAGGAAATACTAGAGCAAAATATCACCGGAGAGATCCTAACCCAATTGTTTATAAAAGAAGTTTAAGGAACTTTAGTATGTTTTAACTTTAGGCCACCGAATCTATTGAGACATTTTTTGGGATAAGTATCAATTTAGGAGCAATTTAGTTCACTAAAACAAATTATTACTCGATTTTCTTAAATTTTACGTTATAAAATTTGTTACGAAGAGTAATTTCTATTGCAAGTCAACTTATCTATATATAGAAAAAAACTCTAAACACTGTCAATACACACTACCTACACTCTTATATAAATTGGTTGAATGCAGGAAATATTCTTTGCTAGTTTAAAAACAACCAACAATAGCATGGAGATTTTTTAAAATCTAGCATTAAATGTACTAACAAGGGACTCTCCTATTAAATAATTAAAAAAATAAGAGAAAACGCACTATTTCTACCTTGAACTATAAGCGAAATTGCTAAGATACACCCTAACATAGAGGGGTCCTATCCCTCCTCGGGACTAATTAAAATTGTATTTTTGACAACCTTAATTGCCTATGTGGCTGTCATAAACCGTACCAGGGCCTAGCCATGATGGGTATCTCAAGTCCCACGTGGATCAGAGATCACTCCCTCACCTAACCTAGTCAGCACAATAATCTCAAGTGTAGGATCAATTTCGAACCTATAACAAGATAGTGTAAAATAAGACTAATATTAATTCATGAAATATCAATATCAACCAAAGATAACCGAACAACCGTCCGTCACCGAAATAATCCACCAAATCACCCAAATCCACAGTAATCCAACAAAGCCTCTATAAACTGAAATCAATAAAATATCGGGACATGCCCCCGATAGTAGCCAAAAATAAATTTTGAACAAGGACTAAGACACAAGTAGTAAATACCATGAAATGAAGCCTTCTGAAATATAAAAGCTCACCACTTTAATGTCAACTCATGAACCAACTCGAACACCTGATCACTACACAGAAAAAGAAGAAGAAGTTTTGATGCCTGCATCACGTAGGGATACAACATTCAAAGATGGTTATCGGTTGAAGTGCTAACATATAAATCAGGGATAGAGGAATAAAATAATGTCATCATTCAAAATCAAATCAAATAGCCATGTGCAATCACACAAATATATATATATATATATATATATATATATATATATATATATATCGTGTTGGGATATGGAATAAGCTTTAGCATGAATTTAAAATCTTAACCTGGACTGTGTAGCATAACCTTCATATAAGAAGGCACCCGCGGGCTATATGGGCCTAGCTCTCCCCTAGCTGGAAGGGCTCAGTGCGTGTAGCCACATAAACTAGAGAATATCCATATCCATATATGTCTTTATGGGGGATTCGAACCACCCGACATAATCAAGGTGACTTAAGAACCAATGTATAAAATATGGAGGACTCGAACCTCCCTTTTTATAAAATAATTTGGGGGACTAGAACCTCTCGGTCATTTAGACACCCACACTGGCTAGCGCGATTTCTAGTGTTAGTCCTTTGGACTCCACTTTCACGGCCCGGCTACACATCCCAATTTAAATCCCAATTAAAAATTCATCACACATACACAATCACCAATCTAATTTTTTACCAAAGACATCTCATTGATATCGTCATACCAACACCATTCGCAAGCGTACAACATGCCAAGACATTTATTGTATCAATTTGGGACTCAAACTCTTTATCTAAACAAGACATTAATTCAATTCAATATTTAGGGACTCACACCCAGTTAGTATTTCAAATTAATTTATGGCCAACAAGGCCTCCATAAATCCATTTACCAATCATCAAAACTCTTAGGACAATGCCTTAGTTCAAAACACAATTCTCATGTGATAAGATCATTCTCATTGACAATTTCATAAACAGATTGAGGGCATGCCATTATCAAACCACTTTCAAGACCAAAAACCATCAAGTTTAGGGTTAATCATGACCCCTTAGTTAAATCAAAATTCCCAAGCTCCTACATGTGCAGAACCATTATTAAAACTTGTATAATCATAATCTAAATCACACGTGTCCTCCGAACCTTCTTCACATAGAATTTTATACAACTCATTCCTCCAATTAGTTTCCTATCCAAAAGAGTACACTGTCCATTTGATTAGTCATCTCCGAAATGGTGCCAAGAGGAAGAAGACCACCTACGTACCTACTGATTCATCTATTTATTCACGTTTCATGAAAACTTAACGTATTTGTTGGACTTTTCCTCATTATCAAAATCAATATTATATTACTAATTTGGAAGAAAAAAAAGATTTCTCCCTACTTTTCCATATCCTTCACAAATATCTCTTTTAGGAGTTTCACATTGTCTTTGACTTATTTGATTTTGTGTTCTAGCTTTGCATTTTCTCTGTATTAATGTCTATGTTATAGATCCTCTTCGTTTGCTCACTCTGTATTCATTTTTTTTTTTGATATTTTCCTTTACAGTGACTCAATTGAAGAACTTAGAAAATCTAAAAATAGGAAATTGAATCTTAGACTCAAGTTTCATTTCCTTCATATTGTTCATGTTATGACTCATTTTCTACGATTGAGTAAACTAATGTGATTTTGATTTTATTTTAATTTTCATTTTATTATATTGCAATCATGTTTGTTCATTGCTCTCAAGTTACATCTTCTTACATATTGTGGTCTTGCTTCTTGTAGTTTTGATGCAGATTTGACTAGTTATTCTTATGCATTTGTGCGGTGCAGAATGCATTATCTAAGGAGAACTTTCTTGAAACAGAATGCCAGAAGTGGAAGTGGCGACATGAAGGTTGAAATGAGTGTTTCTTAATATTATGTGGGTGAGATCGTATAATCCGTCTATAGAAAGATATAAAGCAACTCTTTTACAAGCAATCCGAATTAAGACTATTTGATTAAAAAGCCTGTAAAATCGACGTCCAAGGTAGAAGTTGAAATATTTGATTTCATAGCTAATGTTAATTCCAATTATTAAGATATATTGCCTATTAGAAGTAGTGGAATAACCAAGGGCATAACCGTTATTAAATAGATCGTAGAGCGGAAAACACAAACTTTCAGTTACCAACTATAACACCGGATAATTCTGGAGTCTCCTATTTTCTCTCTTATTGAAGAAGAAACCCTGAAATTCTTCACGCACTGCTATTATCCATCTGAATGCACAAACAAAATTGACAATATATTGGATTATCACCGTTTGAAATTGAACCAACAACTTCTATGTTTGATGTTGTGAAATGGTAGGTTGTCCAACGACTTCTATGTTTGATGTTGTGAAATGGTAGGTTGTCAGGGGTTCTTCGCCTTCATTTTATGCAACAAAGTTCATGCATGTTTTCTTTCCTGGTAAAAAAAAAAAAAGTTCATGCATGTGTTAGTTTTATGTCTGAAGCATATTGTTCAATTAAGGGAGTTTTGATATGTTTATATGTGATCCTTTATTTATGGCTATCCATTCTTTCTTTTTTGGGGGTTTGGGGGGGGGGGGGTTAGTTGAGATGTCATCTAATAAAATTGCATAGTGAAGAGATTGCTAGGAACTCTAACACACGAACTAACTATGGAATAAAAAACTACAACTAAGATGCGAATATTAAGATAAAAATAGAACGGAAAGATAGTAAGATAGACACAATGAAAGGAATTGAAAGCAAATAAAGGGTATTTCAAACCCTAAACCCTCAATCAATATACCAAACAAAGCACCTAAATCGTACGTAGACCTCAAGAGAATCGATTCCCAAGCAATCATGTTTCTAAACAAAGTATCAACACAAGCGATTCCACACTTGCCTCGCACTCTCACAAGTGTGCATATTCATAATTCATCAATAAACTACCGACTAAATGAAAGAGAAGTCCTATTTATAACCTAGGCTAAGTTATTACATCATATGAGCCCAAAAGTGACTAATTTAGGAAAGACAAACATATAGAAGCCCATTGGGTACATATTTGAGCATATGGGGCAAACATATAGTGGGATGTTTTGACCCGCTCTAATGGATCTAGAGAGGTTTGGGCGCACCTCTAAAGCGGATGGTGCGCATTTCCTCTTTCGGGGGTTTTCTAGCCCCATTTTGTCTTCCATTGGCCTCTTTAACGTCCCTTGAGTCTCGTTGATTATCATAATCATCAATGGACGCTATTTGATAGCCATCAAGAAGTCTTCAAGTATTATTTGACCCGTAAGCATCCTCTTTAGCAACTCAGAGGCTATTTGGCTTGTATCGTCCTCCCCTTCTTGAAAAGGGTTTGACCTCAAATCCAAACCTTACTACACCAAAGAAAGGAAAAACAAACACAATATCCTCATTTAATAAGGGTTAGTGTCAGCATATTCAATCATACCATCAAGGTTGCATATACTTAAGGTATAACCAAGCATCAAAATGATCAACTAAGGGTGCCCACAAAGTAAGAACTACTTGGTCATTTAAGAGATTTGGACAAAGGGGTATGCTAGAGGAACCTTGAAAATCAATTAACCGCTCATGAAGGCTCACATGCATTCCAAGTATCAATAATCTCATAACCCCTCTGTAGCACTCATCTCTCAAGCAGATTAGAAATCTCCAAGAAAGACTTTCCGTCATAGGGATAAGTTCCAACATCCTCAGCCATGGTTGGCTTGTCTTCTTGCCCAAGAACCAAGTAGTATGGAGAAGAACCACCATATATCAAATGATCACCAGAATCAAATGGGTAGAGTGTCCATGGACATGGGTTTAGGAAACACTTATTTCCCCCAAGATTACAACCAACACAATCATTTATACCTTTTATACTAGCATGATCATCAACAAAGGAAATTAGAGGGTCACTCCTATTCAATCGACCAATATTTTCATTATCACAACTCACTTGAGGTCCTTTAAAAACTTCACAAACACCCCTAAATGGTGGTCTAGGTTCATACACAAGTTGGTCCTTATGACTTTCACAAAACAATGTACTACCACTCGTCACAATGGCTTCAACACTAGGTGGACACAAATCGATCTTGTTAAAAGAGTCAATTTTGTCATCATTGGGATCAACTAGTGTATCCACACTTTCAATTTATACATTATCATCTTGAAGTAAAGTAACATTAGGCTCACCTAAAGATAATCTATCATTCACACGTAGTTGGCTACTAGCCTCATTCACTAGAGTGCAAGAGTTAGCTTGGTTACGTTGAAGTTTATTTGGAGCATGTCCACTCAAGGGAGCTTGAATATTTAATGGATTGGGAAGGGTGGAGGTAGGGAAGCTTAGACGATCTATATATTGTCCATCTTCCTTGAGAGAGAATTCTCTATTACCCATCCTACCATTCATATTAGCCACACTCCCTTCAAGAGATCCTAATCAGTTATCCATAGAATTAAGCTTCTCTATGATGGAATTAACCAAACTAGGTATCTCACCTTCCTCGGCCATCGTACCTAACAAAATAAATTCTAAAAAAACAACAAACAAGTTAAAGCTAAGAAATCAACCTTACAAGCTCTCAAAGTTCACACATTTGGTTGTTCACTCAATCGGCATTGCAAGCGTTGATAGATCATTTGACTCCAATGAGAATTCTTGGTACCAATTGCGGCTTGAAGTCAGAATAGATTCTTGTTTGAAATTGACAATAAAATTCACAAAAACAACTAATGTACTTGAATCAAGAAGGTTCAACGAAAACAAAAGAGAAAAGCACACAAGAATGGACAAGAAAGAATCAACTCTAGAACTAAATAATCAACCAATAGATCAATTATTAGTTGTTAATTAGTGTTTAATAATCAAAATATGAAGTTAAGAATCAAGAAATAAAGTTAGATTGAGGGAACCTTGCAAAAAGTGTGTTCAAAATGGTGATCTGCACTTGGAACAAGCTGAAGCGGATCGGGAGCAAACCTAGCGCATATGGGGGGTATCACCAATGCATAAGATACTATTTTGGGATGCCCTTGACCTTGTTTAGCAGGATGGGTGCACTTCCCAGGCACCTCCAAGGCAGATCAGCCGAAATGCTTGCACAAGGGGACAAAATTTACTTGTTGTGGTCCCTTTTTGTCCTCTTCTCTTGGAATATTCTTTGGATCTTCAAAGGTGCTCTTATAATAACACTTTTGTACACTTTTTCTTTATTCTTTTTGGATCAAACAACAACTTTTTGATGAAGATTCAACTTGAAGATATGAATCTTCTCAAGAACACCAAGAACAATTTTGAAAATCCAAAATGCACTACTTCTTCATTTTGGCTCGAAATTCCATGAAATTGTAACCTTAGGCTCTCGTCAACATAAGAAACACATTACATGAATCATTAGCCTTCAAAACATCACCAAAACTTTCAGACTTTCAAACCTACTTGTATTTTCTTTAAACATCAAAATCGTAAAAATGGTGGATTTTTCAATCTTCTCCAAATGACACCATCTTTTAACCCTTAACTTCTTTCAACGTTGGAAACTCCTTTTCAACTTATACAATCTTAAATTCCAACAAAAAATTTGTAGATCTAAGAACCCATTTCTTCAAATTTCAAGACAACAATGGTGGGTTCTTCCAAATGCACTTCCAAACACACTAAATGACGAAGTTCCAACTAAATATCACTGGATGGAACAAATCTAGTATAGAAATAATAAGAAGGACTCAACACCATAATAATTTTTGGGGGGGGTTTCATAAAAATGTTTCTGACACACTTTTTTTTATTTTTGAGATAACAAATCCAAAATTGACTTCATGGGAAGGAAATCAAGCTCAGCTCTGATACCAAATAATACACGAACTATCTACAGAATCAAAAACTACAACTAAGACGCAAATATGAAGATAAAGATAGAATGAAAAGATAGTAAGATAGACACAATGAAAGGAATTGAAAGCAAACAAAGGATATATCAAACCCTCAATCAATATACCAAACAAAGCACCTAAATCGTATGTAGACCTCAAGGGAATCGATTCCCAAGCAACCCACGATTCTAAACAAAGTATCAACACAAGCGATTCCACGCTTGCCTCACACTCTCACAAGTGTTCATATTCACAATTCATCAATAAACTACCTACTAAAGGAAAGAGAAGTCATATTAATAACCTAGGCTAAGTTATTACATCATATGAGCCCAAAAGTGACCCATTTAGGAAAGACAAACAGATAGAAGCCCATTAGGTTATATGCTTGACCATATGGGGTGCACATGGGGCGCATCCCAAGGGTATAATGGGTTGTTTTTACCCTCTCTTGCGGATCTAGAGCGGGATGGGCGCACCTCTAAAGCGGATGGGGCACATTTCCTCTTCCGGGGGCTTTCTAGCCCCATTTTGTCTTCCATTGGCCTCCCTAACGTCCCTTGAGTCTCCTTGATCATCATAATCATCCAATGGACGCCTTTTGATAGCCATCAAGAAGTCTTCAAGTGTCATTTGACCCGTAAGCATCCTCTTTAGCAACCCGGAGGCCATTTGGCTTGTATTAAACTCTATGAAAATATTCTTCTTTCATCTAGGGGGTTGAGAATATTTGACTTTCAACAATTAGAAAGCGTTGTGGAGATATTTATAGCAGTAGACTACATTACAAATTGCTTAATAAGCTCAATATGTTAACTATGACCGCAATGTCATTTGCAATAGCCATGTTACACCAAACAAATAAACAATATATACATATGTATTTACTGTTAATTACATATTCCAGTTTTTTCTCAATAACTCTTGCATATTTTTTTTTCAAATTATTCACCAAATCATTAAAGGATGGTTTCAGTTTTTTCTTTTCTCAACCTCCGAAAGACCAACTCCATGATGAAATTTTTGTTGTCATTGACGTTGTCCAGATGATCATACATGATTTGAAACACAATTTATTGCATCTTTAGCTCCAGATAATTGGCTGTGGTAAAATGTTATAAAAGGGCTCTCTTCCTTGTAAGTTATTATTAGGGTTTTGAATCAAAATAAGCTATTAGTTGAATTAATTCATCAAAATAGTACGTTTTTTTTAAAATTTACAAAACTAGTATAAACATACTTAACACTAATGTATTAGGCTATATTTTATTTTAGAAAATAAATGGACCAAAATTTAATTGACTGATGGTGTTAAAGTAGGAATCGTTACTGGTAGCAACATTTTTGATATAAAACGTTACTGTCAGTTACAAATCTCTACGACTCTACCATCGTATGAAATCTGTCATTTCGTTATCATAAATCATGTTTTATGGCTAAAATATTACTCTGAGTAACGATTCTAACAAATCGAATCATAGTATTCGTAAAAACAAATATATATTGATTCAATTTTAAAAATAACATCCATACACCTAAATTGTAATCATCTTTACATATATTTAATGTTTAGCAAGTGTATAATCGATATATATACTTGTTAATGTAATGTTACATTTGATAAGAAGATCTGAAAATAATATAATGTAAGTAATTTTTTTTTTGTTTTTTTACTAAGAGTGTGTTGAGAGACAAGAAGGACTTCTGACCAAGTTCATCAGAAATTGTTAATTGGATCAGGGACATCCGATAAAAAGAAAGTCAATAATAAATAAGTAATATTGTAATCTTAAAGCATGTACATACAATATTTTTAAATTTCGAAGTATTCATATTTGTAGTGTTAAAAAATAAGTTTTTATTTAACATGTGACCATAGAAGAATAAATCAATGACTCATACTAGTGATATACTTGAACATGATTGAGTGTTCATTCGATTCGCTATATATACCCAATCAATCAAATCTATGAGTACGATCCAACAAGTAATTCCCTCTCTGTAAGAGAGAGAGTCATTACATCATAAATATTTTTCAACGTTTAGTTCTAGTCAAATAACTTTAGATGTTTTATCATATTTATTCTACTTAGAAAAGCACATTTTAGATGGTACATTGTAATGACAAATTTAAATCTTAACATTCAGTTGATTTAAAAATAAAATTCACACATCTAAATTGTAATTTCTTCTGCAGAATCGTTACTCATAGTAATGTTTTAGCCTTAAATGTGACTCATAATAATGACTATAATGACAAATTCCGTACAAATGTTCTGATATGGTAGAGTTGCAGAGTTTCGTTACTGACAGTAACGTTTTAAGTCAAAAATGCTACTGTCAGTAACGATTCTTACTTAAACGACGTCAGTCCATTATTTTTTGGTCCGTTTATTTTTTAAAATAAAATATAACCTAATACGTTACTGCCAAGTAAGTTTCTACTAGTTTTGTAAAATTTCAAAAAAAAATACTATATTGGTGAAATGATTTAAATAATAGCCTATTATAATCAAAGCTTCTGGTAATTAATTTATCCAAGCTGAAGCAATCGAATATAAGGAAAGTTGAATTGATGAGAAATTGTCCTTTTATATTTGTTCATAGAATGTTTTTTATATTTCTTTTAAGGAAATCTAACTGACATCTCCTGTTCATGAATGATAGGTGCTAACCGGAGAGCTTGAAATAAGCATTGACAATTTAGATATATCAACCTTAAGATGAAACAGAAAAGAGAAATATTGACAATGTGGAGTTGGGACATGTAGGAATATATAAATAAGTATGCTTATAATGTAGTTATTTATACTTTTATATGGCGGGTATGATCTATTTGATGTTATTTAATGGTGTAGATATACCCTACTCCCAACCCCCAACCCCCAACCACCAATGCAATTAGCTCTTCAATTTTGTCATGTTGAATAACATTTCTGCTTTTCTAAGTGCTCCAACAATGATATTGTTATTCTTGACCGTGTTGGTCGGAAGATATAGATGAAAGGAGTGAGTTAGTTGTTGAAATCTTGCGTAGAAACTATAAACAATTTGAGCAACATAGTTACAATACAAAATGCGTGGTCGGAGAGGAAAATCTTTGATATCTTTATGACAAGGCAGAACCCATTGCTATGAATAACACATATAGTGGTATAAATTTGATAAAATTCATTAACATGGTGAATATATAGAAGATATAACTTGCAGTGTAACAAGGGTAGAATAGTGATTTTGCTCAGTTCATGTAAAAATCTTGTGCTCATTCCCGTATACTTTTCCACATACACAATATGTATGTCTAGAAAC
The DNA here is from genome assembly GCA_030864225.1 of Capsicum baccatum var. pendulum. Lineage (NCBI taxonomy): Eukaryota > Viridiplantae > Streptophyta > Magnoliopsida > Solanales > Solanaceae > Capsicum > Capsicum baccatum. The sequence goes on along the minus strand of CM061559.1, from coordinate 216,093,152 downwards.
ATCCATTTATCACTATAGTTCTTGCATTATCTCAAATTGTTGCAGTGTTCTTTCAATTTTCTTCACTGTTAATCAACTATTTCCGTTCCCTTCGTCTTTACAACGGGTTACAATTGTAGGTTTGCCCAATTCTTACATAATGATGAGCTTTGGTGAAGCATTAATTTGACTATAGTAGGTATTGTTTATGTTAATTAAATACTCAAGAAATTCGTTGATGTGATTCTGAAATTCTGAGTCGTTATATAGTTGCCAATTTTTTTACAAAGAACTAAAAAGACATGATTTGAATTTTTTTTTTTTAAATGTGGTCTATGCTAAACTGAAGGTTTAGGCAAAGACATGATTTGAAAAAAAAAATTAAATGTGGTTCTGTGCTATACTGAAGGTTTAGGCAAAGAATATAAGAAATTGACGTTTTGGATAGTGTTAGAACCTGATGTCTCGTGATGTTCTTATTTTTCTATTATAACTGTGGCTTTACACTAAGTTAACTCAAGGAGGAATATACACTAAACCTGGTAGAGAGAAGCTGATCTTGGATGTGGAAAAGGAACTTAGTACTAAGTACAGATAATTTATGGCTTAAATATGTTGGGTTTCCACAATAACTGTTTATACCATGTTTTTTGCTAAAAATTTTCATGGATAGGTTATCAATTAAAGCTAAGCATATCTCGGAACAACATAAAGTATGTTTGGATTGGCTTTGGCTTTTGGCGAGTCATAAGTTAGAATTTTGAACCGATGGCTTTTGTCTTTTTTTATAAAAAATTATTTTAGCTTTAAACCAAGTGCTTATACGCACTTTGTTAATTTTACCAAACATCACAAAGTGCTTAAAGTTATTTTGGTTAAAAAGCACTTAAAATAAGTCAATCCAAACAGGTTAGGTCTACTTTCACAGAAATATTTATAACAAGTACCTTCAACCACTATTTTTTCAATTTCATGTAGTATATACTTGACTTTTAGCTTTGAAAACTTCATTTAGGCCTACTGACTAATGTCATTGAAATGCTTATTTCATTCATAATTTGGGTCTCACCCCTCTTAAAATGTCATTATTTTTCATTACTTTGAGATTTTTCATAAACCTTATGTTACGGTAAATGTTTTCTACTTGTACTAACTAATGGTTGTTCTTAATTTATTACAGGTTACATCCACTGATTAGATTAAAATAGGAGCAAGCAGTTGTGTTGTATATACAAAAGAATGTGATCTCTGTATGCATGCAAGAGGACTAAACAAAAACGGTCGAGGACCAAATGACACATAGTGTGTGATGTTTTTGACTGTCCAGGTGATATTCCTTACATATAGTTAGTTCCTATTATGAATGTATAAAGGTGATAAGATTCTTCCCCTACTTGGAAGTAAAAATTGATGAATATGATACTCTTCTTAGGTTCTTATCAGTGGACAATAAAAAGATGTGTGCGTGCATTATTTATTCATTGCTTATTTTTTTCTTTGCAACTTTATGCACAATATGTTGGACCTGTGCTAAGCACCTTATGTTTAGATATTGGACACAGTTGCCGAAATTAGGAATTTCACTAAGGGATCCTGAAGTAAACATATGAATTAGTCAAAGGAAATTCAACAACTATATTATATACATAAAAAAATAATTATAATCATATTTAAATAGTATGATTTTTCATCGAAGAAAGTTCGAAATTCCTTGTCAAAAAGTGGCTCCGTCCCTACGGTCAACAAGCACACACTTAGAAAGTTACCTTTTTATTGATTTATGTGTGCATCAAACCTCATGCTTTACCCCTCGGATAGACGTTCTTGAAAACTTTTTAGTTTTTATGCGAAAAGGAGGTTAAGCGGTTGGGTTAAGAAGTTGCCATGTATGTGTCTACTCAAGTACTATTTTGCTTCATGTGGTTCTGTAGATGCTTCAGATAAAGCAGCTGCACAGTTTTGGATGAATTTATCTGTTACTAAACTATTCTAGTTTAGATATTTTCATTCCTTCAACTTTGAATATAGTCCTCATGCATCTACTGTATCTGCAGTGTAAATATATTGATTCATGAAATGAAAGAAAATATTTGTTTATAAAAACATCAAAATTTCAAGTAAGTTATAAAACCAATAAAAGTGGATCTCCACTGCTCTAGAAATTACTTTCACTACTTATCTCCATTATTCCCCTCCATTATGAAGATAACCTCCACCATTCGTGACCGTTATTCTTGTGACCTTACATATCCATAACCTCCTACGTTATATTAATGGTTAATGTCATGTTTATGACAACCTTTTGCATGCCTCTATATGACATTATAAATAGAGGCATAAGGATTCATACTGTATACACTTAAAAGACTTGTACCCTTATACTTGAAATAATGAAAAGTTCTCATCTCTTGCCTTCTTATTTTTTTGTCTACTTTTCTTCCATATTGCTACTCTTTTAGATTAATTTTATTAAGTTATAAGCACGAAGCTCTAACTAATTGAGTTATATATGTTTGCAAATTAACTTCACCGATCTGGTATGTTTCTTTTAAAAATTACTATGTCACTGTCAATGTGAATAAAGATAATCAAATGTTTATCTTTATTCAAGCAAAGTGCAATGAGTTCTCTCCTATTATCTTAGTTATTAGCAAAGTGCAATGACTTCTCTTCTATTATCTTAGTTATTCTCTTACTCACTTTTGAATTTGTTTCTTCGTTAATTAAATGATGTATATTGCCTTATGAAAATTTGATCTATTGAATAACCATATTATTGGTAATGACTTAAAATATATGTTTTGCTCCCCTAGTATAGTTCTTTTATGATAGTGAAATTATATTAATTGTTATGTGTTTGTGTAGATGTTGCAAAAATTAAGTAAAATATTCATTCTTAAGTTTTAACGTTTTGTATTTAGTTTTATGGATATTTAAATATGTCACCTAATTATATATGCTATGCTTACTTTGTGGATGAGAAAAATGTCAAATTATTATTGAAATCTTGGAGTTTTTGTAACGCCCCAATTTAGGATAAGGAGTCTCACATCGGCAAAACACAGGAGGGATGCTGGGTATATGAGTAAACAAGCCTTACTCCCTAGTGACGCGTTTTAAAGCCGTGCGGTCCTGGACCCAAAGCGAACAATATCACTAGTGGATTGGGGAGTTACAGGGGTTTCTCGGGCCTTCGTGGTTCGGGATGCCCGTCGCGGCCAGGGCCCCAGGTCGGATCGTGACAGAATGGTATCAGAGCCGCTCCTATGTCAGCCATGTCAGTGTGGGTCAGAGTTAAAACTGAGTGTAGGCGAATTCCGATAAGACGGGGCAAACCTCAGTCCTGAGTGTAGGCAAATCCCATTCGGTAGGGCAAACGCTGAGTCCATAAGTGGGGGGTTGTATGTAATACCCCAACTTAGGATAAGGAATCCAACATCGGCAAAACAGTTCTGAGTGTAGGCAAATTCCATTCGGGGGGGCAAACGCTAAGTCCATAAGGGGGGTTGTATGTAACACCCCAACTTAGGATAAGGAATCCCACATTGGCAAAACACAGGAAGGATGTTGAGTATATGAGTAAGCAAGTATTACTCCCTAGTGACGTGTTTTAAAGCCGTGCAGGCCTGGGCCCAGTGCGGACAATATCACTAGTGGGTTGGGGAGTTACAGGGGTCTCTCAGGCCTTCGTGGATAGGGATGCCTGTCGTGGCCAAGGCCAAGGCTCCGGCTCGGGTTGTGACAGTTTTATACAGTTTACTTATCCAATATTATTTACAAATTGTTACCTAATTACAAATTTATAAGCATGTTAACAGGACCTCAAAAATAAGCGGGTCGGATCAGATATAAGCGAGCTAGACAAAGTTCAACTCTACCTCAACATGAACAACAAAATGGAGGAAGTTAAACTTCTTTATTTTGATCATGCATTCAAACATACAATCATTAAACTTTTTTAATGATAATTTACATATTTAGAAACTATATAAAAAGTACAATAGGTTACTAGAATTGTACTTTATGTTTAAGTTGTTTATACATTAACATGATAAAACTAATATTAAATTTTTCTTAATTTTAAGGAGAGAAGATGTAAAATATTTTAAATCATGCAAAATAGATAAATAACAAACAAAAGTATATACTATAATTTTGTGAAAAAATAGAAAAACAAGTCAACTATCAAATTAGTAACCATGAAAGTGAGAGAGAAGAGAAACAAATGGGGAACAAAACGTAAGAGAGCAAGAAATAAAGTAAGTAACTAGGGATTTAATCCAAAAGCTAATATAAAAGATTAAAAAAGAACGGTGTTAGTTAGACTCGAACGCACGTTGAATGGGAAATTTTGCACCCTTGACCACTGAATCAAGCTTTAGCCATGTGTCAAAGGGGTTCAGTACTTAACATATATACGATAAATCAAAACTTTGATCGTGTATATATAGTATAATTTTTCAACGAAGGGGGTTCGGATGAACTCCCTAAACTGCTTGTAGATCCGCCAGTGATCACACCAAGAGGGCAAGACATTGATTTGAATTTTGATGTATTATGATAATAAGACATTGGATTTAAGACCATCGAATTATGGCCTGAAATTTTATTTTATTGGAAAGATGTTGGGTTCAAGTTTCAACATGATATATTGATAACTTAAGAAAAATAATATATTTTAATAAAAAAATCATGAAATCCGTCACATGGATATGCTCCTCTTTTTTATGTGAATGTGGTAGCATTGCATACTAAGTTTGAAAGAAGACAAATGATTTAATATATGTGGGCATGAAGTTACAAAAATATAATAGTCATCATTGTGGTAATTGTAAAAGAAAGAACGTTACGGGTTCTCAAAATTGTCCTTCAAAAGGTAAAGGTAGTTTTTTATTCACCATCAATTTGGTTTGAAAGGTAATGGGCACACGGTGGTTGTGCAACCTAACTTGATAGGTTTTATAAATCCTCTATCAAAAGAGAAAAGAACAAAAGTGAAGATACACTTGGCCTTTCAAAGTGATGTTGAGGTGGATCTATAAATATGATAAATGTCAAGGCATGAAAATGAACTTATAAAATAAATTATGAAGCACATATGATTATAGTCCAATTCTTGAAAAGAATGTGACTCGTGTAAGTATTGTGAATGTTTGACCATTCTTGAAAGTAAATGTGTTAAAAATTTTTTAAAAAAAAGTTATGAATAAAATTGTGCTTATATATGATTGGATTAATACCAAAACTCACCTCTATGGATCTATGGGAGATTTAAGAGAAATAAAGAATTTTAATTTGGTATAAAAAGGTCATTGATGTTATAGTATGTTTTGTCATGATCTACCAATGGGTAAAATCAAGAAGTGATCTTGCCTATAAAAGTTTTGGCCATGATAAAAAATGGATAGTATGGTATGGTCGAATGAATTTGTTATTGATCACGTAAATATGGTACGCTAAAATGAACTTTGTCATATGTTATAAAAATAAATTATTAAAGGAAAAAGTAAAACAAGAAAGAGGTCTTGCATATAATAATTTTGATTACAATGACAATAATTTTCTTCCTGAGTGGAGATGGTCACCATACAAATGGTGTTTTGTTACTACTCGAAGGTATGGAATTATTCAGGTCATTCAAATTGTAGTAAGTCTCCAAAAGATAAGTCTCCAAAAGAAACTATTTGAGTTTCAAGGGAATTGAAAAAAAATATTATATTAAGACTATAAATTCTGAAAAAAATTTATATCTTCATATTACTACAATCGAAATGGGTTATAAATATTTATGAGAAGGACTACCCGTTCTCCTCCTATTTATTGATACAATATTTGAGCATGGTTATGGAATCACATGCTGTTGTAAAATAAAAGTTTATAGAAAATATATAAGTTGTCATGATCGGTTGACCATCCCGATTCAAATGTGATGCAAAAATAATTGAGAATTCATGCAGTTTTACATTGAAGAAATAAAAAATTCTTCAAGAATTATCTTATGTTGCTTGTTCTCACGATAAAATGTTATACCAACTAGGGTTATGATTGTATCCCTTAAATTTTTGAAACATATAGCAGGGTGAATATTGACCCGTTCATCTACCATGTGGACCATTCACTATGAAATGAGACGCATCTATAGTTGGTCACATGCGTTGCTATCAACTTGCAATTTAATTTTTGCAAGGTTGTTTGCTTAAATTGTTAAATTGAGAGCATCGTTGTAAACTATAAAAGTTGATAATGCTGATTGGTTTAGTAGAAAATTGTATACCTCCAATTATAGCTGAACCATTGATTATGAGAACAAATCTCTCAAAAAAAGTTGGTATGAGACGAGTTTATTTAAATATAACAACATTTGTATGCATCAAGCCAACAAGGTTGTAACGCCCCAAAATCTGATTTTCAGGACGCCACACGGTGCTCCGAACTACAAGTAGTCCTGAGCGAATCCCGGCTACTTTTCTACTAAATCTGAATGTCAACATAGGAAAAATATTAATATGAAAACATAATAAATGCGAAAATCTTATCTGAAATATACTAATCTCATAAGTCTTGATAAAAAAATACTGAATCAAAATTCTAAAACTGAATCTAGTAGTCCGACAAGCCTTTACTAACTGAGTCTAGAGAGTCACTGGGACAGGCCCCAACTGACTCAAACTGTCTGAAATGAATAATGAAACATCTACTAATAAACTGAAAATCTGAATAGCTAAGTCCCCGAACTATGAGGACTCACCAACTGCAGCGATGTAGATGAGATGCTCGAAAATCACTCACGTTGCTGAGACTGAGCACCTAAACCTAAATTATGAGACTATGTAGCACATTGACGTATATGTGGATCAGTACTTTGATGATGTACTGAGTATATGGGGGTGAATGCAATAAATAAGCAATATCATCACAATTTATAAAATCATTCATGCTAAATGTAAATGACTCGCATAGGCCTGAGTAATCTAAAATCTGAAGATCATAAATCATGAATAGTAAAGCACACAACATAATTCTTATGAGCCATTACACTTAGCTCTGAAATCTATATCCTGTTCTTATTCTCAAATCATATAGGCTAAGTGAAATCTGAAAACTCATTCTGCATGGAAATATACTTTATCTGAAGGAAATTCTTTCAAAGCTTTTCTTTACTAGTAGGGAGGTTCTTCTAACCGACATAAACCATGTGAGCATTCATGGAGTCCAACGTTCTTGTCCCCCTAAGGAAGAATCCTCACGTTGGGGAGAGAAGTCATACTCTTATCAGGGAGTATAACCTATCTAAGTGATCACATATCTATCATCCACATAGAAGTGGGAACAATATAAATCCTACGTTGCCATGTAGTTCTGGGGTATGAAACCGTAGTAACGTACCCATCTCGATGCTAAATACTACTTCCATTAAATTTGTATGCTCATTCTGATGGAAATCCAGTTTTAAAATAATCTAATAGTTTATAATAAAAACCAACCGTATATCTGTAAAATTAAATTTGTAATCTGAACTTGTAAAGTGGATTTCATATCTATCCTGAGACCAAAAGGTAAAATATTTATCAATAATCTGAAAGAAATCTAGTCATAGGGTGCTTATAGCACAACAATTCTTGCAATAGCAATCTTAATTAGGGCTTAATGACCCATGTATCAATCTCACGTTAAAACATTAAAATGTTCATGCTTGATAATGTAAACATTGTTAATTCAATTCAAAATCTGGAAATTTCTGCAATATGCATGAAAATATGAACATAATCATGTAATTCAACTTCTAAATCATTGAAAATCTCATAAGCTTATAAATAACATTAATGGGTGTAAACCCTAACTTCAGTTTTATGGGAAATCATATAAAATTCAGTAAATTCATAATTAAAATAAGTTTTAGGCACAAGGATGAAAGGAGTATCCTTGTTCATAACCCCACATACCTCAATTGATGAACTAGATGCTAAAACATGAATCTCGGATCTCTATTGATGCTTTGGAGATGAACTCTTAGAGTTCTTATATTAGGAATCCTAAATCTTGAATTTCCTTGGAGAATTAATGGAAGAATTGGGTTTCTTGGAGAAGGAGCTTTGATGATCTAGGGTTTCCTTTTGAGAGAAAAGTAATAAAATAAGCATAAAGTGCTTTGGTATATGCTTAATGATGTGTTTTGAATGGATTGGGGCCCTGGGGATTGACCAAAATGCGCTTATTAAACTTTAAATTTGAACTAAAAATCGACCAAAAATTTTGATTTACTGGGCCACCACGATGCGCCACTATCGCGGTGGCTCTCTGGAAAAGGATGAGAGGGAACTGGGCGTTCACTGCGACGCGCCATAATCGCGGTGCCCCTTGGATTGCCATTTTGGCCCTTGGCGCGATGCGCTAGAATCACGGAATCTCACTAGAATAGGAAAATTGGGAAAATGAGTTTCTCCGCGATGCGGGACTATCGCAGAAGGCCACTGAAATTTGACAATTTCGGATTTCGCCTTCTCTGCGACGAGCTAAGTGCCCAGGTGGCACACTATCAACTTAAAAATGCCATAACTCTTTCATCGAGTGTCGGATTTGGGCGAATCTTATATCACTGGAAAGCTTATTAAATTTTTCACATAATGGGAGGTCTAAATAATGTATCTTTAATATTTTTATATTATTTCATTATGAAAATGAATATATGATATGTTTATTTGGATAAAAATAATCTCTTATCTCCTTAATATAAATACACTATTTAATTTATTTATATGGTATAATAGGTGAAAAGATTATATTTTAAGAAAATGTTACTCGTAAGATTTTATAAAAAAATGTTAATGTACCGACACTTATAATTTTAATTTATCCTCTTGTATAATTTTCAAATAAAATTAAAAAATAAAAACATTAAAATTAGTTATTTAATTTCAAAAATGTGTTTGACTTAATGTTAAATAAGCATTGAAGCATATTATATTTTAATTTTAATTAGGCAATTTAAATAAGTTGTAAGCTATTATTTGATTTTATAAAAATACAAAAATATAATTTTTGTAAAGTGTGATAGCTATTATGATTTTCTATTGTATTTAGTTAAAAATATTAATTTAATTTTTTATAAACTAACTAAATACCAATAAATAGATTTAAAACTGTAATATTGGGCCCGTAAAATAAGTCCTTCATTATCTAGTATTTACTATATGTTTATTTTTTTTTATATAAAAGACTGAGCAGGTAGGGCGACCAAGGATATTCTTGTCCTTTCAAAAAAGAAAAGTGTATTGTTTGCTTATTTTGTAGGTATCAAAGTTTGTACATTAATTTTTAATGATAAAAAAAAAATCTCTTTTTGTAAATGTCAATCCTATCTGAAAGTTGTATAATATCTCACTTGATCCCCATAATTTCCTTCACAATTTTATATAAATGTTTTTTTATTGTTTTTTAATACACAACACTTATTTTTATACCCTTTTATAAGTGGTGAACATGCAAGTAGAATTAAATTTGTTTTTTGCACATTTGGTCAATATTAAAATATTTATTAGAGTAATAAAAAAATAATAAAAATATATTAATCCCTTTATTTCAAAAAGAATGAATTATTTTAACTTTATACGGAATATAAGAAAATAAAATAAACTTTTGTATCTTGTGGTCATAAATTAAAGTTATGTCAAAATGTTCTTTATCTTGTGGTTCTAAACATGACACATGGAAAGGTGAAATTAAAGTATTATAAAAAAAAAATTATTTTAAAAAATAAAATAAAAAATAGGTCTTTATTTTTGAAATTGAAAGAGTAACAAACAACTACAAGACATTCATCTATCCACAATTCACATCATTCAAAAATAATTGGGAAAAGTCATCGTTTCCACCTCAAATTATACAAGAAAAGTTTAGGTCACATTTAAACTATTATAGTGTCCTATTACACACCTAAATTATAAAAAAGTAAAACTATTACCTCCTTAGAAGGTGACGTGGCAAAGAAGGTGTATTCATCTTCCAAAGGTGCGTGAGAGGAAGGAAAAAAAATCTTAAAATGACATCTTCCATACACGTGTCACTATTTCATTTGTCATTATATCATTAAGTACTCCTAGTATTCTTTTTAATATATACAATTAGATTAATTATTTTTCAATTGAAAAAATGTTAATAAAATTATTTTTTAAAATTTTTTCAACTGAAAAAATATTAATAAAATTAAATTTTCTTATTTATTCATTTTAATATGTGGATCCCGCCTTCTTCAATTTTTTCTTCACCAAAATCACCATTAAAACACCATCATTCACATCATCATCATCAAATTCAAATCTTCACCACAATAATTTTAAGAATTCACCATAAATTTCAATATCAAAATCACAATATAACCGTTAGTATCACAAAAATCACAAACAACCACCATAAAATTTATACTTTAGGTATGCTTACTGATTGTGACCGTGAAATATGAACCAGTAAAGTTACCCACATTTTGGGACCTCTTAGTTGGTCCCTTCTAACTAACCTGCTTTACCCCTTTTCTCCTTCTCATAATTAGATACTTTATTAAAATTCTTCCTTTCGGAAGTCATGCATACAAACAAATCGCAAAGATTTGTGTTCAAATCTTCAATAAATAAGTGTACCCTCTTTTTCTCAGTGCCCAAAATTTGGGTATAGCATAGACAGATAGGGAATTAAACTGACTTATAGAATGAAATTGACATACTCCCATACTTATGATCCAGAAACTCATCCTTCTGTGGTTACGAAGAGTTTGGGGTACATACTTCTCTAAATAGAAGGCATGAAACTGAACTCATTTACTTCATTGTGTGACGGTGGTTATAGCGGCGGCGATGACAACTGGGGAAGAAATTGGGAAATGGAGAAGACTGAGAGAGAAGTGAGTCAATAAAGTGATTCAAAGAAACAATGGTGATTTTTATTGTGATATTGTGATTTCAATGACAATTTTAGTAATGGATGTTCAATTTTATGGTGGTTGTTTGTGATTTTTGTGATACTAATGGTTGTATTGTGATTCCGCTAATGAAAATTATGGTGGATTCTTAAAATTATTGTGGTGAAAATTTGAGTTAGATGATGATGGTATTAGTGGTGGTGTTTTAATGGTGATTTTGGTGAAGAAGAAGCAATGGGTGACGTGAATTTTTTTTTAAAAAAATTAACATAATATCTGATGTGGTAATGACATGGCGATGATGTGGCGCAAGTGTAAATCACTCTCCATCATGTGACTGGTTCATACGTTTTGGGATGGACATAGTTTTATTTTTTTATAGTCTAGGTGTGTAATAAGACACTATGATAGTTTATATGTAACTTAAACTTTTCTTATATAGTTTGAGGTAGAAACGATAACTTTTCCCAAAATAATTTCAAGTTGAACTTTTTCATGATATCTAAAATAATTTTAAAATATAATTTGTCAAACCTTAAAAAGTAATTTAAGTAGTGAGTTTTGTCCACACTTTATTATGATGCAAGAGAGTTTATGTGATAATCTTTTTATTAAATGTAAATTTAAATAATATACTTGAATCAAATGGGAAGAATAATTTTAAATTTAAAGAAAAATTATATTTGGAGTTTGTTTCATTTAAATATATTTTTTCAATCGTGGTGTCCAGACGAGTTTTCTCTCCTCTTAACTAAATCCACGGAATAACCAAGTTATTTTTGAGTGTAATATTCATTATTATTTTTGTCTAAAATTATTGATAATTAATTTATGTTTAAGGTAACACTACAAATATAACCAAGGGTATAACTTTTTTTTCATAATTTTTTTAATATTTTCATATAATGTTTATGTAGACCCCTCTACAACTCTATTTTAAATGAAAAAACTAGATATAATGGTCATTTCATTAGAATTTTTTTAATGTCATTAATAATGTAATCTTTCACATGGATCTCACACACCTTAACTATAAGTCTATTTTAATACATAATTAAAAAGAATTAAATATATTATATCAGAATGTCTATTTTAATATATCCCACGTCTCAATTCAAATAATATATTTTTCTTTTTAATCAGTTTAAAAAAAGAATTGACATTTTGTATTTGATTAGTATTTTATAACATTATCAATATTTTAATCATATTGAATTTCATTAATTTGTTAAAAAGTTCACAAAAGTATACTCTTTAATTTAAAGTTTATTTATTTTAAAGATAATCTGAAACATAACGAAGTTTTTCTATATGTCGTAAATTCGATATCTAATCAAAATGATATAAATTAAAATAAATGAAAACGTAATTTATAGGTGTATAAATTGAAATAAAGGAAGATATAATTTATAGGTGGTTTATAATACTATATCCTGACACTTTTTTCCTTAGGAAATTTCATCTGGTCAAGTCAACGACTATATCTATGGTTGTGTTCCTGAGTTGCAGTTTATCCAGTTCCGCCTCTTTAGTTTGCCATCACTTGTGAGAGTGAGCATCCTGAAGCAGAAGAAGCATTGGAATTAGCTAGTAAGCTGATCCAGCTTCAACCGCCCAAATCAGTGTCTATATATTTCTCGAGGGACGGTAAAATATATATACTCCATCCGTTTCGTTTTAATTGGCTTTTTTTTTTTTAAAATATTTGCTTTAATTTAGTTGTCTCTTTTGATCAAATCAAGAGTATTTTGTTATGTTATTTCAATACTATCTTCAATATTAAATGACTAATCAAAATATATTTACTCAAATTTATATTTTATCAAAGCATAATTAATAAGGTTAATTTGATAAAATAAACTCCTAATAAATATTTTTTAAGAAGAATATCAAGTCAAAAAGGATCAACTATTTTGAAACGGAGGAAATACGTAACATAATATTAGTTTCAGGAACTAACAAAAATATAACTTTGAAATTCTTACTTCGTGACTTGTGGTCCATTAACGTCTCGGTTCTTTTTGTTGGCTAAGCCTAAGAAATCAAACTAAATTACTTTCTCCGTCTCAAATTATCCATCTCAAATTGTGATGACACATTAATTAAAAAAAATAATTAATAATATGACTAGTTTATCATAATATCTCTATTAAATGATATTTATATTTTAATTTGGAGAAAAAGTAATTAATGCAAAGTTAAAACATGAAAAAAAAAATTGTTTCTTCTAATGAAAAAAGACAAGTAGAATAAGAAATCAAATTAGGAAATTTGAGATGGAGGGAGTATATATTTAGTAATAATGAAAAATGATTTGGGGATAAGTAATTAATGTTAGGGGTAAAATATTTTAATTTTTTTTTTTCTGAATTTATCAAAAATAATAAGTAAAAATAAAAATAAATTAAAAAAATAGTGACAACTAAATCCAAATGGAGAAAAGTACTTTACATGTCTTCTCGTCTCCTAATAATTTATCAAAATATGTCTCTGTTTCAAGTATTTGTTCCAGAACTAATTTCTTGAATAAATCCTCTGGGTATGAACAGACTTTTGGAATTTCACAAAAAGTCTTTTGAGGAACTCAAGAAAAGTGCCAATTAGTTTTCTTCTGTGGATTATTAAAATCCACAGCTATGTAGATTGAGGCAGCTACTTATAATCCCCTCTAATACATGTTCAATGCAAATAGAATACTTCATAAAATATATATTTCAGATCAAGAAGAAGTATGAGTCGATGCGAGGCAGCTACTAATGCGAGGAAGTCTACGACTATTGGCGGCTTACCGAATGACATACTAGGTTGACTACTAGAAAAGCTGCCCATCCAAGATGCTGCAAAAACTAGCATCTTATCAAAGAAATGGATACAGATATGGTCCACACTGCCATACCTAGTGTTTGATCACCTGTTTTTTCAGTACGTATCTGATATTGGGGCTTCTGCTGCAAGCATAATCCATAAAATTCTCATGCAACACACTGGAAATATTCTGGGATTTCATCTTATCTCGAGTACATGTGAATTAGCACAATCAGACGTGGATCAATGCATCATTTTCGTCTCGCAGCATGGTATCCAGAAGCTCACTCTAGATATTGCCAACAAAGAAAATTATATGTTGCCTAAAAGAATATTTACCTGTGCAACTTTGACACATTTGAAGCTCTCAAGGTGTATCTTTAAGCTTCCTGATGGTACCAAATTTCCCAATCTAACTAGACTTGAGTTAGAATATTCTAAATTTGCCAGTCATCGAGAATCAGAAGACACACTTAATCTGCCCGTGCTCGAGATTTTGGTGTTGAGGTTTTGTGCTGATGTTGATTCTGTTAATTTGGTTTCTCCAAATCTTGATAGCATTTCTATCCTAAGCATCTATACAATTACATTTGGGTGTTTTAATGTGAACCCAATCTTTGCAGTCATTAAGCACTTGTGCTTGAATGGAACATCCCTAGAGGTGACAAACTAACTCTTTTGCTTATGTATGTATGATGATTCCTAGCTATTCCTAGCTATTCGTATTAACACTACAAAGCCTGTTGTTTCAGAAACTAGGGTCGGTTCGTGTGCCAGACAGGCTTCGCCAGCTACTAAAACTGCAGAGCCTGAAACTTTGCGACTTTAAGATTTCTTTTGAAAGTATTCGTTGTGCGTTTTGCCTACTTCGCAACTCTCCTAACCTTTATAAAATTGAAATACATGAGGTTATGAAGGTAAGACATACCGTGCCTCATAGGGACAGTTTTATGTATACTATTTCTGTTGCTTTAAATCTTATCTTTCTATATTTGAAAATTTAAAGAACTTTTCATCTTGACAAGTTTTTAGTCACGTAACTTTACCACAGTTTTCTTAATTTTTTTTGGTTCCAGTTTGTGTTTGTGTCCAGTCTGAATACATATATTGAGAAGTATGTATCTTTTGGTTGACCGTTTATGAGTCTTTTTCATCAGGTTGACGAGACATTGAGAGACTCAAAGAAACTGTTATCTTACTTATCTATGGAAAAAGACTGCGTAGATTAATCTTTGAGAATGATACGAACAATGAGGTTAATGAAATTCAAGGGATCAAGTTCCGAAATGTACTTAATAAGAGTCTTCATTTCTCATTCGAAAAACTTGGAGAGGATGATTATTGAACAGTGCAATAAAGGAAATGGCACAAGTTTTACGGAACAGTTGAGGCAACTACTAAGTGGCATTCATAGAGCATCGCCAAAAGCAGTAAAGGTTAATTATTTACAATCTGTTTTCCCCAGGTCAAGGATGTGTATCTAGATCCCAGTGGCGAAATACGACTTTTACGTATAAAGTGCGTTGATCTGTTCTACAAATTTTACTTGTTTTCTGTGTTTGTTATTGTCCCATTTCTAGTTGGATTTGCTTTGGCATATGTAAGTCGTTCCATAGTGGATGATAAAATGTATGCATTCGATGTTGGTTAATTTCACAGATGGTTACCCAACGACTAGCTAGTAGTTTTTGTACCAAAAAAATTAATTATCCATTTTTTGTTGGAGGATGCAGACATCCTGCATAAACTCGAGGAGCATGTAAGTTTAATTTGTTTGAACACAACGTACAATTAAAAGTAGTCAAGAAGTCCATCACCAATTCCAGAATCTTTCCCCCGCTAATTCTGATACATCAGATAAAACTCTGAGAAATATCACTGTAAATTCCTATACTCATCTGTATTTAAATTAAAAATCAGAATCAGTCTTTTCTGGAACATGCACCACTTTCTTTGTATTTTGGCATGGGCAGTCACATCCAATTGTAAGGAATATAGTGACATGCCCTACATTCAATCTCACAATTTGATGATTTGAATATGTTTTTATAAAATATTATTGATATGAGTATATGTTATCTAATATTTTTACCCATAGTTATATCAATTACTTGATTAATATGATAAGGTCATTGATCAAGTTTTGGAACTTGACATCATGATGAAGATCATGAGATAATAAGAGAGGCTTGTTTCATATAATTTGATCGTAAGATTACACAGATGATGAATATGAAGATATGGTCTTTGATCAGACTCACCGGATAATCCCTAATGGTTAGATTATCATAATCTGACATGAACACATAGTTGATCAATTATTGAGATTTTACAGTTAGACCATATTCTAGGGTGATTCAGAACTATAAGGACAGAAGAAAATACTACATTATTTTTTTATAAATTTTTGCGAGTAAATTGTACACTTCATACTATCCGATCATTAAGGAGTGTTGCTTGACGCCAACCTTGATTAATATATTGATAGAATCAATTTACTATATCGGTTTAGTTTTGAACATATAGGGTCACACACTGACAAGTGTTCCTATCTTTGTTAATAGATTAATCATTTTATTATTTGATAATTAAATTGAAGAATTTAGTTAGTCAAATAAATAAATTATTAGTCCAAATAAAATATTATTACATTTTTAATAGCATCGAAAATATAATTAATATTGTGAATAAATTGAACTTTTCTATTTAGAATAGAACATTAAATTATATCTCTTAATTAAATATTTTATATATGATATATAATATAAAGGGGAAAGGACAAAAATAACACCTAAAATAAACTAATTCTACAAAATTAGCACTCAAATTTTTAATACTCGTAAATAGCCACTCGCGAATTGGGTTTTAAACCGGGTAAATAGCCTCGTCACTCACATATGTGTATTATTTCATCTTCTCTCAGTTTTTCTCCATTCCTAACATATAATATGGATTTCACATAGAAATTAGAAAAAAATAAAATTCAACCCACCAAAATTCAATCAATTTCACCCTAATTCCCAATCTCAGACACCAAAATTGAACCTTCTAGGGGCTTCAATCCAATAGTAGTCTTTCAAGGACTAGTTTCCCTTTCCTACTGAATTTCACCCAAGGATTCCTAATTTCAATTTTGTTTCTGTCCGATTAATCAGAATTCATATCGGTAACAATACTTCGGCGAAAAACTTGTACACAAAATTCAACTATTGCACTGGCAAAGTAACTTCTTCAGTTACCTTTGTCAACCAAATGCCTTGGTAAGCACAATATTTTTTTCAGTGAACTATTCTTTTGGGCTTATGCTCGTTTTTGTGATTTCGTTTCTGGCGTTAATCCTTTACGTGATATTTCAGCTACTACTGTGATTATTGAGACACTTACTTGACACATGATTCAGTGAGTTTTCTCTGTTTCTATCTTTAAGCTTCACTGTGTTTTAATGGTAGCGTTGTGGATTTGCACGCTGAATTTGAAGTCGACAAAGTTATTGGTGTAGGACATAAATCAATCAAAACTTTCAATGGAGGTCTATGCTTGCACAAATTTTATTTGTAAAAGGTGTATTTATATGATATATATACTGTATCAACGTGGTATAAAAGTATATCAATCTAGTATAAAAGTGTATCAATGCGGTATCAAAGTATATCAATGTAGTATAAAAGTGTGTCTATGTAGTATAAAAGTGTATTAATATGGTATAAAAGAGTATCAATTAGGTATAGGGACTGCATGTGGTTGCATAAAATTTCCTTTCTCTTTTTTAAAAAGTGTATCAATATAATATAAAAGTGTATCAATTTGATATAAAAGTGTATCAATTGAGTATAGAGACTGCATGTACCCAATTGGGCCAAATGGCTAAAAAAATGGAATTAGTATGTTCACCTTTTCAAGATCTTTTTTTTTTTTAAATGATCATACCATGTCCTTTTTCCTAATATAAATAGTGACTTGTAAAGTCCAAAAGCACTTACAAGTTTGAAATTAACTTTGTCCAAAAGGACTTGGTTAATGAATCCAAAAAGGAATTGGATTCAAAGTCCTTTAAGAGGACTTGTTCACGTGAAAATCCCATGAGATTTTGGAGAATGTTTTTCCAATGAAAAAAAATTCATAAGGGCTTCGCAGCAGGGGCGGATATATTAAGGTCCGTGTGAGAGTGTCACGCCACCCGCAAATTTCGACGGAAACTTTCTATATGTAAGTATAAATATACAGAACATATTCAAATAAAACACAGGCCACCCATAGCAACAAAGAGGCACTTGGTGCAATTGGCAAGTGGTTGTTTAGCCCACCCTAGAGGTGAGGGTTCAAATCCCCGTTGTCATCTTAAGTTTTGCATAAAAATAATTATTCTCTTTTTATTTGTTTCAAAGTCAACTTGTTAAGTTTGCCACATAAATTCAATTATGTTCTTTTCATTTTTTTTTAGTTATTTAGTTTTTGACTTGTATTAATTCATTTATTTTTGAATAATTTAATTCATTAGTCTTTGACTTTTATTTTATTTCTTGTTAATTAATTAGTATTTGTTTGATATAAAATTAAAAAGATTAATAAGTTTTGTTTTCTCTCCCATCAAATTAAAATAAAAATTATCCAGATATTGATAAATATAAAAGTTATTGTACCCAAAATTGAGGTCAAATATTGTGAAAAGTCACAATTTTTTGCTTTTTAAAGAAAAATAAATAAAAAGTTGATGCAGTCAAAAAAAATTTCGAAGGAGGTTCAAAATCAAAAGAAGTAAACACACGAACTAATCGAAGAAGGTTCAATATCTATTATATCTACATAAAAGTAATTTTAGTCATATATAAATAGTATAGTTTTTTGTCAAAGGAGGGCCTTGACCATAAGCAGGTTCTCATTCAGAATTTGAAGTCTTCGATTGATTTAATCGATGAATCTACTTGACACCCAAAGACTCATAATCCTGGATCCACCTCAATAAAATTAGTGATCTAAAACCTATTTCTACTTAAGAGGCCTTGAACTTATTTTAAAATTCATACAGTAATAAGGCAAAGGAAAACATAGAAACAAACAATGCATAACTGCATATGCACATAGGAGGAAAATATCAAAACAGAAAGTAGAGGTAACTAGGTAAGTGAACTAGTTACTCCCTTTATTCGTTTTTCCTTATCACATTTCGCTTCTCAAGAATTAAATTGCATAAATTTTGACCAACATGATGTATTTTTTTAATTATAATTTAATATTTTAAATTTAGATGTTTCAAAACTATATAAAAAGATACTATAAATTAACATCTATTTTGAAGATTAATTAAATTGACAAAAATAAGAAAGTAGTAAAGGGTAAGCACCCAAGCTAGGTGGTTTGACACTTCAATTTATAAATTATAAATTAGTCAGCAACCTTAGCTGGTTCGTGATTGTTGAGAATGTGGACTAGAATATTGAAAAGCCTGAATATATAAAGCTTGAAAATATTAAAGTATACATGCAGCTTTCTTTTCATTAGAAAAAAGTTTTTGTCAAAAAATATTTTACTTTTATTTCTTCTTTTGAACTCAACGAAATACAAAAGTTGGGATTTCCCAAAAGTTGCTATGGGAAAATTTTTGGACCTCACCTCCCTCATATCCTTTATTTCAACTTCTCTAAGATTATTTGGGAACTAATAACCCAAGACTAGTTCTGGTATTCCTTAATTTTAGTTTCTAATATATTTGGATTGTTTTGAAGCAGAAAGAAGGAACGTTACTAAGGAATTTGAAAATATAGTACCTATGATACAACTCCTCCCAAACTCCATAACTCTATTAATGATGCATATTAAGTATTATTAATATGTTATCATGTTTCCCAAAAAAAAAAGGTAAAAATAGGATGTTTACAGCTTTTCATGCAAAAGAATGCATGCATAAGCCAAATAAAATACGCATTTATATAGGATGAGAATATATTTGTAGGAGCAAATTAAAAGAAAAAAGAGCTAGGAAGCTATTAGAGAAAATTGAAGGAAAAATTTCTTTTAAGTCTTGAACGAAGGATTGATGACATTGACCAATTTAAAGGGTCAAACATAATTTAAAAACTTGATTAGGTTAATTGTGGACTTGATTAATATTTTCAAAACTTTTTAATCTTTTCAAAACTACAAATTAACCCACACCCACAAAACTTTCCTCCCTCTGCAAAATCAATCTCTCTCTCTTTTCTCTTTCTCTAGATAGTTTCTCTCTCTAATTTCTTCCAATCAACAACTTTTCAAATTTCTCCCTTCAATCTTGAGCAACTTCAACCACTGGCAACAAATAGTTTTGAGTTCTTGCCCATTCCTTTTTGACTTTCAACCGTCAGTCGACGTGACAACATTCTCCGCTGACAACAACTTCTAGTTTTTCATCGTTTCTTTTCGATTTTCACAAGTAAAAAATTAGGGTTTTTAAGTTATGACGAAAATGAGGAACTTGATTTGCTGGTGTTTGTTATTTTTTTATGTTTTTTGTTATTTTTTTATGTTTTTTGTTATTTTTTTAATGTTTGTTAATTTTTAGTTGAATTTCTCATCTGGATGTATCTGCTACTGCTGTTTTTTAATAATAGATAAACATGTAACGTGAATCCAACAAATGAGTAGTTGTTGCAACATATATGACTAATCTGTTGCACAGATTAGTAATCTGTTGCAACATATATGACTAATATGTTGCGCAAATTAGTAATCTGTTACAACATATATGACTAATCTGTTGCAACATATATGACTAATCTGTTGCACAGATTAGTAACATGTTACAACATATATGACTAATATGTTGCAACATATATGACTAATCTGTTGCAACAAATGAGTAATCTGTTGCAACATATATGACTAATCTTTGCAACATATATGACTCATCTGTTGCAATAGATTACTCATCTGTTGGATTCGTTTTATAGTGTTGTAATATGAATCCAACATATAGATCATCTGTTGCAACAGATTAGTCATATACTGCAACAGATTACTCACTTGTTGCAATAGATGACTCATATGTTGGATTCATGTTGTAGGTTCTATCCATTGTAGCAGTAGCAGATACACCAAATAAGAAATTCAACAAAAATTATAATTTTACTTACAAAATAAGCTATAAAGTAATGTCCAAGTGGTATACGAACAAAATTTGACCTAAATTTTTTTTTAAAAATTTCAATAGGGGCACAACGAATAAGTAAAACACATGAAAAATTTCATAAAACAGGTAAAGAAGACAAAAATAATATACCATACATCAAATGCAAAAGGATCAAGGGGACAAACATTTGGGTTCTCCTAAAAACGTTTAAGTTCTCCAATATTTTAATTGCTTTCTAATTGTTGACACATCTGTTACAACAAATTTTCTATCTGTTTGATAATTTCAACAGACGAATCATCTGATGCAACATGCTAGTCATCTGTTGATTCAAATTAAGCAATTATTAGTAATAATTAAATTGATTTAGCTAAAATTAAAGACGTCTCTACGACAATGGGATAAACATTTGTGTTCTCCTAAAAATATTTGAGTTCCCTAGTATTTTAATTATTTTCCGACAGATTATCTATTTGTTGCAACAAGTTAGTCATCTATTGCAACAGATAGTTATAACGGGTTAGTCATTTGTTTATTCAAATTAAGCAATTATTAATAATAACTAAATTAATTTAATTAAAATTGAAGACAAGTCTTTAATACAAGACCTTAGACAAGGGGGCAAATGTTTGAGTTCTCCTAAAAATATTTGAGCTTTAGTATTTTAAATTGCTTTTTCAACATATATCGAACTCGAAATCAAAATAAGCCACGAAATTAAAAAAGTGACCAAATAGGCCACCTATTTAATAAGTTAACGAAATAGGCTAAACGTAATAATTTATTACGTTTTCTACTTTTTTCTTAGCGGTCAACTAACGGAGTTGACTTTTACAAAAACGTAAGAATTTCTTACGTTTTACATTTTTTTTGTAAAACGTAAAAAATTCTTACGTTTTATAAAAAAATATAAAACGTAAGAAATTCTTACGTTTTACATGATAACCGAGGAAAAAAATACAATGAATTATCAAATCAATTAAAAAGGTACTAAAAAAAGAGTTATTCAACGTAACAAAAAAGTTACGTCCTTAACTTTTTTATAGCAGTGGTCCCCCACCCACAATTCATTTTTTCCACAAATGTCCCATCACTTCTACTTTTTCCTCTTTTTACATATGATAATTATGAATTTTTTTATTAATTAAATTTATTTATATTTTACATGTAGTTCAAATAATTTATTTTTTCTAATAATTTTTACGTTTTACATAAAAAAATAAAAAAAGAAGTATCAATTACCTCATTAACTTAACAATTTTTTTATATTTATTCTATATCAAAAAATAATCACTTCTATCCTTAATTATCCAATTTTTCTTTAAGAAAAATTATACTTTTGAGTTTTCCTCTACTCCAAAATAGTGAAATGTTGAATTATCATCGATCAAATATGCTACTATATACAAGAATTATATTCTTTTAGGATTAATTAATTTCATATTTTTAACACACCAAAAAGATATAATTATTGTATATAGTAGCATATTTGATCGAAGATAATTCAACATTTTACTATGTTGGAGTAGAGAAAAACTCAAAAGTATAATTTTTTTAAGAGAGAAATCGGATAATTAAGGGTAGAAGTGATTATTTTTTGATATAGAATAAATATAAAAAAATTGTTAAGTTAATGAGGTAATTGATACTTCTATTTTTAAATTTTTTTATGTAAAACGTAAAAATTTATTACATAGAGAAAAAAATAAATTATTTGAACTACATATAAAATATAAATAAATTTAACTAATAAAAAAATTCATAATTATTATATGTAAAAAGAGGAAAAAGTAGAAGTGATGGGACATTTGTGGAAAAAAGAATTGTGGGTGGGGGACCACTGCTATAAAAAAGTTAAGAACGTAACTTTTTGTTATGTTGAACAACTCATTTTTAGTATCTTTTTAATTGATATGATAATTCACTGCATTTTTTTCCTCGGTCACCGTGTAAAATGTAAGAAATTCTCATGTTTTATATTTTTTTATAAAATGTAAGAATTTTTTAATTGTAAAAGTCAACTCCATTAATTGATCGTTAAGAAAAAAATAGAAAACGTAATAAATTATTACGTTTAGCCTATTTTGATACTTTTTAAATAGGTGACCTATTTTGGTCACTTCTTAAATTCTGTGGCTCATTTTGGTTCTGAGTTCACATATATCTTATCTATTTAATAATTTCAATAGATGGGTCATATGTTGCAACAATTTAGTCATCTGTTGCAACAGATGTCTATATTTGTTGGATAATTTTCAATAGATGAGTTAGCTATTGCAACAGGTTAGTCATCTGTTGCAACATATGTCTAGATATGTTTGGTCATTTTCAACAAATGTCTTTAACTGTTTGGTATTTTCCAACAGATTACTCATCTATTACAACATGTTAATTGAAATCGTAATTGAACTTATCAATTCATCTTTAATTTTAGTTAAATCAATATTGTTATTACTAATAATGTCTTAATTTGAATCATTTCAAATAAAATTGGTCAATTAACACTTTACTCAAGACGAATACACTTAGATGATTATGTAATTACTATGAGATTAATTGAAATCGTAATTAAATTATCAATTCATCTTTAATTTTAGTTAAACCAATTTAGTTGTTACTAATAATTACTTAATTTTAATTATTTCAAATCAAATTGGTCAATTGATCATTCTACTTAAGATGAAACACTTAGTTGATTATGTAATTACTATAAAATTAATTGAAATTGTAAGTGAACTTACTCATTCATCTTTAATTTTAGTTAAGTCCATATAGTTATTTCTAATTATGGCTTGGTTTGAATCATTTCAAATAAAATTGGTCAATTGATCGCTCAACTCAGGACGAACACACTTAGTTGATAGTGTAATTATCATGAGATTAATTGAAACTGTAATTGAACTTATTAATACTAGTTAAATCAATTTAGTTATTATTAATATAATGGCTTAATATGAATCAATAGATGACTAAGATGTTGCAAAAGATGAGTAATCTGTTGAAAATGACCAAACAGATAAAGACATCTGTTGCAACAGATTAGTCATCTATTGCAACAGATTAGTAATTTGTTGGAAAGAACAAACAGATAAAGTCATATGTTGCAACAGATTTGTCATCTGTTGCAAATGAACTACCGATAAAGACATTTGTTACAACAGATGACTAATCTATTGCAACATATGTGTATAGCTGTTTGATAATTTTTAACAAATGACTCATCTATTGCAACAGATTAAATCTGTTGCAATAGGTTATACACTTAAATGATCATGTAATTACTATGAGATTAATTGAAATTTTTATTATTAAATCAATTTGACTATTACTAATAATGACTTAATTTGAATCATTTCAAATAAAATTAGTCAATTGATCACTCTACTCAAAACGAACACACTAAGATGATCGAGTAATTAATATGAGAATAATTGAAATCGTAATTGAACTTATCAATTCATCTTTAATTTTAGTTATATCAATGTAGTTATTACTAATAATATCTTAATTTAAATCATTTCAAATAAAATTGGTCAATTAACACTTTACTCAAGACGAATACACTTAGATGATCATGTAATTACTAACTATGAGATTAATTGAAATCATAATCAAAATTATCAATTCATATTAAATTTTAGTTAAATTAATTTAATTATTACTAATAATTGCTTGATTTTAATTATTTCAAATAAAATTGGTGAATTGATCATTCTACTTAAGATGAAACACTTAGTTGATTATGTAATTACTATAAAATTAATTGAAATTGTAAGTCAACTTACTAATTCATCTTTAATTTTAGTTAAATCAATATAGTTATTTCTAATTATGGTTTGGTTTTAATCATTTCAAATAAAATTGGTCAATTGATCACTCAACTCAGGACGAACACACTTAGTTGATAGTGTAATTACCATGAGATTAATTGAAACTGTAATTGAACTTATTAATACTAGTTAAATCAATTTAGTTATTATTAATATAATGGCTTAATATGAATCAATAGATGACTAAGATGTTGTAAAAGATGAGTAATCTGTTGAAAATGACCAAACAGATAAAGACATCTGTTGCAACAGATTAGTCATCTATTGCAACAGATTAGTAATTTGTTGGAAATAACAAACAGATAAAGTCATATGTTGCAACAGATTTGTCATCTGTTGCAAATTAACTACCGATAAAGACATTTGTTACAACAGATGACTAATCTATTGCAACATATGTGTATATCTGTTTGATAATTTTTAACAAATGACTCATCTATTGCAACAGATTAAATCTGTTGCAATAGGTTATACACTTAAATGATCATGTAATTACTATGAGATTAATTGAAATTTTTATTATTAAATCAATTTGACTATTACTAATAATGACTTAATTTGAATCATTTCAAATAAAATTAGTCAATTGATCACTCTACTCAAAACGAACACACTAAGATGATCGAGTAATTAATATGAGAATAATTGAAATCGTAATTGAACTTATCAATTCATCTTTAATTTTAGTTATATCAATGTAGTTATTACTAATAATATCTTAATTTAAATCATTTCAAATAAAATTGGTCAATTAACACTTTACTCAAGACGAATACACTTAGATGATCATGTAATTACTAACTATGAGATTAATTGAAATCATAATCAAAATTATCAATTCATATTAAATTTTAGTTAAATTAATTTAATTATTACTAATAATTGCTTGATTTTAATTATTTCAAATAAAATTGGTGAATTGATCATTCTACTTAAGATGAAACACTTAGTTGATTATGTAATTACTATAAAATTAATTGAAATTGTAAGTCAACTTACTAATTCATCTTTAATTTTAGTTAAATCAATATAGTTATTTCTAATTATGGTTTGGTTTTAATCATTTCAAATAAAATTGGTCAATTGATCACTCAACTCAGGACGAACACACTTAGTTGATAGTGTAATTACCATGAGATTAATTGAAACTGTAATTGAACTTATTAATACTAGTTAAATCAATTTAGTTATTATTAATATAATGGCTTAATATGAATCAATAGATGACTAAGATGTTGTAAAAGATGAGTAATCTGTTGAAAATGACCAAACAGATAAAGACATCTGTTGCAACAGATTAGTCATCTATTGCAACAGATTAGTAATTTGTTGGAAATAACAAACAGATAAAGTCATATGTTGCAACAGATTTGTCATCTGTTGCAAATTAACTACCGATAAAGACATTTGTTACAACAGATGACTAATCTATTGCAACATATGTGTATATCTGTTTGATAATTTTTAACAAATGACTCATCTATTGCAACAGATTAAATCTGTTGCAATAGGTTATACACTTAAATGATCATGTAATTACTATGAGATTAATTGAAATTTTTATTATTAAATCAATTTGACTATTACTAATAATGACTTAATTTGAATCATTTCAAATAAAATTAGTCAATTGATCACTCTACTCAAAACGAACACACTAAGATGATCGAGTAATTAATATGAGAATAATTGAAATCGTAATTGAACTTATCAATTCATCTTTAATTTTAGTTATATCAATGTAGTTATTACTAATAATATCTTAATTTAAATCATTTCAAATAAAATTGGTCAATTAACACTTTACTCAAGACGAATACACTTAGATGATCATGTAATTACTAACTATGAGATTAATTGAAATCATAATCAAAATTATCAATTCATATTAAATTTTAGTTAAATTAATTTAATTATTACTAATAATTGCTTGATTTTAATTATTTCAAATAAAATTGGTGAATTGATCATTCTACTTAAGATGAAACACTTAGTTGATTATGTAATTACAATAAAATTAATTGAAATTTTAAGTCAACTTACTAATTCATCTTTAATTTTAGTTAAATCAATATAGTTATTTCTAATTATGGTTTGGTTTTAATCATTTCAAATAAAATTGGTCAATTGATCACTCAACTCAGGACGAACACACTTAGTTGATAGTGTAATTACCATGAGATTAATTGAAACTCTAATTGAACTTATTAATTCATATTTAATTCTAGTTAAATAAATTTAGTTATTACTAATATAATGACTTAATAAGAATCAATAGATGACTAACATATTGCAAAAGATGAGTAATCTATTGAAAATGACTAAACAGATAAAGACATCTGTTGGAAATGACCTAACAGATAAAGACATCTGTTGGAAATGACCAAACAAATATAGACATATGTTGCAACAGATGACTAACGTGTTTCAATAAATGACTCATCTATTGAAAATTATCAAACAAATATAGACATCTGTTACAATAGATAACTAAGTTGTTGCAACAGATGACTCATCTGTTGAAAATTATCAAACATATAGGATATATGTTGGAAAATAATTTAAAATAGTAAAGCTCAGATGTTTTTAACAGAACTCAAATGTTTGCCCCCTTGTCTAAGGTCTTGTCTTTAATTTTAGTTAAATCAATTTATTTATTACTAATAATTGCTTAATTTGAATCATTTTAAATAAAATTTATCAATTGATCATTCTATTAAGGACGAATACATTAATTGAAATTGTAAGTGGACTTTTCAATTCATCTTTAATTTAGTCAAAATTAATTTATTTATTACTAATAATGACTTAATTTGAATCATTTGAAATAAAATTGATCGATTGATCACTCTCCTCGAGATTAATACACATAGTTGATCATGTAATTACTATGAGCTTAATTGAAATTGTAAGTGAACTTATCAATTCATCTTTAATTTTAGTTTTATCAATTTAGTTATTACGAATAATGGCTTAATTTGATTCATTTCAAATAAAATTGATAAATTGATCACTCTAATCATGACGAATACACTTAGCTGATAATTTAATTACTATGAAATTAATTGAAATTGTAAGTTTATCTTTAATTTTAGTTAAATCAATTTAGTTATTACTAATAATATCTTAATTTGAATTATTTCAAATAAAATTGGTCGATTGATCACTCTACTCGGAACGAATACACTTAATTAATCATGTAATTACGATGAGATAAATTGAAATTGTACGTGAACTCATTAATTCATGTTTAATTTTAGTTAAATCAACATAGTTATTACTAATAATGGCTTAATTTGAATCATTTAAAATAAAATTGGTCAATTAATTATTCTACTAAGGATGAAACACTTAATTGATCATTTAGTTATTGAGATTAATTGAAATCGTAATTGAACTTACTAATTCATCTCTAATTTTAGTTAAATCAATGTAGTTATTTCTAATAATGTTTTAATTTGAATTATTTCACATAAAATTTGTCAATTCATCATTCTACTTAGTGCGAAACACTTAATTGATCATGTAATTATTATGAAATTAATTGAAATCGTAATTGAACTTACTAATTGTCACACCCCTTTTTTTACGTACTCCACAAAAGAGATTTATTTTAAGGGTCTAAAGAGTTTTATTATTTAAGTGACAAGAAATGAAAATTTATTTCGGAAAAGGATTATTTACAATTTTTATTCAGAGTCGCCACTTGGCATAATCCGGTGTGCCAAGTCACCTTTGAAAAATCCTTTTCGAAACCATTTTGACTCTTAAATTGGTTTGCGAATAGAGACTCCGGCCAAGGAATTCTGTTGACCGAGGGGAAGGTGTTAGGCACCCCTCGATCTCGTGGTTCAACAACGGTCGCTTGGTAGAGTGTATCGATTATTTTGGCATTACGAAATGTATAAACTCCACAAAAGCATGCAAAATAATCAAACAATAAACAAAACAAAACAATCCAAAATGTAAAAGTCCAGTCCAATTATACAGTCCAAAAATAAATAATGCGAAAATATAAATCTAGTCTACTCTAGACTACTCTCTACCGCTTCACCCGACGCCTCGGGCCTTCACCACGAACATCTTCCAAGTACAAGGTACTTCAGGGCATTCCATGGTGAATAAATATATACAGATACTTCGGGGCATTCCCCGACCAAATTAATACAATAGATGTCAATGTATAAATCAAAACCATTCCACGAACATTTCACCATTCAACAATCACAAATTCTACATCTTGCCTACCCAACCTACCTTTGCCTAAACCAATTTGCGTATCACGATACTACTAAGTTCAATTAGCGCTCGTTTCAAGTTAAACACACAAAGAAATCAACTAATCCAAATCATCAATTATATCAAATTTTAATTCTCGCCCCCCAAGTCCATTTTAACCATATTTATGTTTAAACCAAATTAAACCAAAAGTCTTTAATCAATCCAAATTCACCATTTTATCAAATTCTCAATTCCACCCCAATTTTCATTTGAATACTAAATTTTCACAATTCACCATTTCTATTTCAACGACCCACAATCACTTTTCAACGACATTAAACAACGAGTCAATATCACAATAACAACCTATCACCAATCAAAACAACATGCATTCATCCCCAACAAGTATCAAACAACATCCGAAGCTTAATCCAAACACCAAAACATAGCAAACAATAAAATAGAAGAGGAAAAGAGTGGAATTGGACCTTTCGATAGTCAATTTCGTGGATAATAATATTTAAGAAGGCCCGGATTTCAGAACTCGGAACAGAACCTCAATAGTGACGAATCCCAACTTCGATATCAAGGACTTTGAAACCCAAAACTGGTCGAGATGAATAGAAAACCAGATCCCGAACTAGGAACGACAAACGGTGAACCCAAAACCCAATTTCGATAATGAATCAACCAGATAGACAAACCCGAATCTACAAAAAATCCAAGAGGAAATGAACACCCGCACGACTTGAACTCCGGTAAGCTAACAGTGGCCAAAAGTCAACGGAAGTAGGTCAGACTTTGGAAAGTCTTTGACGTCTTGATGTTTTTCCAGCTAATCGGTCGAAGAACACAGTTCCGGCGACCCCTAGCGTTTTCCGATTAGATTTTGGTGCTGATTCCAGTGCGATTGCACCGATGTTGTCGTCTCTTTACCAAATCTCTCAAAATTCTCTCCATTTTTACTCCGTTTCTTGTTATTTCTGTGGAGAAGAAAGGGAATTTTTCCCTCTAATGTGCTGTGAGTGGAATTATTGATGACCAAACTAAAAAAAATGAAGCTCTGCCTTTGTGTTCCCTTTTTTTTTGTTTGTGAACCCAGAAGAAGAAGAAGAAGAAAAGAATGGTGTATATTGTTCTTCAAGGTCCAAAATGAAAGAAGCCCCCTATTTCTGTGTATAATGTTGCGTGTTATCTGCGTCTGAGAGAGTATGTGTATGTCGTGTAAATGGTGAGGGTGAGTGTCGATCGGAAGAAAAGGAAGAAGATGAGTGTGTATTGTGTATGTTAATGGTGATGGAGTGGTTCGGTTCTTTTGGAGAAGAAAAGGAAAAAAAATTTGAGATGCGCTTTGTGTCCATGCCTGTATTCTAAGGGTGGCAACGGACCGGAACCGGAAACTCCGGACCGGAATTACCGGATCCGGAACGTTTCCGGAACCTCGTTACCGGGTTTTGTCTCCGGAACCGGAGTTACCGGAACCGGAATACCGGAATATATTCCCTGTTCGGACCGGTCCGGTAGCTACCGGAGTGGAACCGGAACGGACCGGTCCGATACCGGAACGTTACCGGAATTTTGGTCGGCTACCAGTTTTTTTTTTTTTTTTTTTTTTTTTTTTTAACTTTTAATTGAAATTGTAACTTAATTAAGATTAATTTATAAGTTAAATATATATATTTTTAACTTATATTGTTTATATAATTTATTAACTTTTTTTAATAAGTTTAAGTTGTAATTATTGTAAATATATGTTAAGTTAAAGTGAAATACTTAATATAATATATTTTTTTTCATAATTGCAACAAACAAATGAGAAAATTTAAAACAAAATTAGGCAAATATTTATTACAAAGATATTAAATGTAAATCTAATCTACGCAGCCACCTTCTAGGAAGGGTTCTGTGTGAATTAGATTTCTATTGTACAATCTTATTAATATCTAAATTGTCTATAATTTTTTTGGCGTAATTTTTCTAATTCTTCGACGGATAAATCCTCCGGAATTGGTCTATTTCCTTGTTGCTCCATTGCTTCCATTCCATCATCACTATTTTCGTCAAAAATTTCATCTATTTCTTCTTCAATATGGGGCGGTAGTTTGGGGAGCCCAAAATTTCTTCGTTCGGCATTGATCCAATCTCTAAATAATACCGAAATCTCCAAACTATCCCTTGCTAATGAATACCGATGATCTCCTATTATAAATCTTCCTGCGCTGAAAGCTTGCTCCGAAGCAACTGAAGAAGCTTGAGCTGACATCTTAAAAGACTTTTGCCAACAAATCTCTTTCTTTTCACTTTTCACGTTTCTCTTGAACTCTCTATTGCCTTACGGTGCTTGTGAGGGTTTTCACTAATAAGACTCTCTCATTTTCATTTTCTCTCAACTCACCATCGCCTTATAATGCCCACGAGGGTTTTCACCAATAAGACTCTCTCATTTTTATTTCTCTCCACTCACCATCGCCTTATGGTGCCTGCAAAGGTTTTCACCAATAAGACTCTCTCATTTTCATTTTCTCTCAACTTGCCATCGCCTTATGATGCCCACGGGGGTTTTCACCAATAAGACTCGCTCATTTTTGTATTTCTTTCCTGATTTCTTATGCTGAGGGAGACAAGTGGTACTTCACAAGGTATCATCATATCCATTACATACATAGCCTTAACATTATTAAAAATTGATCTGAAGGACTTTCTTTAGTTGTAACTTGGCGTTTGGGTTAAGGTTAGAAAAGATGGTAAGGAGCTGAAACGATACTTGAAGTGGGGGTGGGACTTACAACTTTTGGATTCGACTCAAACAACACATTAACTCATGCCCCAGCTTTGTTGACTGGGTGAAGCTTAAATCTTTATTTGGTTGGACCGAGCCCAAAATAGGGCAGCCTACGTATCTCACTCCCGAGAGAGGGGAATCAGGTCGGACGTAGTTCCATCAACTTATTCTTTATTTTGATTTGATTTTTTCTTTTATTTTCGAACTCTTTCTTTTATTCTTATTTTCTTGACATTTATCTTTGACTCTATTTTGATTCCAAAAGAGGGATATGAAAGAAAAATAAAACGAAGCTCAAACGGGTAAACAAAGGATGACACAGTGTTTGGATAGAAGAATAAAATGCCTTCATTAAATCAATCTTCAAAAATGCAAGTACTAAACATGCAATAAAATCAACAAAGGATCAAATATCATACATAGTATCTTTTGACCGCATCAGCATTGATAGCCATTTTTGCCATTTTGCTTTCAATATCTGTCAAATATAAGGCTCCATTGGGCAACACTTTCTTCACAACGAAAGGACCTTGCCAGTTAGGGGAGAACTTGCCTTTCGCTTTAACCTGGTGAGGAAGGATACATCTCAATACCAACTGACCAACTTCAAAATTCCTAGGACGGACCTTTTTGGTATACTCTTGAGCCATCCTCCTCTGATACAACTGGTCATGACACACAGACGTTAGCCTTTTTTTCTCAATCAAACTCAAATGTTCCGGTCGGGTTTTTACCCATTCGTCATCATCAATCTCTGCTTCTACAATGACTTGAAGAGAGGGAATTTCAACTTCTGCAGGGATAACTGCTTCTGTCCCATACACCAATAAATATGGAGTTTCCCCTGTTGAAGTGCGAACAGTGGTGCGATAACCTAGCAATGCAAATGGTAACTTTTCATGCCACTGTCTAGACCCTTGTACCATTTTTTGCGGTATCTTTTTTATATTCTTATTGGCGGCTTCTACAACACCATTGGCCTTTGGGCGATATGGAGTAGAATTTCGATGTGCGATCTTACACTATTGACATACTTCTTGCATCAAATAACTATTGGGATTGGCAGCATTGTCTGTAATGATCATCTTAGGAATTTCAAATCTGCAAATGATATTGGCATGAACAAAGTCCACCACCGCCTTCTTTGTCACTGACTTGAAAGTTACTGTTTCTACCCACTTTGTGAAGTAGTCAATGGCTACCAAAATGAATCTATGTCCATTTGATGCCTTCGACTCAATCGGTCCAATCACATCCATTCCCCAAGCCACGAATGGCCATGGAGCGGCCATTACATGCAACTCAATAGGAGGAGATCGTATCAGATCACCGTGTACCTGACATTGATGACACTTTCAAATAAATTGAATAGAATCTTTTTCCATAGTAAGCCAGTAATAACCTGCTCGAAGAATCTTCTTTGACAAGACATAACCGTTCATATGCGATCCGCATACTCCAGAGTGTATTTCAACCATGATTGTCGAGGCTTCTTTTGCATCTACGCACCTTAAAAGTCCCAGATCTGGGGTTCTTTTATACAAGATTCCCCCACTTAAGAAAAATCCACTAGCCAAAGGCCTAATAGTCCTCTTTTGATCGTTGGTGGCATATGATGGGTATTCTCCTGACTGAATGTACCGCTTGATATCCAAGAACCAAGGTTCTCCATCGAGCTCTTCTTCAACCCCTTTACAGTAAGCAAGCTGATCACGACTCTGTATATGTACTAGATCGATGTAGGCTTTATCAGGATATTGGAGCATTGAAGACAAAGTGGCTAAAGCATCAGCAATTTTATTATGAATCCTGGGAAT
The DNA here is from genome assembly GCA_030864225.1 of Capsicum baccatum var. pendulum. Lineage (NCBI taxonomy): Eukaryota > Viridiplantae > Streptophyta > Magnoliopsida > Solanales > Solanaceae > Capsicum > Capsicum baccatum. Next base: position 216,059,701 of record CM061559.1, on the reverse strand, counting down.
ATGCCTAAATTTTACTAACACAAAACGTTGACATAGCTCTTGCAAGCATTGTCGATACGGGATGAGCTTCAAATCTCGCGTCTCCCAATCGCCTTGAATTTGATGGACGAGCAAATCCAAATCTCCCAACACCAATAATTCCTGGACTCCCATATCAACAGCTAACCTCAAACCAAGAATGCAGGCTTCATACTCTGCCATATTTTTAGTACAGTAGAATCGAAGTTGTGTTGTTACCGGGAAATATTGTCCCGATTCAGAGATAAGAACCGCACCTATTCCGACTCCTTTCATTTTGATAGCTCTATCAAAGAATAACCTCCAACCTGGATCAGCATCTATAATGGCTTCATCGACACACGATACTTCTTCGTTAGGAAAATATGTCTTTAATGACTCATACTCTTTATCGATGGGATTCTCAGCAGGATGATCTGCCAAGGCTTGGACTTTCATGGCGGTCCGAGTCACATATACAATGTCGAACTCGGTAAGCAATATTTTCCACTTTGCCAATCGACCTGTCGGCATAGGCTTCTGAAAGATATACTTCAAAGGATCCATGCGAGAGATGAGATAAGTAGTATAGGATGAGAGATAATGTTTCAACTTCTGTGCTACCCAAGTTAGGGCACAACATGTCCTTTCAAGATAATAAATAGCCTGCTCCTTTTTGCCTGTGACATCATGTTGACCTAGGACACAACCGAAAGAATTGTCCATGACTGATAAATATAAGATCAAAGGCCTACCCGGATCTGGGGGTACCAGCACTGGCGGATTTGACAAATATCTTTTGATTCAATCGAACGCTTCCTGATATTCTTCAGTCCATTTTACTATAGAACTCTTTTTCAGTAACTTGAATATGGGCTCACAAGTGGTTGTGAGTTGAGCTATAAACCTGCTAATGTAGTTCAGTCTACCAAGCAAACTTATCACCTCCGTTCTATTCTTGGGCGGGGGAAAATCTTGAATGGCTTTGATTTTTGAGGAATCCAATTCAATTCCCCGACGACTAACTACAAACCCCAACAGCTTTCCAGATGGAACTCCAAATACACATTTTGCCGGGTTGAGTTTGAGATTATACCTACGAAGCCTTTCAAAAAACTTTCTTAAATCTTTAACATGGTCGGCCTGACTTTTTGACTTAATAATCACATCATCCACGTAGACCTCAATCTCCTTATGCATTATATCATGAAACATAGTGGTCATGGCTCTCATGTATGTTGCTCCAGCATTCTTCAAACCGAATGGCATCACTCAATAACAATAAGTTCCCCATGGTGTGATAAAAGATGTCTTCTCCGCGTCTTCATCATCCATAATGATCTGGTGATATCTGGCATAGCAATCCAAAAAAAAGGCAACCTCGTGTTTAGCACAATTGTCTAACAAAATATGGATGTTGGGCAGTGGAAAATCATCTTTCGGACTTGATCTGTTCAAATCACGGTAATCAACACACACTCAAATTTTGCCATCTTTCTTTGGTACAAGAACAATGTTGGATAACCACATGGGATAGCGAGCTACTCGAATTACTTTGGCTTTAAGTTGTTTCATAATTTCCTCTTTGATTTTAATACTTACATCAGTTTAAAACTTTCTCAACATCTGTTTGACAAGAGGGAACACGGGATCGGTTGGAAATTTGTAAGGCACTAATTCAGTGCTTAAACCAGGCATATCATCATAAAACCATGCAAAAACATCCTTATAATCAATTAATGCTTGAATCATTCCATCTTTTAGCTGTGGCAAAACATGTATACTGATTTTAGTTTCCCTAACATCTTCTTGATCCCCTATATTTATTGGCTCAGTCTTATTCAAATTAGGATTCGGTTTGTCTTCAAACTGTTCCAACTCTTTGCTTATTTCTTCTAGTGCTTCTTCTTCATCATATTCCCCATCCTGCTTCATTACATCTTGATTAGTTTGGATTTTAAGATCAGGCTGAAAATTCCGCATGCATGTCATGTCATTAGAATCAGCATAAAGAGAACAGTGTAAAAAAGAAAAACAAAATATATTAGACATGAAACAAAAGGGACATTGCATTTCATTAAATAAAAAAATAGAAGGGTTTAAACATAGATGCAAACATAACATAAACAAACTAAAATCCGAATTACAACTCTGAAATAACTCGGATAAACAGAAAGAAAAACAAAATAAACTACTAAAACTCCCTCCTGACGTGGAGAGGAGTGACTTCCCAATTATTGAGCCGGACAGCTGGACCTATGAATTGCACGTCTGCCATACTGGTACCTTCTCCTGCTTCGACCATATCAACTTCAATAAAAAAGTTCTGGAAGTCATCAACCAATTCGACTTCAAATTCCATATGCTTTGTGACACCGCTCTTAACAAATAATTTACTGAGTAGTGGCATTGGGCGAGGGAGTGACCATGTTTCCTTTTTCCTTCCCTTGGCTTTCTTCAGATCTTCATCCGTAGGCTTAAATCCCAGACCAAACGTGCCCATGTTCTCGCTCGGACATATGGGATGAACCATACCGTGCTGAGACACTCCCAAACCCTTTCCTGTCTTAAATTCATATTTCCAAAGTTCACTCACCATCATGATAGAAGCAGAAGACAATTTCGATCCTGGTATAGCCTGACATTCAAGGATACGATTCACTGGCACTTTATCAAAAATTTGATAGACGAACGTCTCCTCTACGTTATTTGCTTTAGTAAGAGACAAGGGAGAATCTTCGTAGGCTGACAAATCTCCTTCACCGTGAATAACTACTTCTTTCCTGTCATGCTCAAACTTAATCATTTAGTGCAGCGTAGATTCAACCGCCTTGGCCTTGTGGATCAAAGGCCTTCCTAACAACAGATTGTAAGAGGAGTCTACATTCAATACTTGAAATTCTATGGCGAACTCAACAGGCCCTATGGTCAATATTAGTTCTATTTCGCCAATGGAATTTGATTTTGCACCATCGAAAGCCCTAATACATACATTGTTGGGCCTGATCCTGTCAGCACCAATATTCAAATTTTGCAAAGTAGAAATAGGGAAAATATTTGCACCTGAACCTCCATCAATCATAACATGAGTGACGTAGAAATCTTCACACTTCACTGTAATATAAAGGCCCTGGTTATGCCCTGTACCTTCAACAGGCAATTCATCGTCAGAAAAGCTGATCCGATTGACCTCAAAGATTTTTCCAACCATTTTCTCAAGTTGGTTGATTGTAATCTCCCTAGGAACATATGCTTCATTTAATAGCTTCAGTAAAACATCACGATGCTCCTTGGAGTGCAACAGCAAAGATAAAAGGGAAATTTAAGCAGAGGTTTTCTTCAATTGGTCCAATATTGAATACTCTGGTAATTTCATCTTTTTCAAAAATTCTTCAGCTTATTCTTCGGTGATAGGTTTTTTGATAGATGATGGTCCACTCACCGTTGGCTTGGACTTTCTTAAGCTTTCAGGCACGAAGCATCTTCCTGACCTAGTCAAACCTCCTACCTCATCTACATCCTCCACAACTTCTTTCCCGTGATAGGTCATCACAGTCCGCCCATAATTCTAGGGAACCCTTTTCGTATCAACTATCGGAGGTTGGGTCACCGGTTTAAGGACAATAGGTGCTGCCCGTGCTTCTTTCACCGTCGAAATGGGCTAACTCAGAGCTCCCACCACTGTCAACTTAGGTTTATCCTGACTTGAATCAACATACCTTCTGGCACCTTGTACTGTGATCAGGGGTTTCTTTGTGTTTTCTTGGGCTTTATCTTCTTTCATTCTTTCTCGGTTCAATGACATTGCTTTCAAATACTCTGCTACATTCACCGATTTCTCCTCAATGGTCTGTATCTTGAAAATAGGATTATAACCCCTCGAAGACTCTTTCCCGTCATATATCAATTCTAACATATTGGCTTCAGCATGGGTTGGCAACAGATTTTGGTTAATGTTTGGACCCTCCGGGGCCTGGACCAGCATCTGATTTGTGTCAATTAAATCTTGGACAACTCTCTTTAAATGCCAACATTTCTCGATATCATGGCCTGGCATATCAGAACAGTACACACACCTTAAAGAATAATCGAGATTCCTCAGCGGTGGATTTGAAAGCCTTCCTTGAATTGGGCTTAAAACTTTCAACTTTCTCAACCTATCAAACAAGCTAGCATATAATCCCCAAGAGGTGTAAATTGATTTTTGACCGCCTTCTCTTTCTTATACTAGGTCCTAGGCTAAAAGCTGGGTCTGGAGGGGTTTTGGTAATTTGTGGAGCGAATGGGTGATTTTGTGGAGTTTGCGCACGCCACTACGGGTAAGAAGGGGTTTGGGCATATGGCTGCACGCTATATACTGGGTACGGGGGTGGTGGAATGGAATATAAAGGGTTTTGTGGAGGGTAGTAATGGTAGGGAGGAATATATGGATCTTGGGCGTAGACTTGGTCTTGGGATTGGGGATAGGCTCGAGGTGGTCTTTTGGGATAGGAATGGGTTCCAGCTACGACAGTCGCTACATCCTCTTTCTTCTTTTTACCTCCAAATGCGCCAGATCCTCCTTGAATCGCTTGTGTGGTAGCTTTTAATGCGGCAAAACTCACTATTCAGCCGGTCTTAATCCCGTCCTCTATCATCTCCCCCATTTTGAGGACTTCCATAAAAGATTTTCCCATTGCCGGAAGTAAATGCGGAAAATAGGTCTCATCTTGCGCCTGAATGAAAACTTCTACCTACTTACTTTCTTTCATTGGAGGCTTTACCCTGGCGGCCTGTTCACGCCTCCTTATCGCGTATTCCCTCAAACCTTCAGTGCTCTTTTTCTTCATATTGACCAAGGATTTTTCGTCCGGAATCAGGTCGATGTTATACTGAAAATGTCGAACAAATTTAGAAGACAAATCATCCCAGCTGTTCCATTTATCGATATCTCGATCGATAAACCATTCTGAGGCCAGATCAAAAAGACTCTCACCAAAGAAGGCCATTAGCAGTTCTTCCTTTCCTCCTGCAGCCTTCAACTAGTTGTAATAGCGTCTTAAGTGTGCCACGGGATCACCGTGTCCTGCATACTTCTTGAACTTAGGCATATTAAAACCGGGGGGAAGGTTGATGTCTGGGAACATGCAAAGATCCTTATAGGAAACACTCCTATAATCTCTGATTCCTTGCAAGTTCCTCATAGCTTCTTCTAAACTTTTCAATTTTCGGGCTATAATAGCCGTTTTCTCTGCTGCGACAGGTTTCTCCGTATCAAATGGAAATGCAGGCGGCTAAGTGTACCCATACGGTTCATTCATTTGCAAAGTAGGCTCAGGGGCATAATACTGACTATCTGGAACCTTCAGTACTGGCTCACTGGCAGACCTAGGAAGCCTCATTGTGGGACACACAATGTATATGGGAGTTTTATGTGGTGGCGGAGCCACGACTACCGGTGTGATCGGTGGCGCTGACTGAGCAGCTGGTCTTGATTGGGGAGCTGCCAAGGGCACACCAGAATTGCCAGGATAATAATGTCGCGGAGTGAATCCTGGCGCGTGATCAGGTGACTCAGTAGGAGCAGAGAATTGTGCCTGAGAGAGCGGTGGGCAATTAGAGATATTCCTAAGACCTTCAGGGAGCGGAGGAGGAGGCATTCCGCTGGCCCATGCCCGGTGTAAATCTATCAATTGTTGCCTGAGCCTTACTACCTCATCATTATGTTCAGAACTTTCTTCCCTGTGATCCTGATCCGGGTCAATGAGCGAATTTTCAATCTCCCTGCTAGCCATGGTGAGCCTTGCTTTGGATCTACTGAAGTATGGGTGACTAGCCAGAGTGCTGCAAACCTACCACTGTTATCTGAAAGAACATGCTCATCAAAGACGACATCCGTTAGGATTAGGGCACACAAACAAGCATGGGAGTCACATTGGTAAAATTATCCTAAATTCATGTTCATTTCTACCAGCTTTTGAGGGTAGCGAGGTCATTTTAACATCATCCTGATTTTTGTCTACACTCTTTTTTTTTTACACTTATTATTATTATTATTATTTCGTATCCATCTCTATTATTTTCCTTTCTCTTGTTATCTACCTTTATTTTATCATTCTTTATGGCTTTTGTTTTTCCTTAAAAGAGGAAAAATAATGAAAAACAACGAAACAAAATGATTAGATCGAACCCAAAAGTAGGTTGCCTGTATCATGTTGTACATGAATCAGATCTAGCGTAGTTCGGGCAGCATGTGCATAAACATTTTTTTTTTGCGAAAACGAAAATAAACAAATCAAGGAAAGACGTAACCTCATAACATTTTGAAGAAAGAAAACAACAAAACGTACAAAGTTTGGGACCACTTTAAAACTAAAATACGAAACAACATTCTAAACCCCTAAGATGACATAGGTGAAATTACTAACAAAGATTCTAATGCCAAAAACAACTTGACTTCGACTTAAAGCAGACACCACCCTACAATGACAGACACATAAAAGACTCAAACTGAATAAAGATAAGAAAAGCTCTTTCAGACTGGTGCTCTGCGTGATGACCCTGGCTGAGATGGACCCGCCTCTGAAGTTCTCTTTCTTCCATTTAAACTTTGTAACATATCCTGTAAAGACACCCTGATACTGGGGAAAAAGCTTCGGGCCCGTATTCCTGCTTCATGAGGAGTGCACTTAGAAAGATTATTCTGACACCTTTCTACCGTCTTGAACAAATCTGTTAACTGAATTCTCAGTGTTTCCACTTTGGACCCTACACTTTCATTCTGATGGTCGTCTACTATGCATTCTTCCTGTATTCTCCCTCTAAGCTGCGCTAGTAAGGGTTGACTGATACCCCGAGGGATAGATTGAAGCCAGACCCTATATCCCTGAGTGTACCCCGGATTATCCAAACTTTCTTTGAGTGTGTCCACACCCAGCTTTGTTGCATGCTTCTAAAACTGCTCATACTTGCTCTCACCTAAGGCTTGGTCCTTGAAGTACTCAATATCCTTTAGAAGATCCACTGCTGGTGGCACGTCCTGCAGCCTACCCAACTGGCGCATTACCCTATAAGGACTGTATGGTCTAGTACAATTGAGCCCTAACATAACTAGAGGGAGTTGCGTCTGACAACCCAAAAATACTATCTTTGGGCGAAGCCACAGATAAGTCCACAAAATGTTATCCCTGGTTCTTGATTCAATAAATTCAATCCAAGCCTCGACTCCCACGGGTAGCGAGAATTTATCCAAACACAACCTGGAGTCTATGGCTTTCACTCGATTGGGAATACAACGATCTAAAACGTCTGGTCTAACTAAAGAAGGCGCATGCAAATGCTCTATCATCCATAACTGCAATATCAGGTTACTGCCCTAAAAAAATCTCCTTCCCCCTTTAACTTCGGTTAAAGCCTTATATATTTCTGTTAAGATCATGGGTATGAGAGTGAACCTGCCCTTTTGATTAATGCCCTTGTCGTTTTGATCCTTATGAAATAGGGCCATCACCACAGATTGCAAACAGGTATTAATACGTCTTTATTCTAGTGGAAACACTACAGTACCTAACAAAACGAGGGTGGAGACTTCAAGACGCTTTCTCTCCCACTTCTCCTTAGTCACATGAAATTCATCCCAAAAGTAATCAAAACCTTCCAAGGGCCCGAATCTAGCGAACAAAAAATCTAGGGAAACCCATGAGTCACTTAAACAACCCAAACGGATACCTTTACTTTTTAAACCACAAGACTGCAAAAATCTCACGCTAGTATGATTTCGTGCTCGGATCATATCCTTATCGATATAGGGAAAATGCAACAAACCGGATATTTCTGCCAAAGTAGGAGTCATTTCACATTCCCCAAACCTGAACACCAAACTACTTGGATCCCAAAAGGTCAACAAAGCCTCTATTAAATTTGGACGAGGGGTAACATGCAGAAGTTCCGTAAGATCACCTAATATTTTAACCAGTTTCTGCTGATCAACATAGTTAAACATTTCCCCCCATTTGATTAAATTTTTGGGCACCTTGACAACCATCAGAACTCTAAACTTGGTGGACAAATCCATCCTGTAATAACACATAAGACGTTATCTCAAAAATTCGACAGGAGTAGAAGATTCCCAACCCTTAGAATTTTTGACGCAAGCACATGTCGATGGGACAGACCACATCCATGACTCCAATTTGCTGAAAAGAAGTACTGAACGAAATCAGTCTACTTGGCAAACAACACTAGATTACGGGGAGAGAGACCTAGGCTAATACTAAGACAAAGGCCGACACAAAAATTTATCGGACCCATGGAGGGTTGCCTACGTATCCCAACCCAAGGGAAGGGAATCAGGTATGCGTAGTTCATCCAGATTGGACAATTAACGATTAACTAATAAATTGATCCTAACTTAAGAGACACTACCAAAAACAAACAAAAAAACTTTTGGATTTTCAGCTAGACACTTTAACTAAGATTGACACCACCAATTATGAAGAAAAAAAATCTTTTTGGTATTTTTGTTTTTGACAAATAAGTAGAAAAGGCAAACAAACTTTTTTTTTTTTTTTGAATTTACGGAACTTTGAGAAGACAAATGCAAAACGTAAAAAAAATCTTTTTGAGTTTTTGGATTGAAGAACCAAAGCCATAAAGAATTCTAAAATAAACTACGACATTTCTCTTTTGTTTTTTTTCATTCTTTTCGACTCACTTTTTTCTATTTTCTTCTTTTCGTTTTTGCCTACGCACCTTACTCCTAATAATTTTTTTTTCTTTTTTCTTTTTTCAAAAATTAGTCCGTCAAATGACCACGTTACCCTTAAAAATCAACAGTTAGCACGTAGGGATGCTTTAGAGGGGAGTCTCCTACAAAGGGCCATGTGGGTCCCGCTAGGTCTCCGTATGATGCACATAAGCATGACCTAAAGGCTGACCTACGTTGTGGTTTACTAACAAGGCTGTTCGGGGGAGCGTATGGTCGATAGTGGTTGCTTTGCTTTCCACCTACTCCATAACACCGACGGTTCCCCCCCTAAAATAAGGGTGACTCAACTAGAGGTTGTGTACAACACGTGTACTACGGACTTGTTGCAGAAAGAAGGCCGGGGGGTGGACTCATGATGACAGATATAAAGCGGTAACACATAGGATAAATACTATAAACAAAGAGCACAAAAACGAACAAAAAGTAAAAAAACACCAACAATAATCATAAAAAATGCTTATACACTCGTAATGCCAAACAAAGCCGATACGACTCAAAAATAAGCTCAAATTCTCCTACTTGTAGGTCCCCAGCAGAGTCGCCAGAGCAGTCACACCCCTTTTTTTACGTACTCCCAAAAAGAGATTTATTTTAAGGATCCAAAGGGTTTTATTATTTAAGTGACAAGAAATGAAAATTTGTTTCGGAAAAGGGTTATTTACAATTTTTATTCAGAGTTGCCACTTGGCATAATCCGATGTGCCAAGTCACCTTTGGAAAATCCTTTTCGAAACCATTTTGACTCTTAAACTGGTTTGCGAACAGAGACTCCGGTCAAGGAATTCTGTTGACCGAGGGGAAGGTGTTAGGCACCCCTCGATCCCGTGGTTCAACCACGGTCGCTTGGTAGAGTGTATCGATTATTTTGGCATTACGAAATGTATAAACCCCACAAAAGCACGCAAAATAATCAAACAATAAATAAAACATAACAATTCAAAATGTAAAAGTCTAGTCCAATTATACAGTCCAAAAATAAATAATGCGGAAATATAAATCTAGTCTACTCTAGACTACGCTCTACCGCTTCACCCGACGCCTCGGGCCTTCACCACGAACATCTTCCACGTACAAGGTACTTAGGGGCATTCCCCGGTGAATAAATATATACAGATACTTCGGGGCATTTCCCGGCCAAATTAATACAATAGATGTCAATGTATACATCAAAACCATTCCACGAACATTTCACCATTCAACAATCACAAATCCTACATCTTGCCTACCCAACCTACCTTTGCCTAAACCAATCTGCATATCACGATACTACCAAGTTCAATTAGCGCTCGTTTCAAGTTAAACACGCAAAGAAATCAACTAATCCAAATCATCAATTATATCAAATTTTAATTCTCGCCCCCAAGTCCATTTTAACCATAATTATATTTAAACCAAATTAAACCAAAAGTCTTTAATCAATCCAAATTCATCATTTTATTAAATTCTCAATTCCACCCCAATTTTCATTTTAATACTAAATTTTCACAATTCACCATTTCTATTTCAACGACCCACAATCACTTTTCAACGACATTAAACAACGAGTCAATATCACAATAACAACCTATCACCAATCAAAACAACATGCATTCATCACCAACAAGTATCAAACAACACCCGAAGCTTAATCCAAACACCAAAACATAGCAAACAATAAAATAAAAGAGGAAAAGAGTGGAATTGGACCTTTCGATAGTCGATTTCGTGGATAATAACATTTAAGAAGGCCCGGACTTCAGAACTCGGAACAGAACCTCAATAATGACGAATCCCAACTTCGATATCAAGGACTTTGAAACCCAAAACTAGTCGAGATGAATAGAAAACCAGATCCTGAACCAGGAACGACAAACGGTGAACCCAAAACCCAATTTTGATAATGAATCAACCAGATAGACGAACCCGAATCTACAAAAAATCCAAGAGAAAACGAACACCCACACGACTTGAACTCCGGTGAGCTAACAGTGGCCAAAAGTCGATGGAAGTAGGTCAGACTCTAGCAAGTCTTTGACGTCTTGGTGTTTTTCTAGCTAATCGATCGAAGAACACAGTTTCGGCGACCCCTAGCATTTTCCGATCAGATTTGATTCCAGTGGGATTGCACCGATTTCACCGTCTCTTTGCGAAATCTCTCAAAATTCTCTCCATTTTTACTCCGTTTCTTGTTATTTCTGTGGAGAAGAAAGGGAATTTTTCCCTCTAATGTGCTGTGAGTGGAATTATTGATGACCAAACTAAAAAAAATGAAGCTCTGCCTTTGTGTTCCCTTTTTTTTTTGTCTGTGAACCCAGAAGAAGAAGAAGAAAAGAATGGTGTATATTGTTCTTTAAGGTCCAAAATGGAAGAAGCCCCCTATTTCTGTGTATAATGTTGCGTGTTATCTACGTCTGGGAGAGTATGTGTATGCCGTGTAAATGGTGAGGGTGAGTGTCGATCGGAAGAAAAGGAAGAAGATGAGTGTGTATTGTGTATGTTAATGGTGATGGAGTGGTTTGGTTCTTTTGGAGAAGAAAAGGAAAAAAAAATTGAGATGCGCTTTGTGTCCATGCCTGTATTCCAGTGAAGATAAAAAATATATAGGGGATCGGGTGGGGTTACGTGGGTGGGTATTGGGGTAGGGTAGGTGGGGTAGGGTATGGGGCATGGGGTAGTGATGTGTTGTCCAAAATTGATAGGAGGAGTGGTTAATTTTGTTACAAAACAATAATTGGGGATTAGGTTTGTTAGTGGGTTTGTTATTTTTGTATTTTTATGGGATATAATCATACGGGTGAGGGCACGTGGTAAGACAGGGATAAAAATGTGTAACTTGGGTCTTTGGGAGGGACAAAATTAGGTGTCTACATCATGCCCCCTTTTTTGCATATATATATATATATATAATTAGGGATAAAATTGACAAAAAAAATTAATGTGAGGACTACCAAAATCTCACATCCTCTCTTATATATAATTATCTCTTATAAGAGAGAATTATATATAAGAGAGAATGTGAGATTTTGGTAGTCTTCACATCAATTCTTTTTGTCAATTTTATCTCTAATTTAAATTTTAACTACTCTACAAATTTTCATCCATTTTAGTAAATTTGAACAATAATATGGGTTTATTAAATGCTACAAAAGTGATGAGTCATGGAAAAATGACACCATAAAGACTATTTGTACAATGAAGTTCAAAATTGATCTAAAGATTTATTGTCTTCTTTTTTGTAGAAATGTTTATTAAACTTACTTCATTTTTTCATTATTTCTTTATCATGGACAAGTAATTAATGTATTTTGATATTTCCTTTCTAAATCAGTGCATGCTTAATTATTAAATAAAAAATTGTATTTTATATATAGCTAAAAAATTTTGAAAATTCAATTTTAATTTTTTTTTTAATTTTAAAAAAACATAATTTAACTCTCCAAATATTAATGATATTATATAATGAAAAATGAGAGTAATTCTTTTTCACAGTTTTTGATGATGAATTTTTTTTAACAAAAAATGAGATTATCAACATTTTATAGAATTTAGGACAAAATAAGTAGTTTAACATGAAATATTAAAGCTACAAATTTAAGAAATAACAATATTGACACCTAATTTTTGCCCTCCATGACTAAATTTAATCCTGAGTTTTTTCAATTTTTAATAAAATCAAAATATTTATTTCATCTGAATAAAAACTTCTCAAAATAATTTGTGTACGTAATTTTGTCATTTTAAGTAGCGATTATATATTATCGTGCTCAGGGATGGCCTTGGCTCAGCGGTAAGCTTGCTTACCGTGGTGTGCCAGGGTCGGGGGTTCGAAACGCCCCTCCAGCGAAGCTGGGGTGAGGGCGCGTAGGTCAGGCCCGGAGTGGTCCCCCCCCTCCCCGACACCTACGGAGTAGGTATGAACCGGGTCATCCCCTTATTCTATGGAATATCAAATTTTAATTAAGGATTATTTTAAAAATAAATATGATGCTTAAAATCTTGATTTTAATATAATTTATTATCAAAATATGCGATGATCTTATTATATCAAGAAGCTCGAGAGTAAAAGAAGTATTAATTCATATCGAATTTCAATTTAATTTAGCCAATCTATTAGATTTGACCATAATTGAAATCAAATTGGCCATAATTGCAATGCAATCCGTCAATTAATTTTTAATTTTTTTCAAAATTAAATAAATTTGGCTAAATTTTAAATCCCAATTGGAGTTATATTTTAAATAACCTCAAAATTTCAAAAAACTCTCATAACTTCTACCCAATCCCACCAAAAAATAATTTTAAATTTGTACTACATGGTACAATTCCCCCTCAACCTTGTCTTTTTCCCAATTTTGAAATTCAAAAATTGTACTACAATTTCTCATCACATTATCTTCCACTTCACCTTATCTTCAATTTTAATATTCCAAAAACATCCTAAATGACTTTTCTCCCACATTGGTGGATGACAAGAAATAAATCTCCATCCTTTCCTATAAATACCTTTCTCCCACATTGGTGGAAATAAAAAGAAAATAAAACTTCATTCTCTCCTATAAATACTACCACTTCTTTGGTAGAAAGAGGGGTTGAAAAGTAAAAAAAAAAAAGGCTAGAAAGGTGAAAAATATCTTTTGAGAAAAATAATTATTTTTATTTAGTAAAACTTTTTGTTTCATAGAGTTGGTCGGCTAATAAAAAATTTCGAGTTGCCGGCGATGTTTTTTGGTGGTGGTTGATTCCGACGAAGCTCGTAGTCTCATTTTGCTTCTCCCCAAAAGGTAAACACACTTTTTTTTTTAGTTTTATTATCGTTTTCTTCTTCATCTTTTTTTCTTCTTCGTAGTTCGTAGTTATAATTTTATTAGCTGGGATTGTTTGCTGTAGATGGTCTTAAAGGCTATAGAATGTTGTGGTATCGATATTTTAATTATTTTCATATCTTGTTTAAACTCATTGTTGGTAGATATGTTTGTTTTTAGCATGTAAAGTTATTTTCTTTATGTTGAAAAGAATAGTTAATATTGATTGTTTTGTCTCTTGACTTTATTCTTTGATTGTTATGTATAAAGTTTTTGATCTTTGTTCAAAAGACGAACTCATGCCTTGTTAAATTCATTGTTGGTGGCTTTGTTTGTTTTAGCATGTAAAGTTGTTCCTTTTATGTTGAAAAAATAGTTATTATTGTTTGTTTCGCCTTAATAAAAATAGTAATTAGTTAAGTCAAGAATTTGTCATTTGCTTGCTAATTATTTTAATGGATTTCAAAATCCTCATATAAGAGATGAAGTGTTAGCTTTATTTTCCATCCAAGATGTTTATTCGTCTTTTGTTCTCATGTTATCTTGTCAAAATGATGAGAAAGTTCGGACTTTTGTGGCTAAATAGAATTATTTGAATATTTTTGACTCATGAATAGTATGATTGTTGAACAATATTTTACTTTTAAGAGATGCTAAACTTTTATTCTTGTTTTCTTAATTCGGATTGTTATATGTGTTTTTTGTGTATGTAAAGACTTGATTCATGTCTCCCTTTTATTCATAATATCAAAAGAGAATCAACGATGTCTTAGAAATATAAACCATGGGTCGTTACACGTTTTTTCATAAAATGTTGGTCGTAATTTAGACGTATGAATTTTCGTTAATGTCGCCTTAATTGAAATTTAAAGATTCTCTTTCTTGAAAAGTTAACCTTTATTTTCTTTTATTATATGGATTATTGTCTATGTTTTTTCAATTTTTAGACGTCATGAGTATTTTTCTTGTTACCTCATCCCTTTACTTTCGCAAGCTTACAATATTTGTTTCTCGCATTAATTCATTGAATATAGCCTTCTTCATTTTACCTTTATTCAATCTTAATATGAACATAAATCATGAGGCATGCAAGTGAATGTCTTTACTTTGTATTTTATCTATTGACTCTCACTCTGGTTATACGTATGCAAGTGTGCATATCATTATAATTCAAAAATTAATTCTTGATATTTTCTTTTGCTTTGAAATATGTAACTATTTTGCCTTGAACGTATATTAATTTCTTTATATTTTCTTTGAATGCAAAAAATATCTCTAGTCCAAATGGACTCCTCTCCTCTTGCATTTCGTAAAGGGTCAATGAGGCTCACCCCTTTAAGTCATGTCCGAAGTTTAAACCCAAGGTCCACTACATGGCTTACGGGTGCTAGAAGATAGACAAAGAAGGAAAATGGGTCAAAATCTATTGATGAAGTCACTAAGAGACTTGAAAAGTCTCGATTTTTATTATTGTCTTCTTTTATTCATTCATTTAGTCATTTATTTATTCATTTGGACCTCGAAGTCAAAGTTGTATTTTAATACAGGTGAAGCAGATTGTGGGCCAAAAAGGGCTCAAAAATATAGATTAGGACAGGTGATGATGGGCCGAAAGCCCAAATTAGTTTAGGACAAGTTTATTGGTTTAGGCCTAACGGCCTAAATCTTCTAATTCCTCCCTTTCTCCTTTTATGTGCTTATTTACTTTTCATTTGCTTAGACTTGGTTAAATCTCCTACTAAGTCATCAAAATTTATTTTCCTAATATCACTTTCTTTTAAAAAAACCAACTTCTCTATTTCAAAATTAGTCAAAGATAGTTTTCAAACAGTTCGGATAATCGCAAGTTAGCGGACATTTTAGGTGCCTTAAAAATCTTCTTAAAATATTAATAGGAACTGCTTACTCAAAATCTTCAAATTTAAACAATTTTTCTATTTTGGATCATTTAAAGTAACATATAAAGGTTTTCTTGATTCCTTTTCAAATAAATTAAGTGGCTACTCTCAAAAGTCAAAATTTTTGCAAAACAGAAATGACGACTCTGCTGGGGACTTTAACTAGGTTTTAACCAAATGTTTGATTTCATCTTTTGACTAATTGTTTAAATTGTTTACATGTTTATATGTTTTGATTTTGCGGAATTTAATTATTGCATCTCATAGCATAATCTGCATTGATTATTAAATTATTTTGGGATTTCGTGGATGTCCCGACCTCTGTTGTTCAACTCCAAATAAAGTGTTGGAAATACGACAGTTTATTATCATGTGAGGCGCCTGGTGGTTTTTCGTATTTCTAAATCCAAGTCATCCACTTGGAAACCTGGTTCAAACCCACTTTAAAAACCTAGGATAGAGCAAAACCAAAACCCTTTTAGGCATAATCCTAGGGCGACCCAATACCCGAAGGAGGTATTGGGCCCATTAGAAAACTTACCCTGCGTCTATTAACCCAGAGTCAATTACAGACGAATCATATTTATGTGTTGAAGAAATATATATTTATTTAATCCAATCCATTATCCTTTGGGGGTCGGGAGAAGACCTTCTTTGCTTACTTTCGTGTAAGGATGCCTCAATCACAAGCCAATTGAAGAAGGAAATTGGACATTTGATCCTTCGTTCTATCAAATCAATGCAATGAAAACGTCATGTCATCCATAGAAGTGCTTATTTCTATCCTAGTAAGATGGATAAGAGTATTTAGTTTATGTACGAACTATGTTTGACCTGAATTCCCAAGAAAGGGATACGTAGGCGGCCTATGTCGGCTTCGGTCAACCCCTTAGAAAAATTTATCCTTTTATTTCATGTATGAACTACGTTATGACCTGAATATCCAAGAAAGGGATACGTAGGCGGCCTATGTCGGCTTCGGTCAACCCATTAGATTTTTCTATATATATCCTTAGCGTAGTCCTGAACTACGTTCGACTTGATTCCTACTTCAATGGGATACGTAGGCACCCCAATGACTCGGTCATGTAACCCCAGAAAATAGAAACTGGGGCAGAATTTTCGAGAAGGAATCTCAAAAATTCACAAGAGGAAGATCATCATCCAACAAAGAGAACGAAGACCAACAAAGACTTTGGATCCTCTCGAGTTGATATCATATCAAACAACTTTAAGCTGGGGCATAAATTTTGAGGAAGGCCTCAAAATTTCCACCAAACACTGGAATATATTTCAAATTCTCCAGCACCAAAGGTCAAAGTCAAACTTTTGAAGTCACCAGCTGCGACAAAGTCTAGGTAGACTCAACCTCCAGCTATGATAGAACTGTTTGAAGAATCCTCCAACAATGATGATAAGTTTTGGAAATCCTCTATTGGATATAGTCAAAACTAAGAGAAAGACGCTCGTTGAGCTAGTACATGACATGATTGGCAGAGATTTTCTAAAGCTTTTACAGAAACTTTCGAAACTATTTTTTAAAATAAAGACTACTTTCAAAAATCTATACAAATCTTTTACTTAGTTATTTCCTAGGCGTCTATTGGAACAGGGAGCTGGGTGGAGGTACTGTAATACCCCGGGAAATTTTTCATTGAAATTTTGTGCGTAAACGTGTTGAGTTCTATCTTCTAGAATGAATTATAAATTTTTCGTGTGGAATGTCTTAGATTATGACCCACCATTGCATAGATTATCGAATAATATTTCCAACGATATGTGGATCATCCAAAACGGACACCCGAGCGATGAGTTATGAACATTTCGATCGAACCGTGAATAGTAGTGAACAGTAAAATGTGCAGGAAAAAGTACTGAGGCCTGGCATATTTTTGCTCCAAATTTAAACAATCATAACTCCTTGTAAATAATGATCTGGTTGATCTACTATATATCAATGGAAAGCTCTACGAGTTCTCTTTCCAATGAAATTGGATTCATCCAATTTTTCTATCGAAGCAAAAAGTTATGACTGATCTACTTCAGCCTATCAAAAGTAAATTTTTGGGTCAATTTTAAACGATCATAACTCCTCGTACACAATGATCTGGGTGATATACTATATATCAACGAAAATATATGAGAGTCATCTTTCTAATGAAATAGGTTTCATCCAATTTGGATATCGGAGTAAAACGTTATGGTTGATCTACTTCAGACTATCAAAACAGTCCACCAAAGGACATATTCGAGAATTATTTGATTTTTAAGGGCGTTTTGGTCATTCCTCCTGACCCCAAATCCGTCCAAACCCTATATTAAAGCCTATTAGAAACATTATATGTTATATTTCATCAAATTCCCTAAAAAAAAAACCCTAAGCTCCTACATCCAACTTCAAGAACCTCTAAAGTTCACCATTAATTCTACAAATTTATTCAAGATTCTAAGTTCCTAGTTCAAGAACTCCAAGAACCATCATTCAAAGGAACGATTAACATCTCAAAAATGAGTATCGATCTAAAGTTCATCATTTAAGGTATGTGGGATTTTTCAACAAGAACTCTCTTTCGTTCTTGTGCCCAAAAGTAATTTTCTTTACAAAGGTATGATTTTTATTTGATTTTTATGAATTTGAAGCATGAACCCATATCTTATGATGATTATTATGAAATCTTGATGTTTATGATTTTGAAAGATGAATTTAATGTGTGGAGATATAAAGCATGAATCTTGAACGATATTTATCATGATTTTGATATTTGGGTGGTGAATCCCCATTGGAAATTGTGTTTTTTTTAGAAAGTGTATGTTATAAGCACGTTGATGTTGAATATTTGAGATATTTTGAATGATTTGACCTTTTGATCTTAATGAAGTTGTTTTGAACTCGAGTGTGAAAGAAATCCACAACGTGGTTGATTTTGATAGATGGGAAGCATGATGGCTCCCAATGTATATTTATATATTACTGAAATTGTTTTGTTGTGGATTGTCCTTGAAATGATCTGAGCTAAGTTTAGAAGAAATTTTTAGCTCCGAGTGGGAGGTATAAAGCGACCTTACTTCCCTAAAACTACGTGCCTCCGTAGGAGTGAACGCGAGGCTGGTTTATATAGTGATCATTAGTTTATGTGGATTTGATATCAATAGTCCTACTCCGATGGCAAGGATAGGATGGCTCTCCCCAATGTGGGTTGTACGTTGGACTCTATGTAGCTCACATGGTTTATGTTGGTTATAGGATTTCCCAGTGTGTGTGTATTTCCTTGTGTCTATGGTGAATGGTGAAGTGATTTGAAAGTAGAATTGTGAAAGTTATTCTTTCGAAAGATTTAAATGATATTTACATTATGAGAATTGATATTCTTGATGAACTGAAAGTGATTGACAAATTATATAATGACTCACATGTGTTATTGTACTTATTTCATCCTCTCATAATTATGATGATTTTCTTCGGGCTATGTGAGTCTTTCATACATCCTACATATTTCTTATAAATATTTATGATGATGGTGATGTTTATATAACTGCATACACCCTCATATACTCGAATCCTTTCCACGGTACTGACCCACATCTTTGGATGTGGGCTGCATTTTCTCAGAATGTAGGTTCAGTTGCTCAGTTCCAGGTTCGACAGTGATTCTTCGAGCATGCTGTTCTACATCCTCTATTGTGGTGATTCCTCATGTTCCGAGGACGTGATTTCTGATATTGGTTTCACGGAATCGTTTACATTTGATAACTGAGTATGAGTCAGTTGGGGCATGTCTCAATAGCTCGCTGGCTTTATTGATTTTCTTAGAGGCTTGTCAGACTAGTATAGATGGTGGGAGTTGACTAATAAGTCATATTTTGTTATCTTTTTGAAATTCTTTTATTCTTGGATGATGATTACTTTGTTGATATTTGAGGGTTATTTATGGAAACCCCATTGATTTGTGTTGAACTGAATGAAAATGGCTCAAAGGGTTAGCTTGGGGATACTCATAGCCTCAAGCACCGTGTGACGCTCTGGGACCCATTTTCTGGGGCGTTACAAACTTGGTATCAGAGCCTAAGGTTTTAAGGTGTCCTAGGGAGTCTGACAAGCCACATTAAGTAGAGTCTTGATCATCGGTGTGTAGCGCGCCATATCTATGAGCAAGAGGCTACAAGACATTTTAGGAAAAAGTGTGATTCTTTCTTTCAGAAGTCTATTATGCTGAAAATATCTCTCTCTGCTATTGATTCATTCTCTCCTCTTTAAAAAATATGCCTCCACATCAAGTGAGAAAAAATAATGATGGTCAGCAATCTCAACCCGCTGACCCATTGAATGAAAATGTGTCTCATACTAAATTTCGGGCAGCCTTTCAGGCGCTGGCCCAAGCTGTTACTGCAAATGTTCAGGCCAACTCAGCCCCAGCTCCACAGCAACAGGGAGGTAATTCAGCTGCTGCCAGGATCCGTGACTTTATGCGGATAAATCCGCCAGAATTCTATGGGTCCAAGTCTGATGAGGATCCACGGTTGTTTTTAGAGGAGGTGCGGAAGATTACTTAGGTGATGTATGTATCTGAGGAACATAGTATGAGTTGGCTACGTATAGGTTGAAAGACCTCGCTTATGACTGGGTTGTTGCTTGGAGGAAAGGTAGAGGTGAGGGAGCTGTCCTTACAACTTGGCAAGAGTTCCAGGACGTATTCCTGGATAAGTTTTTCCCTTTGGAGATGAGGGAGACAAAGGTGGAAGAGTTTATAAACCTGTGACAGGGCTCTATGACTGTTAGGGAGTACTGTCTAAAGTTCAATCAGTTGGCCAAGTATGCTCCTGACTTAGTGGCTGATAGTCGGGCTAGTATGAGTAAGTGTGTGACTGGAGTGTCTAGTTATGTGGTTAAGGAGTGTAGGTCTGCTATGCTAAATAGTGAGATAAATCTTTCTAGGCTGATGACTCATGCCCAACAGATTGAGGCAGACAATATTAAGGAGATAGATAGAGTTCGAGATTGATATTTTTCCTGATACTCAGCCCATTTCTATTCCTCCTTACCGTATGGCCCCTGCAGAACTTAAGAAGTTGAAAGATCAACTCAAAGATCTACTAGATAAGGGTTTCATTTGGCCCAGTGTTTCTCCTTCGGGTGCTCCTGTGTTGTTTGTGAGAAAGAAAGATGGCTCTTGGCGTATGTGCATTGATTACCGCCAACTGAATAAAGTCACCGTAAAAAATAAGTACCCCCTTCTGAGAATAGATGATTTGTTTGACCAATTGCAAGGTGCAAGTTTCTCAAAGATAGACCTTCATTTCGTCTATCATCAACTTAAAGTTAGGGAGTGTGACATCCCAAAAATCATTTTTCGAACTCATTATGGCCATTTTGAGTTTCTTGTTATGTCTTTTGGGTTAACTAATGCCCCAGCAGATTTCATAGACCTCATAAATTGAGTGTTCAGACCATATCTGGATATGTTTTTCATAGTGTTCATCGATGATATACTGGTGTACTCCCGTAGTGAGGATGAACATTCTGATCAACTCCGAACTGTCTTGCAAACCCTTAGAGATCACAAGTTGTTTGCCAAGTTCAGTAAGTGTGAGTTTTGGCTAAGGTCAGCTGCTTTTCTGGGTCATATCATTTCTTCCGAGGGTATTAGAGTTGATCCCCAAAAGACCGAAGCTATTAGAAATTGGCCTAGACCTATTTCTCCTACTGATATCCAAAGTTTCTTGGGTTTAGATGGCTATTACCGTCGTTTTGTTGAGGGTTTCTCCTCTATAGCGTCTCCTATGACTCGGTTGACCCAAAAAAAGTGAAGTTCTTATAGTCCGAATCTTGTGAGAAGAGTTTTCAAGAGTTGAAGACTCGACTCACTTCAGCCCCTGTTTTGACTTTTCCTGATGGTGTTGATGGTTTTGTGGTGTACTGTGATGCTTCGAGAGTTGGGTTGGGTTGCGTATTGATGCATAATGGTAAGGTGATAGCTTATGCTTCTAGACAGTTGAAACCCCATGAGAAAAATTATCCCACCCATGACCTTGAGTTGGCTACTATTGTGTTTGCTTTGAAAATCTAGAGACACTATTTGTATGGTGTCCATGTTGATGTTTTCACTGATCATAAGAGTCTGCAGTATGTGTTTACCCAGAGAGAATTGAATCTAAGGCAGAGACGATGGTTAGAATTATTAAAGGACTATAATATGAGTGTGTTGTACCATCCGG
This sequence comes from Capsicum baccatum var. pendulum, assembly GCA_030864225.1. NCBI lineage: Eukaryota > Viridiplantae > Streptophyta > Magnoliopsida > Solanales > Solanaceae > Capsicum > Capsicum baccatum. The sequence continues at coordinate 216,038,066 of CM061559.1, read as the reverse complement.
GCAAGGCCAATGTTATGGCGGATGCCCTAAGTAGAGTGTCCATGGGTAGTGTTTTGCATATGGTAGAAGGTAAGAAAGAGTTGGCTCGTGATGTACATCGTTTGGCTAGATTGGGGGTTAGGTTGTTGACTCTGCTGAAGGTAGTATAGGGGTTCAGAGTAGTTCCGAATCCTCCTTGGTTTCGAAAGTGAAGGAAAAACAATACTTAGATGCTAGTTTGGTCAGACTGAAGGAGTCAGTCAAGGACCAAAAAGTAGAGGTTTTCTCCCAAGGGGGAGATGGTGTGTTGAGATTGCAGGGTAGATTATGTGTCCCGAATGTTGATGATTTGAGACAATCGATTATGGCTGAAGCGCACGGGGCGCGATATTCTATTCATCCTAGTGCCACCAAGATGTACCGAGACTTGTAGGAAATCTATTGGTGGAGTGGCATGAAGAAAGATATAGCAGCATTTGTAGCTAAGTGTACAACATTCCAATAGGTTAAGGTTGAACACCAAAGACCTGGTGGTATGATGCAAGAGTTTAGTGTTCCCACTTGGAAGTGGGAAGAGATAAATATGGACTTCGTGATTGGCTTACCTCCTTCCCGACGCCATCATGATTCTATTTGGGTTGTGGTTGATAGGTTGACTAAGTCTACTCATTTCTTGTCTGTTCATACTTCATATACTGCTGAGGATTACGCTAGATTGTATATCCGAGAGCTAGTCAGACTGCATGGAGTTCCCTTGTCTATCATTTCAGATAGGGGTACTCAGTTCACTTCGCAATTTTGGAAAACTGTACAAAAGGGTCTTGGTACCCAAGTGCTTTTGAGTTCTGCTTTTCATCCGCAGGCCGATGGTCAGGCTGAGCGGACCATCAGACCATAGAGGATATGTTGAGAGCTTGTGCACTTGACTTTAAGGGAAGTTGGGATGATCACTTACCGTTGATAGAGTTTGTTTACAATAACAGTTTCCACTCTAGTATTGGCATGGCTCCGTTTGAAGCCTTATATGGGAGAAAGTGTAGATCACCCATAGGTTGGTTTGAGGTGGGTGAAGCGGCTGTGAGTGGTCTTGATTCGGTATTTGAGGCTATGGAAAAAGTTAAGTTGATTAGGGAAAGGTTGAAAACTGCATAGAGTCGTCAGAAGTCATATGCGGATGTTAGAAGAAGAGACCTTGAGTTTGAAGTTGGTGACCTAGTGTATCTGAAAATTTCACCCATGAGAGGGGTGAAGAGATTCAGAAAGAAGGGGAAGCTTAGTCCCCGTTATGTTGGTCCTTACAAAATTCTTAGTTGTGTTGGTAAGGTAGCTTATGAGGTCGAGTTGCCTTCCGAGTTGTCCTCTGTTCATCCAATATTCCATGTCTCCATGCTTAGAAATCATATTAGCGATGTTGTGGTAGTGGATTCCTCTATGAGTGCTGACATTCAAGAAAATCTTTCTTTTAATGAGATTCTTGTTGAGATTCTTGATTTCAATGTCCGAAGACTAAGGAACAAAGAAGTTTACTTGGTCAAGGTGTTGTGGCGAAACCAATCTGTTGAGGGTGCAACTTGGGAAGCTGAGGCGGATATGCGATCCAAGTACCCGCACCTATTTTCTGCGAACTCCGATCAAGCTAAAGGTACCGTTCTTTCCTAAATCATGCAATTTTGTTAAAAGTTGCAGCAGTTCAACTGTCATTTATTATGTGTTCAGCTGTAGTTTCTTGAATTTATGCATTCTATGTTGCATTCGGAGTGAGAAACGATGTGGTGATGAGTCTAAAAAATGGTTTCAGATATATGCTCTATTCCCTATCTAATCTTGGAATGTCTAGCATCATTCGAGGACGAATGTTTCCAAGGGGGGGATGATGTAATACCCCGGGAAATTTTTCATTGAAATTTTGTGCGTAAACGTGTTGGGTTCTATCTTCTAGAATGAATTATAAATTTTCCGCGTGGAATGTCTTAGATTATGACCCACCATTGCGTAGAGTATCGAATAAGATTTCTAACTATATATGTATCATCCAAAACGGACACCCGAGCGACGAGTTATGAATATTCCGATCGAACCGTGAATAGTAGTGAACAGTAAAACGTGCAGGAAAAAGTACTGAGGCCTGGCATATTTTCTCTCCAACTTTAAATGATCATAACTCCTCGTACATAATGATCTGGGTAATCTACTATATATCAACGAAAAGCTCTGCGAGTCCTCTTTCCAATGAAATTAGTTTCATCCAATTTGTCTATTGGAGCAAAAAGTTATAGTCGATCTACTTCATCCTATCAAAAGAGAATTTTTGGGTCAACTTCAAACGATCATAACTCCTCGTACACAATGATCTGGGTGAGATACTATATATCAACGGAAATATATGAGAGTCCTATTTCTAATGTAATTAGTTTCATCCAATTTGGATATTGTAGTAAAACGTTATGGTTAATCTACTTCAGACTATCAAAACAGTCCACCAAAGGACAGATTCGAGAATTATTTGATTTTTAGGGGCGTTTTGGTCATTCCCCCTCACCCAAAATCCATCCAAACCCTATATTAAAGCCTATTAGAAGCATTATATGTTATATTTCATTAAATTCCCTCAAAAAGAAAGCCCTAAGCTCCTACATCCAACTTCAAGAACCTCCAAAGTTCACCATTAATTCTGCAAATTTATTCAAGATTCCAAGTTCATAGTTCAAGAACTCCAAGAACCATCATTCAAAGGCACGATTAAAATCTCAAAAATGAGTATCTATCTAAAGTTCATCATTCAAGGTATGTGGGGTTTTTCAATAAGAACTCTCTTTCGTTCTTGTGCCCAAAAGTAATTTTCCTTACAAAGGTATGATTTTTATTTAATTTTTACGAATTTGAAGCATGAACCCATATCTTATGATGATTATTATGAAATCTTGATGTTTATGATTTTGAAAGATGAATTTAATGTGTGGAGATATAAAGCATGAATCTTGAACGATATTTATCATGATTTTGATATTTGGGTGGTGAATCCCCATTGGAAATTGTGTTTTTTTTAGAAAGTGTGCGTTATAAGCACGTTGATGTTGAATATTTGAGATATTTTGAATGATTTGATCTTTTGGTCTTAATAGAGTTGTTTTGAACTTGAGTGTGAAAGAAATCCACAATGTGGTTGATTTTGATATATGGGAAGCATGATGGCTCCCGATGTATATTTATATATTACTGAAATTATTTTGTTGTGGATTATCTTTGAAATGATCTGAGCTAAGTTCGGGAGAAATTTTTAGCTCCGAGTGGGAGGTATAAAGTGACCTTACTTTCCTAAAACTACGTGCCTCCGTAGGAGTGAACGTGAGGCTGGTTTATATAGTGATCATTAGTTTGTGTGGATTTTATGTCAATAGTCCTACTCTGATGGCAAGGATAGGATGGCTCTCCCCAACGTGGGTTGTACGTTGGACTCCATGTAGCTCACATGGTTTATGTCGGTTATAGGATCTCCCAGTGTGTGTGTGTTTTCTTGTGTCTATGGTGAATGGTGAAGTGATTTGAAAGTGGAATTGTGAAAGTTATTCTTTCGAAAGATTTAAATGATATTTACATTATGAGAATTGACATTCTTGATGAACTGAAAGTGATTGACAAATTATATGATGACTCACATGTGTTATTGTACTTATTTCATCCTCTCATGATTATGATGATTTTCTTTGGGCTATGTGAGTGTTTCATACATCCTGCATATTTTTTATAAATATTTATGATGATGATATTTATACAACTCCATACACCCTCATATACTCAATTCCTTTCCATGGTACTGACCCACATCTTCGGATGTGGGCTGTATTTTCTCGAAATGTAGTTTTAGGTGCTCAGTTCCAGGTTCGATAGTGATTCTTTGGGCACACTGTTCTACATCCTCTGTTGTGGTGAGTCCTCATGTTCCGAGGACATAATGTCTGATGGTGGTTTCACAAAATCGTTTACATTTGATAACTGAGTATGAGTCAGTTGAGGCATGTCTCAATGGCTCGCTAGTTTTATTGATTTTCTTAGAGGCTTCTCAGACTAGTATAGATGTTGGGAGTTGACTAATAAGTCGTATTTTGTTATCTTTTTGAAATTCTTTTATTCTTGGATGATGATTACTCTGTTGATATTTGAGGGTTATTTATGGAAACCCCATTGATTTGTGTTGAGCTGAATGAAAATGGCTCAAAGGATTAGCTTGTGGCTACTTGTAGCCTCAAGCACCGTGTGACGCTCCGGGACCCATTTTTTGGGGCGTTACAGGTACCAACATGACGGAGCACCTAAACGATGGCAAGGATCAAACCAAGGAGCGAGGAGGTCAACACGGAGTAGTTTTACTCAAAACTAATCATTTTTTTGTGGATGCAGGGATCAATACACAAAAATAAAAATCTTTTTCAGAAAAATCTCCAAGCGGGTAGTGAGCCACACCAAAGCATATAATTCTCAAGAACGTTATTTTTGGGTAGCCCCAAAGACGGGTTTAATACCCATTTATCGAGGTCCTTTAAATTGTCTATGAAGGACAAATAAAGGCGCCTTATCTTCTTTATGAATATTGTATTTAGAATTCTGTATATAAAAGCAGTCGCTGGCATAAGCGACTTTGTGTCTATTAAATATTTACTTTGAAGTGTAGGTGCATTCAAAGGAGTCGGCATAGTAAATACAACAGTCAAAAGGATCACTCAATAGGAAGGAGAGTGAAAATTCTTTCTCAAAATTCATTAAAGCGAAAAGAACATTATTTGAGTGACCCTAAAAAGGGATTTTACCCATTCATTTATATCTTGTGGGTCTGCTATTTAAATAGTTCTTTAGAAAAAGGATGAATAACAGATTAAACCATTCAGATTATGATGCCGAGTATATGACATTTAAACTTCTGCATATTTGACTGTGGTCGCTAGTGAGAGTGGCATTATGTCTACTAACTGTCTACATTAAGTGCAGGTACTTGTGGAAAGGAAAAATGCAGACAAATGGACTTAGGTGAAATCATTTTCATTGCCAAGAGGGCCATTATACAAAGGATTATCAACATTTAATATCTATTGATACGCGATATACAAACGCTGGCGACAAGGATATCATCAGCATTCAATATCTGTTGACACGCGAGACACAAATATTGGTGTCGAGGATATCATCAGCATGCAATATCTGTTGACACGCAAGACACAAACACTGGCGTTGAGGATATCATCAGTATCTAATATTTGTTCACATGCGAGACACAAATGTTGGCATTAAGGATATCATCAGCATCTAATATCTGTTGACACGCGAGACACAAACACTGTTATCGAGGATATCATCAATATCTAATATCTGGTTACACGTGAGACACAAATACTGGCATCGAGGATATCATCAATATCTAATATCTATTGACACACAAGACACAAACGCTGGCATTGAGAATATCATTAACATTTAATATCTATTGACACGTAAGACACAAACGCTGGCGTCAAGGATCTCTCATCATTTTATGAATCAGTATCTGAATGCATCAAAAGCACGTGATTTGAAGGGACGCCTTTAAGTCGCTATCTGAAGATGGGTGATATATGAGATTTCCTAGAAATTGACAATTTGAGGGTTATCTATAAGGCATATTATTTGAAATAGGATAGTGTGCAAGATTACCTATGAGTTGATAGCCCATAGGTCATTCGTAAGCCATAACAACATCCTAACCATATAGTGTGCAAGTTTACCCAAAAATTGATAGTTCAAAGGTTATCCATAAGTCAAAACTAAATCCTTACCAGAGAATATGCGAGATTATCAAATTGATAAGTCAAGGTTACCCAAAAATTGATAGCAAAGTATTTCTTTCCAAATAGGTACATGAAATGGTGACTTCATTTTCAGACGATAACTTACGTGGAGATATGGTAAAGACTATATACCTCTTTTTTTAATTATGTTAATTAGTACTAACAATTTCTGTTTGAGACATTATCGAGAACGTCCGAGAGGATGAAAATCTCAAATCAAAACCACAGGTGCGGATGACTCCAAAAAGGACACAGTACAACGTGGAACTCTCTCTTAGCAGCAAAACGGGACATAGTCTAGAGAGGGACGTCAAACTCTTTGGACGCGAGCTAAAGGATGATCGCCACCATCATCCAACCACACCCATATTAGAAGGCATGTGGGTATTCTGGTTTCAGCTTTACCTTTGAGATATTTCTAAACTCATACCGAGGGTAATCTTCTCTTTCTTTCGAATTCGGGTGGTAACACACTTAGAGTTTTAGAAATTATGTCCAGGTAAGTTCTTACCTATGTATTTAAAGGATCCCACTTTCATGGTTAAGAGGTTACAAGCCTCTTTTCTGCAACTCGATCAACTTGTTACTCATCCCAAGCCAAAGATTGTCTAAAATAAAAGACTATCTTTTCTACCGATCGAGTCGAACTACAAGCAGTCTGATTTCCTAAGTCTCAGGGATATGTAGGTTGGGATCTATGTAGAAAACTCGACTGCATTCCACCTTCTCCCCCCCCCCAATTCCTTTTTCCTCCAGCTTTTTTATTCCATCAAAAACTCCAAAAACCGAGATAACTGGTGAAATTTTTGAAAATCGTGCTTTAAATCAAGATTTATGAACTACAAGTGGCCTGAATTCTCATGTAACCTGAGATATGTAGGAAACCTGGTACCAACGTCTGGCCATAACTCTATGAAACTTATGCAAACACCAACCTCTTTCAGATTCGAATTTATGGTCGGACAAAAATTAGGAACATCAACCTTCCTTTGCCCAGGGTTACTTGCATCCACCCTATCCATAGGGAGGAACAGTTGTTGACACCTAATTTTTGCCCTCCACGCCTAAATTTAATCCTGAGTTTCTTTGTTTTATAATAAAATCAAAATATTTATTTTATACGAATAAAACTTCTCAAAATAATTTTTGTACGTAATTTTTTCATTTTAAGTAGCGATTATATCTTATCATGTTCAGTTATATGAGATTATATAATTTGATTATTTAAATATTTATTCTATGGAATATTGAATTTTAATTAAGGATTATTTTGAAAATAAATATATTGATTAAAATCTTGATTTTAATATAATTTATTATAAAAATAATTTATTTGGATAAATATGCATTGATCTTATTAAATTAAGAAGCTCGGGATTAAAAGAAGTATTAATTCATGTCGAATTTCAATTTAATTTAGTCAATCTATTAGATTTGGCCATAATTGAAATCAAATTGACCATAATTGCAATGCAATCCGTCAATTGATTTTTAATTTGGTCAAAATTAATTAAATTTAGCTAAATTTTTAATCCCATTTGGGGTTGTATTTTAAATAACCCCAAAATTCTCAAAAACTCTCATAACTTCTATCCAATTCCCACCAAAATATAATTTTAAATTAATACTACATTGTACAACTCTCCCTCAACCTTGTCCTTTTTTTAATTTTGAAATTCAAAAATTGTACTACATTGTACAATTTTCCACCACATGTCTTCCACCTCACCTTATCTTCAATTTTAAAATTTCAAAAATACCCCTAAATGACTTTTCTCCCACATTGGTGGATGACAAGAAATAAATCTTCATCCTTTTCTATAAATACCTTTCTCCCACATTAATGAAAAAATAAAAAATAAAACCTCATTCTCTCCTATAAATACTACCACTACTTTGGTAGAAAGGGGGGTTGAAAAGTAAAAAAAAAAGGCTAGAAAGGTGAAAAATCCTTTTGAGCAAAATAGTTATTTTTATTTAGTAAAATTTTTGTTTCATAGAGTTGGTCGGCTAATCAAAATTTTTGAGTTGTCGGCGACGTTTTTCGATGGTGGTTGATTCCGACAAAGCTCGTAGTCTCATTTTGTTTCTCCCCAAAAGGTAAACACACCTTTTTTTAAGTTTTATTATCATTTTCTTCTCCATCTTTTTTCTTCTTCGTAGTTCGTAGTTATAATTTTATTTGCTGGGATTGTTTGCTGTAGATGACCTTGAAGGCCATAGATAGTTGTGATATCGATATTTTAATTATTTTCATGTTCATAATATAAAAATAAGCTATCAATAGTTGTACGTGCCTTTTTTGACTTTATTCTTTTATTATTATAGATAAAGTTTCAATGTTTGCTTAAAAGATGTACTTATACTTTGTCTAAACTCATTGTTGGTGGATATGTTTATTTTTAGCATGTAAAGTTATTTTCTTTATGTTGAAAAGAATAGTTAATATTGATTGTTTCACCTTTTCACCTTATTATTTGATTATTTTGAATAAAGTTCAGATCTTTGGTTGAAAAACATACTCATGTCTTGCTTAAACTCATTGTTGGTGGATATTTTTGTTTTTAGCATGTAAAGTTATTTTTTTTATGTTTAAAAGAATAGTTAATAGTGATTGTTTTGCCTTTTGACCTTATTCTTTGATTATTTTGGATAAAGTTTAGATCTTTGCTTGAAAAACATACTCATGTTTTGTTTAAACTCATTGTTGGTAGATATGTTTGTTTTTAGCATGTAAAGTTATTTCCTTTATGTTGAAAAGAATAGTTAATATTGATTGTTTTGTCTTTTGACTTTATTCTTTGATTGTTATGTATAAAGTTTTTGATTTTTGCTCAAAAGACGAACTCATGCCTTGTTTAAATTCATTGTTGGCGGCTTTATTTGTTTTAGCATGTAAAGTTATTTCTTTTATGTTGGAAAAATAGTTATTATTGTTTGTTTCGCCTTAATAAAAATATTAATTAGTTAAGTCAAGAATTTGTCATTTGCTTGCTAATTATTTTAATGAATTTCAAAATCCTCATATAAGAGATAAAGTGCTAGCTTTATTTTCTATCCAAGATGTTTATTCGTCTTTTGTTCGCATGTTGTCTTGTCAAAATGATGAGAAAGTTTGGACTTTTGTGGCTAAATAGAATTATTTGGATATTTTTGACTCATGAATAGTATGATTGTTTAACGCTTCTTCCAGCATTGTAGGGTAAAACAACATAAAATAAACTCTTATGGTCTGACTCTTTTTCGAACTCCATACATAGCAGTAGCTTCGTGCACCAGGGCGATCCTTATTCTTGTAAATCATCAACCTCCAAAGTCGTTCTTATAAAGCCGTTTTAACAAATTTGCAGAAAAAGAGGAAGAAATGGAAAGGCGAAATAAGGATTTGAGAGAAGAGGATCTTCTCTCTCTCTTTTAAAGATTAGATAATGAAGGGCCCGTTTACGAACCCAATATTACAATTTTAAATATTTATCTAAGTATTTAATAAGTTTTTTGAAAATTATTTTTTTAATAATAACTTTATTTATTTAAATTGTCCCAATTAACATTAAAATATCACAATAATATCACATGTTTCAATGCATATTTTAACAGCAGGTGAAATAGATTCTGTTGAATTAAACAATCAATTTTTAATGCTTTTTCTAATGACTTTATTTGAAAATTGTACAAGTGAATAACTTAAAATTATAAGTATCAATATATTAATAATTTTTATAAAATCATACAAAGCAATAAAGGATATTGATCCATGAAAAAAATAATCTTGAATTTATTTAAATGCATTTTATAGGTGTTTAACAAACAAAAATTATGACCTACTTGATGAACATTATAATGAATCATATTATTACAAAGTGATAAAGGATTTTAAAAAAATTATGACTTTACATCTTGTCTTAGATGACATGTCTGTCAGTCATTATGATTATCAAAGTTTTTTTGTCTTATAATTGGACAGGGGCGGCTCTACCCTTATAAGAAATAGGCGATCGCCTTAGTCTCCCAAATTTGAGGGGCCTCATTTTTTAACAATAATAGATGATAGATTTTGTTTTAAGAAAAAAAATTACATATTATTTATGGATAAAATATTTTTTTAGATAAATGGAAAGAATATTTATAAATTTTATATATATAGAGTACTATATTAAAGAAAGATTCAATGCATTGATTATATTATTAAGTTTAAATGTATTACTAGAAAAAGTAGAATATATAATTTTAAAAATAGACATTAAAAAAAATCCCAAAAACTTAAGCCTTCGTTTGATTTTGGCCTTAGGCCACTAATGTGCTTGAGCCGCCCCCTGTAATTGGATAACTTTTAAAGAATTTTATTTATGAGGCAGAAGTGTGAAGGAGAATTAACAAATATGAAGACGTAAAATTCAATTTAAAACAAATAGATGGTGTGTTCAGCACGTTTGAATGATGTGAACTATAGATAGATAAATGTGTTGTAGTTGTTTGTTACTCTCTCAATTTAAAAAATAAAGACTTATCTTCCATTTCTTTTTTTAAAATAAATTTTTCTTTTTTTATGATACTTTAATTTCAACTTTCCACGTGTCATGTTTAGAACCACAAGATAAAGAACATTTTGGTACAATTGACATAACTTTAATTTATGACCACAAGATACAAAAATTTATTTTATTTTCTTATATTTCATATCAAGTTAAAATAGATCATTCTTTTTTAAATGAAGGGAGTATTTTGTTTTTCTTATTTCTTTATTACTCTAATAAATATTTTTACTATAACCAAATGTGTAAACAAAAAATTTAATTCTACTTGCATGGAGACATTTCAGTTGATTAAAATAAAATTAAAATTTTACCACTTATAGAAGGGTATTGAAATGAGTATTGTGTATTAAAACCAATAAAAAACATTTATAGAAAATTGTGAGGGAAATTGCGGGGTCCAAGTGAGATATTATATAATTTTGGAATAGAATTGACATTTAGAAAAAGAGGTTTGATTTTTTTGTTGTCATAAAAAAATTAATGTACAAACTTTGATGCTTACAAAATAAGCAAACAATACACTTTTCTTTTTTGAAAAGGACAAAATACCCTTGGTCATCCCACCTACTCACTCTTCTATATAATATAAATAAATAATAAATAACTACTAAATATTTATGCCCGTGCTATGCACTGGTCCAACATATTGGTCAAAATATTTTAGAGAAATCATTAAGCATTGGCACACCAAAAATTAAGGAGAACAGATTACACGTACTCATAATCACACTAAACTAGGAGTGTTAAATTAGTGATCACAACCCAGAAGGAGTTGGACAGTTTTACGTAACGCAAATATCAGAAAGAACATCTGACAAGAAGAAAAACAAGAATTAGGACACCAATCTTAGCCACTCTGCATAATGTCAAGGCTGTAGTAGCGCTTAAAGGGTCCTTTTCCTCCTCTTCTCTCCATTCATTCAAGAGAAACAACTTGCAAAACTATGACTCTTCAGTGAACTCTCTTAATCCTACATATAGGCTACAAACCAGTCATTATTTTGTTACAAACGTAATTTACCAAGAAAACTAACACACTCGATGTGAAGAAATTTCACAGACATCCTAGCATATTGCAAAAGTAATTACTTTCTCACCAAACACCATATATCACTATACAACATATACAAATGTTGCTGATCTTATGTTGTATCAAGGGCTCACAGTTTCCTTAGAGCTTGCACAAATTGTAGACATGTTAGCAGTTTCTATTCATATTTGCATATTCAAGAATTTACCCCAATCACACTATACCTCAAGTTGTGACTTTTTAGGGTTGTCCCTAGGATCCGAACCAAAAACCTGCTCAACTAAACTATAAAATACAAATCGAGAAAAGTTTGCACAATACAATCATCATCAACAAATTAAAAATGGCATAATATTTTCAACATATTATAGATTAAAAAAATAGCACACACTTGGGATATCCAGCTCTTTTAGCAGCAATTCTGGCAGATAGATTGGAGTAGTATTATTGAATAATGAAGCTATTCGACCTTGATCCACTTGGTTGAGAGGAATCATGGTAACTCATAGCTGAACTTATAGAGGATATCCCTGCAACAATTTAGTGTATGTCACAAATCATCAGATAATTGGTTTATTGAAAACAAATCTGGTAGCAACAAAGAGCTTGCAACAGAAAGAAAACAAGCATTAACAACACTAATAAAATACCCAATGTAGTGGGGTCTGGGAAGGTAAAGTATACACAATCCTTACCCCTACCTCATAGAGATAGAGAGGCTGTTTTTAGAGAAAAAAAGTTAATCAATTGAAAATATGTGATTTCCAGTAACATTGTCACTCGCAGAAAATAAAAAATCCTCTAACCCATTCTTAACAGTAATAAATTTTATCCAAATTGTTGTCCACTTTTTGACATCTCAACTCATGGCCATTGCTTTCATTCAGACTAAAGAATGCAGGTCTAGAATGGAAGAGCTATTAGAAAACACCTTTGGTTTTATGTATCCCTTGCTTCCAACTAATTCCATTCATACTGTTCTGAGAATCGTTACATGTTCTTCTCATGTCTAAAAGAAGCTATATTTAAAGATAAAAGCAATCTAGTGTATGCATTGACATAAAAAATGTTAAACAACAATCGAAATAGTACGATGACCAATCATCGGGCTTCAACATTCAGTTAAAAATAGGCGCTCAATCTAGTACACAAACTACACATTTGATTAAAGACATCACAGGATAGGCGAGAAACTAACCAAAGTATGGATGATAATTTTGTATGAATATAGTTAGTATATAGGGAACTTTGGATTCACATTGTGAGCCCATGACTCTAAGCCCCCAATTATATCCTTAGCTGAACTGAACCCCAATTTGTAAATCAATTCAACAACCCTTTATGAATCATAGCCTCTTCTAGATATTACAAATAGATAAGTACTTGAATCACTATTGAGTGTCTTTTTCCTTGCCTCTTTTGCTAAGCCGGTAGATATTTTAGGCAATCTGTCTTCCAATATGATAGAGGTATGTTCATAGAGTTGGGAAGTGAAACAATCTTATAGAGATGAGCAGGTCGAACATCCACTAATACATGTGCTTCTCCCTTTATCACTTTCTTACTGTATTCTATGCTGCTGATTTGAGCATCCGATGTAAGAAGGTTCAAATTCAATGGACCTTGAAACAATGGACAATTACATGATGACCCACATGTGAATACTTTCACTATGTCTTTAGTTGTATACAAAAAAAGAAAGGACAATAAATGTCAAATACGATTGAAAAGTTGTGAAAATGAAATAGCCGTCGACAGTGGAGTTTGATTAAACTTATCACAGTCGAAATCCAAAATTATGGGCCTTGTCAATACTGCATGATCTCCACAAGTTTCGCACTACAATGACCTTCCACGAAGTTTGACCTAAATTTGCAAGCGATATGATGATTTGAGATGATATCTATGCCAAGAGAATTGAGCAACGAATGAGATATGTTATGGAATATAAGAAAGCGGATCTATATATATATTTTTAAGTAATAACTTTCATTAAAGAAAAGGCAAAAGATTGCCCGTATACAAGAAGCATACAAAAATAGAATATTGAAAGAAGATATTCCAGATAAGTTTCAAAACATGGAAGAGATTGTGAAAGTCCTGATTGAATAAAATATTTTAAGCTCCTTTATGTACGAGGCATGTTTCACAAAATAGATTAGATCATTAGATATATGATATGGTAGTCTTTAAGAGCTGAAGTGGAGAAAGACATGTATCGAAAGCATTTATAGACTATCTACTTTGAAAAATTTCTTTTCATTTTTAACGTTTCGAGATATATTTTTTGCATTGAGTTCTGAGGTTTATCAGTTTTCAAATCCTACTTACTATCTATGGAAAAAAGTTGTCTACTCCAAAAAAATTATTATCAAGCCCCCACCTATGTTTTACCTAAATTTGTTTTTAGCCCATTGCTTAATTGGATGCAAAAAACAAAAGCCACAATTTTACAAAGAATAAAAGTGATGGGAGGTATGAGAAATTAGAATATCAAACACACATTACAAAATCGGTCTGACAGGAAAAAAGTTGTCTACTCCCAAAAAAATTATTTATCAAGCCCCCACCTATGTTTTACCTAAATTTGTTTTTAGCTCATTGCTTAATTGGATGCAAAAAAACAAAAACCGCAATTTTACAAAGAATAAAAGTGACGGAAAGTATGAGAAATTATAATATCAAACACACATTACGAAATTGGTCTGACAGGACATCCAGAAGAAGCATTCTCCTAGAGGGTGGTTCTCCAATCAAGCTAGCAACCTTTATGGCCTCTAAGGCTTGAAGACATCCAATAACACTTGAAATTGAAGTGAAAGGGAAAAGTAAAACTGAGAGAAGGATCTGATGTAAATATCAAACTGGCAACACCTTATGTTTCAAGTCAATGCAATTCCTACAAATAATACACTGACAATAGTTCCACTCAAAAAAGTTTTTCCAAGCTTGGCATGGCATCAATACATTCCTCTCCAAGTCTCTAAGGAAATTTCACACGCAAGAGATATAATATGATATAATAGGAATCCAAACACTTTTCGGAAAAGAAAAAGACCTTAGATGGTTATTTGGAGAGAACAAAAACATACCCACTCTCAGTACTCCACTTTCGGCACATCTCTGACAAGCATTTGTGGGTGGAGGAGTTGGAAATAGGAATCGATAGCATGGACCTCTATTGTAATTGTAGACTATCAACAAATGGTACATACCTCCGCAGATCGTTAAGTTCCAATATATCATGATCAATGATACCTATTCGGCCTGCAAAAGACCAAAATAAAAACATGATTCCTAACAACTCTAACAACAGAGCTACAACAGTTGTGGAAGTATACAAAGTGACCTAACGACAATGCATATTTGAAAATTCTTCTTAAAAAAATATGTTCATGCTTAAGTTCAAATTTATTGTCAAAAAGAATATTACTGTTATATTCACTACACTCTGGTTAGATGGTTGTTCCATAATGTTTCATAGCATATCTGTATTGTGTTGCATTGTAGCATACTGTATTGTTTAATGAATACAAAGTTTGGGTAGATTATATCATTTTCCATCATTACATAATACTGTAACACATCAAAAATTTAAAGGATAATAAAAAGTATGGCACGAGTAGAGCTACTAAAATAAGATTCTTAAATAATAAGTAAATACAAGCTGAGAAAAAGAAATAACATAACCACATGATCCCACCAAATTGGTTGTCAGCCAAAATAATATCTTTTATCATCACCGGACATTGACATAGATTTAACGATGTGATACAATAAAATCTAAGTGAGAATCAAACCAAATATATATTTAAACTAACAACACAATTGCAACACCCCGTATTTCCGTAGCGTAATCTAAGTCTCAATACATGAGTATTCTCATATAAAATATTCAAAATACTCATTATTTTCCAGTTTAGAACCTGTAATTGTGTAGGAAATTCAATTAGCTTTCCAACGATATAAAATTTTCCTAAATTCGATAATCGGGTAAGAAGTTATGATGATTTTAAGTTTCAGTCGTTAAACACCGTTATTTTAACCCTCAGTGCGTCGCGTAGGTAGCCCAAATGAAAATTTTCAATTTCCAGTGTGACTCTGTGATCATGGTGTATCGCGGAGCAGGTCAAATTCCCGTTTGTCAATTTCCAATGGGTTTTCGTGATGTTGGCGCGTCGCGGATGTGGACAAAATGGCATCCAAAGCTTTACCACGATGGCACCGTGTCGCGACATTTTTCCAAGTCCTAATTGTCTATTTTCCAATGGCTTGACGCGATAGTGGCGCATCGCGCCAAAGCCAAAAATTGAGTTTTTTAGTTTTCAGCTTCCATTTTTAAATTTGTCCAAGGGTAATTGGATCTTCTTCCACGGCCCTAATTAACCTAAAACACGAAATTTAGCCTCAATTGACTAAATAGTCATTCATTATTCAACTCTTCTTCAAAATTGAAGATCCCCTTTTAAAAAACAAGAACCCTAGCTCTCAAATTCAAGGAAATTTCTCAAGAACTCTCCATCAATCCTCCCAAATTCATTATCCCAGGTATGTTAGATGTTCATCATGGATTTCTTTAATTCATGGAGTCCAAGTATCCATTTTAATTTCAAAGCTATCATCTTTTCAAGATCCATGATATTAAATTATGATTTCATCCATTAATATCCATGAACTTTGATTTGATACCATGCTTTAATGAAGTTATTGTTGTTATTCGATTTCTCATGCTTTGGTATTATCATTTTTTGAATTAAATCACAACTTTGAGTTTTCCATGATAATTTCATGTCAATTATGCTGGTCTTTTAGTATTTTTATGATTATTTTAAACTATGAACTGCAAGTGTTTGATAAAATGCCTACAAGAGCAATTGATTTAATAAGAGTCTTCAGACCATGTCCTTCAATGTTTTAGTGTCATGCTACTACTATTATTTTGAGTCCTGGGGTATTGAATACCCAAAACCGCAGCTGTTTACTTAATGTTGTCTCAGTATCTTCAGAATAACTTCAGATTATATCATAAGCATTATCAGAACAATTAGTTAAACTCAGAATAGTCTAGTATCTTAGTGTCATTCAGTTGGGAGTAGAATTTAGCATCGAGCAAGTGTAGGGATGGCGACTTCCCCGTCAGATAGGCAGAGTCGTTAGTATCAGTCCCTATACTCCAGAACTACATAACCAGCGTAGGATATGAGTAGTCACCCGTTAGATTAGGCTTGACCATCTCGCAAGGGTCACCCGTTAGTTCAGACTTGACACTTTAGTCCTTTGGACATTATATCAGTTTAGTGGATCCATACAACCAATGTGTACTCGTGGCACAGTATTAACACCCATCCTATTGAGGTTACAGGTTGGACCCCGATTAACTTAGATTAGGGCATATCGGTTGGATGATACCTCCCACAGTCTTAGATACAGTCTCAGTCATAGTTCCAGTTCAGTTATTCAGTCTTAGTATTGTTTGACCAAAGCATATAAATTTCAGTTATTTTAGTATATAAGTGATTACAGATTTCATCCAGTTCATGTCATATGCTTGGTCATGCATCCTCAGTGTCTACAATTTTTTATGTATTTTCAGTATTTTACAGACTTTCATGCATGTTCAGTATCTATAGGTTTTATGTTCTCTATTCAGTATTCAATACTTTACATGTATATTCTGATAGATCACTACTCCTATTCATGAAACCTTGCATGTTAGCCTACCTCATTTAGCATACCAGTACATTCAAAGTACTGATCACATATCTTTCTTTTGCACTATGATGTCTCATATCATAGGTGCTAATGTTCAGTTCCAGGATCGCACCTTGATTCTCAGATTATCAGCAGTACAGTAGCAGTGGTGAGTCCTCATCATTCGAGGACAGATTATATTACTTCATGTCTTTATTTCAGTAGTTAGCAGAGTTAGTTGGGGGCCAGTCCCATCAACTCTCAGTCAGTCAGTTTTAGAGGATTTTCAAACATTAGAGTCAGTTATTCAGTATTCAGACATTACTGTCAGTTAGTTATACAATTTATTAGTATTTTTTCAGACTCAGACAGTTGTTTTCTATAGATTTATATTCCAGTATTAATTCAGTATTAAAACCTTATGGCAATATCAGTTGTTTTCTTCCGCATATATAACTATATTATCCAGTGCTCACAGCAGGTACCAGCTCATAGGTTAGCTTGTGGTCCCTCGGGACTGTAAGCACCATGTAACAACTAGGGGGTAGTCTTGAGTCATTACAACAATACAATTCATTAAGTAACAACCATCCAAACTAGCTTTAACTCAATTCGAGAATACAAATAAAAGTAGACTCAAATTAACATATCTTACCAACTCTATAAGCAGCAAGATATAGTAAAGCAGGTGATCCTAAACCTCCAACTCCAATAACCAAAATTAAAGATTTTAATAGATTCGCCTGACCTAATTTCCAACAATAAATCTCACTTATCAAATATAAATATTTGTTTATTGACTTAAATTATCAAAATCAAACCTAAAACATCCCCATTTTTTAATATGACGGTCGAGTTTCCTACCTGAACTATCACTAATAGTTAGAGGTATGTTTTGATAAATAGTCCGTGATAGTTCACGTATGAAACTCACACATATGATAATTTAGGTATAAAATTCAGAAAACTTAGATATTGTAGGTGTACTTTAGGTGTGTTTCCTACCTGAATTATCATCGGCTATTCATCAAAACATACCTCAACTATTAATTATTCGCTCAAGTAACTAATTGTCAGAGCCCAGAGGTATGTTTTGAACTAAAAGTAAACTAGGAATCTATATGTATACCTGAAACAAAACTTCCAACCTAGAAGATGAAGGAGACCAGTGTTAACTGTTATGAAGAAAGGATTTGAATGAGAACTACTGAATAGATGATAAAAAATGCTTCTGGAGATTTTGGATTCATTTTTTTTGGAGGGGGGGGGGGGGGGGAGATGATGGATGATGAACATTTCTTTCTTGAGAATGAGAGAACCTTCCAGAGTTGCGGTGATATGTAATATATCAATTTACCATTTTGCCCTTACAAATTGAGTTTACTGTCATTGGTCGTCCTCAACTGCCCTTTCTATATAGTAAAAATTAAATAATAATAATTTAAAATCAATTTATGAATGGATTAGGATCCTTTATTGCTTTGTATGATTCTATAGAAAATGTTGATAAATAGATATTTATAATTTTAATCTATTCTCTTTATAAT
Source organism: Capsicum baccatum var. pendulum (assembly GCA_030864225.1). Classification (NCBI taxonomy): domain Eukaryota; kingdom Viridiplantae; phylum Streptophyta; class Magnoliopsida; order Solanales; family Solanaceae; genus Capsicum; species Capsicum baccatum. The sequence continues at coordinate 216,019,468 of CM061559.1, read as the reverse complement.
TTGAGAAAATGCACTATCCACCCTGAACTATAAACAAAATTGCTGAGACACACTCCAACTTAAAGGAGGTCCTATTACCCCGTGGACTAATTAAAATCGTATTTTTGGAAACCTTAAGGCCTACGTGGCACACTGCGTGAATCAACATACTGAAGGTCCACGTAGGCACACGTATATGCCACGTAGGCATTTAATGTTGCCAAAAATACGGTTTTAATTAGTCCAGGGGGTAATAGGTCCCTCTTTAAGTTGGGATATGTCTCAGCAATTTCGTTTATAGTTCAGGGTGGAAACAATGCATTTACTCTATGATTTTTAAATAAAGTAGAAAAAGAAAAACATTAAAGTTAGTTGTTTAATCTAAGAGAATGTGTTTTACCTGATGTTAAAACAAGCATTAGAGTATATGATACTTTAATGTTAATTATGAAAACTTATATAAGTTGTAAGCTATTATTTGATTTTATAAAAATATAAGGTTATATTTTATTATATAGTGTGATTTCTACTTATATTTTCTATTGTGTTTATTCAAAAATATTATTGATCATTTTTTTTGAAAAGCTAATTAAATAGTTATAAATATATTTAAAATTATAATATTGAACGGGCCTTTCATTATATATATATATATATATATATATATATATATATATATATATATATCATGAACACATATTAACCTCCTAGATACATAAAAAATTGATGGAGCTTGATACAAGAAAGACACAGATACATTCATACGTATCATGAACATATACTAACCTCTTAGATACATATAAATTTTTGAAATATGATACATGTGCACACAGATACATTCATACGTATGATGAACGCATACTAACCTCTTAGATACATATAGATTTTTGAACTGTAATACGAGTGCACACAGTTACATTCGTATATATCATGAACACGTACTAATGAGCTTAATATTTTATATGAATTAGGAGATTATGATACATGGGCATGAAAGTATGCATATATGTATCAAGAACAAGAAACTATATTCTTTTTGAACTATGATACATGTACACAAAGATACATAATGTATCATAAACAAACACTAAGCTTCATATTTCATATGAATTAGTAGACTGTGATACATGAGAATGAAGGTACGTTCATATGTATCATGAACAAAAAATTACATTCTAGATACTTGGCATTGTAGTTGAAAAAGTCACATTTGTCATGTCAAACATCACCAAATCTTCGCTAGTAAAGCCACCACTTACACCATTTTTGTTGTCGATCTTCTGGATGAAAGACATTTATGATGTGACAGTTAAAATATCAACAATGGTGAAAAAGGAGAAATATCATCATTGAGCAAAATTTACAACGAGTTGTAAGTTGTGGTGGATCGAGATTTGTAGCCTATTGATGCTTTTGAATGAAAGCCATTTGTGATGTGATAGTTAAAATATTAACAATGGTGAACAAAGAGAAATATTATCATTGAGCAAGATTTACAACGAGATGTAAGTTGTGGTGGATCAAGATTTGTAGCCTATTGATGCATTATTGAGACGGAGGAACATATGGGGAGGGAGAGGAGTAAATTGAGAAAGTAAGAGGAGTGAGAAAAGACAAAGGAGAGGAGTAAAGGTATGGAGACGGGGGCTGATTTTTCACCCGTCACGTCAGTTGGTGTTGTGGTGGTAGAATGGAGGGAGAGAATATAAGGATAAGGAGGTGGCCGGAGAATACGAAAATGATTTACGTTTAAGGGGTATTAGGATTGGATAAAATTAATATAGGCAAAATCTGTGGTGCTTTTGGTGGGAGAATTGATGCAGGTTGAGGATTATCAATGTACCTAGTATTAGAGTAGTAAAATATAGTCAATAAGTGGGATATTATGTAATTATTTTAAAGTAGTGAGAGAATAAGTATATATGATTAGGATGTTTGGGGATTTATGCAATTTATCTGTTGAGCAATGGTTTTTGAATCTCATTTAAATCACGGCTTCTTAGCCCAGTCTAAGTAAACATAACTCGTGAGGCTTAAGCGAGGTGGGCTGGATCAGCCCATGGGTCAAATAAAAATAAAATAGATTACTAAAAAATAATAAGCGAAGTTCAAACTTAATGTCACGGCCTAGAATCTGAGGTCATGATGACACCTTACCCGATCTAACCTTGATAGGTAAGCCAAAAGGCCGCAATGAATAAGAAATACGAAAAAGAAAGAAATAAAGCAAATACGAATCTTTTAGAATGAAGTTAGGCCATAATAATCATAAGTTCGAAATATCTGCATGAAATACAACTAAATCGAAAAGCATGGTGTGATAAGTATAAAGAGAATCTAAGACAATATGAATTTGATAATACATCTTTGTCTCCAAAAATAAATATAGATATAAATGATAGATAGAGGCTGGGACAAGACTCCTGACGAAGAGCTCACCAGTACCTCGAATCAACTCTCAACATCACAAATCAGCTATCATGGTTCACACTCATACTGGGATCTGCACCGAAAGGGCATAGAAGTAGGAGTGAATACAATCCATTTGTATTCAAACGGTATCATAGGTCGACTGAGCAAAGTAGTAAGCAAAACTAGTTAAGAATACTATGAGCGTACTTCCCCTGCAAAAAAGTTCTCAAATAGTAGCTCACACAGTATATCCTAATAATTTCAACAAGTATAATATCAATATAAGACTACACATGAGTATATGTAATAAAAGAGGCTAAATACACGATATCAAACATATAAAGGATGAAACGATGCAATGCAATACAATGGTCATGATGTAATGTCTCAATATCACCTCGTATATATCTTTCGAGTGAGAGCTTCTAGAATGACATACTATGGGGTGGTTCGCAACCAATATACATTCACAATCTCACATCTCAATCAACTTTGCCGGTATATTCATCGATCAAGGGTCTCATAAAGTGTCTCATTTTCTTTCAAATCAATAGCTTTCTTGGTTCCAATTCTGTGTATGTAGATAATTGAAATGCGGATGCATGCTCATGACCAAAATAATATTATACAATGAATCAATACAATGATGGTATTAAATGAACAGAAATCTCCTCAAATTTAAGTAAAACGTGATATAAACCTTTGCATGGCACCACAGAAATGAATAGTCATGTAAGTCACCAAATACAAGTCAAGCCCCTACTCAAACATCACAATATTAATAAAGGCAACTAATGCTCCAATGAGACCAATATCAACCCCCAATTGGGTATACCATAATGATCATCTCTCAAGTCAATAATAATATTCATATAGGTCGCCACACGGGCAACACGATAACATAACTAACTCAAAATATAAATCTCACGATGGAATCCCCAACCCATAGCATACTTTACACAATCTAAAGAAAGTTAAGTCATAGCCTACTTCTAAAAGTCAAAACACAAGCTTGAACCCTTCAACAAGGAGCCTTTTCTTTACGGGCGACTTCAAAATGGACCAAATCTATAAAAAAAAAAATGTAATCTACACATCAAAGGGGATCTGATGATACTCATATTAGCTATTTTCATTTTGGTTCTAAAAATAATTTGAAAATCAACCTCAAAGGAAAAAGGGTGAAATCAAAATTTTCTATACTCTAAGGATTCCAAATATGAAAACCCATAAAAAAATACATTGAAATCGGAGAAAAAATAATTTTATAATTTACTGGGTAAAACTCATAAAATTCAAGTTTGAAATTATAATTATAAAGATATTTTCAAGATAAAATCAACGGAAATTAATGAAAATATGAGTTTAGAGTTTATCCACGTAAGATTGATGAAATTTCTCTTTGAAATCACCAAGAACCGAGCTCTCAAAATTTGGAAATGGAAGAATGAAATAAAAGAGTAGAAAAAAATTAATCCAGTAACATCGCCTAGGCGGTAAAATGGTTGCCTAAGCAGCATTGCCTGAGCGGCTAGACTACCGGTAAGGCGATAGTCACTTGCCACGCAGGTGATTGCTTAGGCAATGGTGTCTAGACCGATCAACAATTACTAAGGCGGCCCAAAGTCCTCCCAGGCGCTACCGCTAAGGCGATCAAAAGGTTTCTTAGGCGGTTGCACCAGAAACCAGATACAACTGAAAGTTAAGGGACTAAAATGACTCTGAATTTACCCTCGAAATTCGATCGAGAGCCCATAAAAATAATTCAATAATGCTACATGGCTATTTTCGATATTTCTAACTCAATGGAACCATTAGATTTATCAAAAGAGGTTGTTATCAATAAGTTAACCCACGAGACTCCTTTTAAGCTATTTTAACTAGTTTCACATCTAAGAGATCAAAGCTAAATATAAAGGCCTGGAATTGGAACCAACTACGCTACTAATCCAAAATCCAATGAAACTGACAAAATCAACATCCGATGCTCGAATTACAAAATGTTAACCAAGGTCAAACTAAATGCTTTCAAGACTTTTCAAAAGCCCAAACTCACTCAAACCACTCCTGAATGCTTCGGGGGTTGTGCCAACAAACCCCACAACTCATAAATAATGTCATAAAACAACAACGGGAAAGAGAAAAAGATCAAAGTACAACAAAAGCTAAAAATCAAAACTATGATTGTTACACTTAAAGTTTACTAAGACCATCTGTTAAAGGATGAAATATTGTCATCCTTTTTTGTGCTTTATTGTGATCTATTGGGACAAAAGTAAGTTAATATTTCTGTTTAGCTGGTTGTTTTATTACACATGAATTGCTTAATTTGTCCTTTTTATCTATATTTGGTTTGAGTGATATCAAGTCAAAAGTTATTTGGTTTTGCAGATGCTTTAGGTCCAGCAAGATCGCTTCTTAAGAGGTAATGTGACAGTGATTTCAGATTGAATTCAAACACCAATTTTTTACTTGAAGCCAAATTTATTAAGTATTAATAGGATTATTTTGTATGTAGATTTGAGATTTGGTTAGCAAGTAGTAATACATGTAATATTATTTTGTAAATATTTATGTTAGCATTTCTAAAAAAGGGGACTAACCCACGTGTAGTTGCATCTCACGGAGTGGTGAGTTGGACTTATTGTTTTAAGGCCCATCAGAATGGCGGGCCAGCCTGTCCGACCATCAAATTCCAAAGTCCTCGTAGGCTAATCCCAATCGATTGGACCAGTTCACCTTGACAGATTTATATTTGACTAACTTAATACGGATAATTTTGCAGAAATTGAATTATTGACCATAATGAATTATAAATTAAACATGACCTAATCAAGATTAAATACAACTACGCAAAACTGAATACATTAAATATAAATTAAGAGTGATCATACTAGTATAAGTTTGTATTAATTGAACTGCAATATTATATATTCACATCTTTGCTAAATGTGATAGTCGCCTAAAAGAAAACATGAATCTAAAATTCATTTCAACCTTTCTCTGCTTTGTCCTGCTTCATTCATCAAAAGCATTTGGCGACCATTTCACTAATAAAAATGAATTAGAAACTTATATAGTACAACTTGAGTTTCCTGAACAAGTTTTCTCTAATTCAAAAGATTTACATCTCTGGCATCAATCATTTTTGCCTACAAATTCGCATAGTTCATCACACATTTTATATTCTTATCGTCATGTGTTCAACGGTTTTGCTGCTACGTTATCGTCGGATGAAGTGAAAGAAATGGAGAAAAAGCCCGGCTTTGTGTCAGCGCGTCCCCAGCGGGTACTGCAGATGCACACCACACATAGTCCAAGTTTCCTTGGCTTGCACCAGAAAGTTGGCTTGTGGAATGCATCAAATTCAGGTAAAGGTGTGATCATTGGCTTATTAGATACTGGAATTGCTCCTCAACATCCTTCATTTAATGACAATGGAATGCCTAATCCACCTGTTAAATGGAAAGGGAAATGTGAATTCAATGTTACAACTAATTGTAACAAGAAGCTTATTGGAGCAAGAAATTTTGCACATAACTCCCCGTTGGACGAAAATGGACATGGAACACATACTTCAAGCACAGCCGCAGGGAACTTTGTGGATGGTGCCAATTATTTTGGTAATGCCAATGGCACGGCAGTTGGCATTGCGCCACGGGCCCATGTGGCCATGTACAAGGTCTGTTACTTTAGTTGTCTAGAATCCAATGTCATAGCTGGTCTTGATGCTGCAATTGAAGACGGTGTCGATGTGATGTCCATTTCACTTGGAGTAGACGTGTCTCCACCTTTATATGATGATTATATGGCAATTGGTGCGTACAGCGCGATGGAGAAGGGAATTTTCGTAAGTTTTTCTGCAGGAAATTATGGACCAGATAATGGTAGTGTAATAAACGGGGCCCCGTGGATTCTAACAGTTGGTGCTAGCACAACAGATAGAAAGATAAGGGCGGTAGCAGTTTTGGGTAACGGAGCAGAGTATGAGGGCGAATCAGCCTTTCAACCAACTAATTTTTCACGAAAGTTGTTACCAATCGTGAATGGTAATGCCTGTGAATTGTTGAATACAAGCGATGTCAAGGGTAAAATAGTGTTGTGTGATACAGGCGGTTACAAATCTAGAACAACCAAAGGAGGAGGAGTGAAAAATGCTGGTGGTGCTGGCATGATTCTCGTGAACGATAAGAAACGTGGCTCGACAACATTTTCGGAAAATGATGTCCTTCCCACAACAAATGTTGGTTACAATGACGGACAAATGATCATAAACTATACCAAATCAACATCAACACCAGTTGCAACGATATCATTCAAGGGAACGAGAATTGGAGACAAGCACGCGCCAACGGTTGCTTACTTTTCTTCCAGGGGGCCATTTATGCAGAATCGAGGCATACTAAAGCCTGACATTATTGGCCCTGGAGTGAATATCCTTGCAGCGTGGCCAACCCCTGTAGGGGTCACAACAACATCTGTAACTGCAACTTCATCGACGTTTAACTTTCTTTCTGGAACATCGATGTCTTGCCCTCACCTTGCAGGAATTGGAGCACTGTTAAAAGGCGCACATCCAGATTGGTCTCCAGCTGCAATTAAATCCGCAATCATGACCACAGCTGATTTCATCAACCTTGGCAAGGATCCAATCCTGGACGAGACACTTAAACCTGCTGATCTACTTACATTTGGATCAGGGCACGTGAATCCATCAAGAGCAAATGATCCGGGACTCGTTTATGACATCCAGCCAGAAGATTACATCCCATACTTATGTGGCTTGAAATATACAGATGATCAAGTCACTGCCATTGTGAAAAAGAAGGTACATTGTAGGTCAATCATATCTCAATCAGAGTTGAACTACCCGTCATTTTCCATTCCTAAGGAATCAAGTGCTAAAACATACACGAGGACTGTGACTAATGTCGGAGAAGCAATTTCAGCCTACACAGTTAAAGTATTTGGGCTCAAGGGCATCAAGGTGACTGTTAAGCCTAAGATTTTGATATTTAAAACGTTGTTTCAGAAGGCGTCGTATAATGTAACAGTTAAGTCATCAGATCTTACAGGACATTCACAGGGATACATAATTTGGTCTTCTGATAGACATTCTGTAAGAAGTCCAATAGAAGTATTTCCACATATCAGTGTGATTTAATTGATTGGATTTGTTATAAGAGATGACAATTATTATTTAGGCAAATTCACATGTGTTCTTATCTCATTCTTGTGGAAGAGGGAGGGGTTTGTTGTGTGAAAACTGTCATTAAAATGGTAAAGAAATAATGGAGAAGTAACAGGTAATTAAAGAATTCCTTAATTAGCATTCATCTAAAGAATACTAGTGAACGTGAATGATAATTAGAAGAAAAGATAAAATCTATAAGGGAAATATGACTTCGTGCTCCCATTTTATATTTACAGTAACATATATATCAGGCCAAACACATATGCGACGCCTTAAACTTGATCAAAATTTCATTTAGACACTTCAAATTTTGTTTTGTTCCAAACGAACACAAAATTATTTACAAATTTGTTTCTATCATGCACAAAAATTATTCCACATATTTTTTTAAAAAAAAATGTCACTTAGAAACAATGACATTATACATCAGTGGGAGGTGCCTTCAACGAGTTCGGCGAAATTGACAAAGAAACAATTTTAATAGAAGTTGGAGGTAAAAATCATAATGAAATTCAAAACAACAGCCTAAAAACAGATAAGAACTTCTTTTTTTAAAAAAAATCAATTCTCACGTGATGTCTGATACATTGCGTCAAGACCCCCACTAAGTCAGATTGATCTTTGCTTAAAACCCATTAAAGGCCCTTAAACTTTTGCAAATCAATTACTATCTTTATACCGCCATTTAGGAACATTGGGGTGAAAGATCCCTAGAGGGAAGCCCAACCCAATTGTTTATAAAAGAAGTTTAAAGTCCTTTATATATTCTAATTTTAGGCTATCAAATTCATTGAGTTGTTATAGATAATAGCAGAAGAAAGGTAAAATAAGAGACCTTCTGCTAGTCTAGATTGAAAGATTCAACTAAAAAGATAAAATATAAAAAGATAGAGAAATTTTGAAAAGGAGAACTTACTAATAGACGACAATTTGAATTGAATTATTTTTATTTTTGGTTGACTCGTTGATTACAATTTTATTTTTTTTGGTTTAAAACACCCGGTGTTCGGTATCCGCTTTTTAGGATTCCGACTTTATTCGGATTCGCCCCGCATCGGGCCTCATTTGGGGGAAAGAGCTTCCAACAGAGTGTTTGTCCATACCCAGAGTCAAACCCTCCAACTCTGGGTAGGGTAGATCAATCCCTTGCTGTTGGTAAACTATTTAATATTTAATGTCATCTCATAGTTATATTTGTGTAGGAGTAATTCTAGAGCCCGTAAATTTTAAATATTTTATCCTTGTCCACACTCTAACACTCTAGAATATTTATCACAAGTGCAAATATAAAAAAGAATACACTAATAACTTTTTAAATTATTCAATCTAGAATTATCTATAATATTAAATATTTCTTCAAAATGATTATCCTAAATACTGCATAGAATATTTTTAAAACTTTTCTAGAAAATCTATGACATCCCAAAAATGAACTTTAATATTTTTTAAAGCTCTTTTTAAATAATTTTCAAAGCTCTATTTTATGACAAGTATAATTTTGTGAGTACTTTTGAAAGGTCACTGTACGCTATAAAAATACAAATGTTGACTCATTTTAGCATTTTTACTCTTAAGGTATTCAATGCAAATAGTATAGCAGTAGAAGGGGTGGAACTTGGGGCCTGGGTGGGGTTTTTAAAAAACCCAGTAATGTTCATACGGATCTAGTATTTATATAGAAAAATCTAATAAATATATAAAAATTATAAGTTGTAAGATCATAAATCAAATTTACTGTTGATCCAAAGGAGTAAAGGGACCTACCAAAATTTTGTTGATCTTTAGATTGTTGGTTTAAACCCCCTTAGTTATTATTTAATTTAATATTTATCTAACACGGGGAACCCACACACTTTAAATCTTGAATCCGGCACAGTAATTTGAAAAATAACAGGTGCTCATTTATCAGTTTAAGCTTAGGAGGCGTTATTACGCTCGTATGGGTACACTTAATTTATTTTGGAAAAGGTTATTCTAAATAAAAGTGTTATTTTTCAACTTTTTTTTTTCAGCCTGACACATTATTGTTTTTTTTAGCTCATATATTCTCATTTATCAATTTGAGCCTTGGAGGCACTATTATGCTCGTATGGTAGACTTAATTTATTTTTTGAAAAGGTTATTCTAAATAAAAGTATTATTTTTAACTTCATTTTTTTCCTTTCATCTTGCACATTATTATTCTCTTTTTTTATCTCATATATTCTAGTTAAACACATTTTTGTTGTAATACTCCAACGTTTTTGATCCGAAGTAAAGAGTAGACAGCAAAAATGGACCTCGGAGCTAAATTCATTAACTTAAGAAAAAAAATAATGATTTTTTAAAATTAAAAAAGTCAAATGTTGTGAGTGGCATTTGAACTCACTTCCTTTCGGACCAGAACCCTTAATTTGGTACCTTAGACCAACTTGTCCATCTCAACAGTATCACTTTCAATTTATATGCATCTGTGTTGAGATCACATCAACTCTTAATGATAAGTCTATAAGCCTAGCTATTAGTGTAATTATCCAAAAGTTAGTTATTAAGTCAACTCACTAAGTTATAGAATCACAAAGTCAAATACTAGCTAATCAACTCTATCCGACTAACCAACTTCGATATATAGCTACTATATCATATTGTATCAATCAACGAACTCAGTTACTGCATAATAATAACACATTACTCTCTACTTTCTTCTCTTCTTCTTCTCTTCTATTTTAATCCTTGATGGTTACAGATTCTCTATTAAAAAAAATCTGTAGAATTCTTCATGGTATCAAAGCATGAGGCAGTGATTATATGCCTTTGATCCCTGTAAATCTCTGTATTACTACTAATCTATGTTTCCAGTTCAATCTTGGTCAAGTCTTCTGAGTTTTACTGGCTGATTCAAGCGGAAATGGATTGAATCCACCACGAAATGGAATAATGCCACCTATGCCATTAACCTCTCAAGGTATTCATGTCAATCCTCAGTCGACCCCAGGGATCCCAACTTCAGCAGCATTTGATATCAACCATCCTCTGTATCTGTCTACTTTTAAAGTAGCCTAACTATCATTTCCTTTCAGTTAAAGGGTAGTGAGAACTAAGTTATCTGGAGTAAGGCCATGCGAATTGCATTACTAGGGAGAAACAAGTTAGGTTTTAGTGGATGAAACATTAGAAAGGGAAGTGTTTCCAGTAGAATTGTGGAGTCAATGGGAAAAGGTCAATGTTGTGGTATTATCTTGTGTCACGCCTCAAATTCTATTGGGGCGGACTGGCACCCGTAACCGAGGAGGCCCGGGAGAACCAGCTCACAACCTTATACTTCCCATGCATACCTCTATGACAACCCGAAATTCGGACAGCATTATGTCACAAAGGAAATAATCACCTATATAATCTCGAGCACACATATATATGTATATACAATACTTGGCCGTTGGAGCCATCACGTCTATTAACCAAACACCACTTTGACTGTACATTAGGTCTACAAAGCCTCTAGACAATACACAGAGTTTAACTAAGGTCGGGACACACCCCTCCATATAACTAACTTCTATACAATACCAAAAGTGACTGCATATGATACGGAAAGCCCCGAAGCAAACTGGAGCTCACCAAAAGCAGATGGATATCCTGGCTCCTACTTGTGCGGTGTATGAGCTGAGGTACCTATGCCTGCAGCATGAAATGCAGGTCCCTCGTGGGGGACGTCAGTACGAAATATGTACTGAGTATGTAAAGCTGTAGATAATCACATATGATATAGGAGCTCAATAGAAATCAGAAACAAGTGAATAAATCGTAATAGGAGTGGACGACACTTACTAGAACTTGTGACAACCTATATATTGTATTTATTCAATCACTTTACCTTCGTTCTTATCATCTTTGTAATCATTACTGTACTGTACTGTGACCATTAGGCTGCCTCTAGTATATATCAACTGGGATCGACCCATGATAGGCTTATGCCCCTGGGATACTACCCGATAAGAGAGAACTTCCATCACTTAGTTCAATTAATCTTTGAGATTGTTATTTCGGTCGCCACCGCATTTTTGATACTTTAAAACAAGGATACATCAATAAGAGACATATAAATAGACCATCAATGTAATAACGATGAAGTAAGAACTTATTGGCACATCAATGAAGTGTTTTGGAGTCATCAATGCCATAACAATGAAGTAGGAACTTATTGGTAAATCAATGAAACGTTTTGAAGCCATTAATAGCACATGGATCTTGTTTGAGTAACCGGATACCTTCTGACATTCATTAGTGCAATAAACATGTAAGATTTGGAGAACAAGTAAGTATTGGAATGTCTTGACATCTTGTAGGGTGGAAACAAGTTCATTGGTAACGTAGGACATCATATAAAACCATTATGGATCACATGTTATTGAATAACTTTGGAAACTTTCTTAATAGAACAATTGTTCACTTTCATGCCAAAGATATGGTATAAAGTATGCTTTACATACCTGACTGTCAACCTTCAATACTAGTCCCAAATGGACTTCCCATCTTTTCGGATTACTTATCTACAATGAACATATATAGCAATCTAGTATTAGCAATCAAACATCACAATTCAATTATTTGAATTCACCAGACTAGTGGTTAAGTAGTAAGCCTTAATTACACCATAAAAAGTGTCACTTTAACCCTCTTATACTCCAATTACATTCACATGCCATGCATATTCATACAACATCCTCCAATATCAAGTTTGATTCATTTATCCTTCCAACTAATTCATTAAACCAAATTGAGCCATAGACATAACTAATCATCAATTCAATAGTATATCACCATATCCACCTTCCATAACTCAATTACCATATCCACCTTCCATAACTCAATTATCATATCCACCTTCCACAATTCAATACAACCAAACTATGCAAAATAGTCCATAACCCTATTTCCATCACCTTTCAATAACAACCAATACATATAATCCTCTATCACACATATACCTATGGAAAAGAACAAAGGCAAACAATATGCATACCTTGGAATTCACCTCTTGATTATGCAATCCTGTTTGCACAAATAATAGGTGTCGTTCGAAGCTCTCGAGATGACAAACACAGTTATCGGATTACTTTGGAATTTCTACAGTTGAATCAAAAGTAATTTCAAGATCAAATTTGGCTAGGGTTTGTTATTTCTCAATGATTGATGATGAAAATGAGTTTTTGAACTCATATAAATGTATATATACATATATTCCCATCCATAATATAATAGGAAATGACCAAAATGCCTTTAAAATTTAAATAATATCAAATTTGTCCTTTGGTGGACTATTTTGATAAGCTAAAGTAGATCGACCATAACTCCTTGCTCCGCTATTGGATTTGGGTGAAATTAGTATCGTTGGAAGGATAATTCAAAGGGCTTTCATTTCATATAAAGTAGGCCACCCAGTTTGTCCTGTACAAGGAGTTATGGTCGTTTGAAGTTGACCCTAAAAATCTATTTTGATAGGCTGAAGTAAAACGAGTATAACTCCTTACTCAGACGTTGGATTTGGATGAAACAAATTGCATTGGAAAGAAGACTCAAATATCTTTGTTTTCATAGGTTGCAACTCTCCCAGTTTATTATATTAAGGGAGTTATGATCATTCGAATTTGACCCACAAATTTGGCTGGCCTCAGTAGTTTGTGTGCAAGAAATTTTCCTGCAGATTTACTATTCCCAAATATCCCGGCCACCGTTTTATAGTTTCAAACGTGCTCGATTATATCCGTAACCTATCCGTTTTTGGAAATCTTTATATCGTTGGAAAACTTATTCAATAACCTTCGCATGGAACCATCGACGGGCAAATTTCGGTATCAATAAAATAAAATGAAAAAAATTAATTCCATATAAATAAGACCAATACACATACTTGAATACGCCAATACACGTACTTGAATACAGGGTGTTATATCTTGGTTGATGAACTCTGTTTCTAGTGAACCAGTTGGTGGTGTAGTTTATGCTTTGAATGCATGTGATGTCTGGGATGATCTAAAAGATAGATTTCATAAAATTGATGGTGCAAGAACTTTCAATCCTCACTAAGAAATTGTTTACACAATGTGTACAGTCAGTTTCTGTTTAGTTCTCAAAATTAAAAGCCCTTTGGAATGAATGAGTATGTGGTGCCCTTCCCTGCTTGTGGTTGTGAAACTTCTAAATATTATCTTGTATATTCTCAAAGACTCAAGCTATATCATTTTTAATAAGTTTTTATGATACTTATGCATAAGCAAGAAGTCAGATACTGCTTATGAATCCCTTACCCTCGGTCACTCAAGCCTATTTAATGATCATGAGTGATGAAAATAAAAAATATATATATATATATATATATCAGACTATTAGAAGTGGAGGGTTGTCAGGGTAGCACCTGGTATGTCAGACTCAACTGTCACGTATCCAAGAGTCTTTAATCAGGAAGAGAAGAGATTCATTAATCCAAACTACAATCCTAGAGCTACTTGTGATCATTGTAATCTAAAGGGACATGTTCAAAGAAACTATTATAAAATAAATAGGCTATCCATCGGGGCATCCTGAGCACAATGATTAGTAAGGATCAGAGGTGAAAAGTAATGAGTACAACAGGTACAATGATCATAGAAACAAACAATGGAGAATAGATGTTGGTCCTAGAGCTCATAATGTTATATCTGAAGAATGGGAACACAATAAAGCTATTGCACAGCAAGATTACAATGCTTCACTTTATCAACATAGACAACCTTCAATGCATATGGTTCAACTACTTCAAACTCTAGCTCACAGAGTTATTGTGTAGAATATAAATATGCAGTACCACCTAGGTTTGAAAGGTACCAGTAGTGCTCTGATGGTAAACAATGCTCCACATTACTGAATCATTGACACAGGGGATACTAATCACATGACTTCTATTATTGACTTGTTGAATAAAGAGTCTGTGATCAAATTTTCTACACCTAGACAAGTTCACCTACATGATGGTGGAACTTCTATTATCACTCACAAAAGCACAAGTAATGTCTTTTACAGAAGCATATTAAAAGATGTATTACATGTAATTCAGTTCAAGGATAACTTGATATTGGTATCTCAGATCACAAGACAGTTACAATGTTCAGCTATATTTTATCCTAACTTTAGTTTGTTTTAGGATTTCTACAATGGGAAGGTGAAAGAGATTGGTAAAGAAAAAGAAGGCCTCTACTTCCTAGTCAATCAAAACTACCTGAAATGAAGAATGATGTACTTGTTTTATCAACAAGTAATAAACTGATAAATAATCCCTCAAACAAAAGTTCTATTCGCTTGTGGCATGTTATACTTGGTCATGTACTATCTAAGAATCTATTGATATTGTTTCCTAATCAAAGTCAGTCTGTACTAGAAGTTCTAGAAAATTTCACTATATGTCTTTATGCTTGTAAGACCCCACAAAATTCTAAGCTTAACTCAGTCCTTTAGAGCATGAAAAGAGGTCCCAAACTTAAAAGTTTCAGCTAAGTGTTTACACTTAGAATATTTTAGCCCTCATAATATGGCGATCTTATTTTACGATCCTTGTGACCTTGAAATGTCGATCCTTGGATTGAATCATGATCAGGTGTGTCAGTAGGTCACTTCGGGTAAGTTTTGGATTTTTCAGACCTCATTTGAAAAATGTTTGGGAGTCCATAACAGTGGATCGATGCAATCTCGATGCATCGCGTTGCCTATTGCATTGATAGATATTTTTTCTCAGCTTCAGTGCAAATTTCAGTGAGCCAACGCGATCTCGATGCATTGTGTCGGCCATCGCGTCGACCCTGTTGATGTAGTGCTTCGGTCTGTGCGTAGCTGGGCATGTTTTCAGTAATTAAAAGTCCATGTCTAGAGGGATATTTATGTCATTTTCCCACATCTATGCAGCCCCAAAAATACAAGATTTCTCACTCTTAAAGGAAAAATCCATTCACTATTCATAAATCCTCTCAAGAACAAACCCTAACCCCACAAATTCAAGATTCAAGTCCCAAGAAATTCACCACAACCTTCAGAGAATTGATTACCAAGGTATGTTGGGTGTTCATCCAAGGTCTTCCTTCCGCCCTTGGAATTCAAGAACCTCTTGTAAAATTTTAAGATGAATATTTCCATGAATTCCATGTTGAGTTAAATTGTATTCATGATTATGATTTTATTTGGGTTCTAACCCATGATTAATTATAAAAATTCATGTGAATTAAATAGCATGCATGTAGTATTATGTAATTTTATGTTGGAAACCCTTGAATTTGTGAGTTTGGAATTGTGATCATGATGCTTGCATGTTGACTAGTCTTATGTACATACACTATGCCCCAAAGTGTTTGATAAAGTGTTCATGTGATTTGAATAGTGAAATCATATCATGTTAGCATGTATAAAAGTTTATACCATGCAAGTGCTTGATAAAATGCCTCAAAGAATGAATTGTGACAAAATATCTAGTTATCATACTTTTAAGATTGTGCTATGTTTTATAATTTACGAAATTGAGTCCTGAGGGTATCTAATACCTGACAATCTAGTTGTTTTCCTAGAGTTATAGTAACTACTAAATAGTCTCTGTAGTGTCACAAACAGTAGTACTCAGTCTAGTTCAGTCGGTTAACAGAACTCAGTGAACTCAATTCAGTTCAGTTAGACAGCACGATCAGTAACAGTTCAGTCAAGCCTAGAACAGTCTAGAAATCAGTTCAGTGTCTATACAATTGGGAGCAGAAATCAACACTGAGCAAACCCAGGGATGGGGGGACATTCCTATCAGAAAAGGGTTTGACCCTTAGTAGCAATCCCTATGTTACAAAACTACGTAGCCAACTTAGGTTGAGATATCTTTCTTCCAGACAAGGGTTGAGATATCTCGTACAAGTTTTCCTGCGTGAGGGTTGATGAAATGTCTTCCTGCCAGAGAGGGTTAACTCACAGCCATTGTTAGTATCCCTTGGCAAGTTGCTAACACCCTTTCATATGGGGTCAGTCACAAGTTAGACCCCAACTCAGTTCATAATCGGGTATGTCGGTTAGATAAACACTTCCACAGTTACAATTTTAGTTTTTAGAATCAATATAAAACCTCAATTCAGTTTCAGAATCAAGACTATCAGATACAGTTACCCAGCTCAGCAAGAAACTCAGTTCAGTTACACAAAATCAAGACTGTCAGAAACGGTCACCCAGTTATCAGTAATTCAGTTATATTCATATTATTTAGACAGTTAGTTTTTATTCATATGAACCCATGTATATCAACCTACCTCACTTAGCATACCAATATATTCAAAGTACTGACGCATACTTTTCTTTTGCGCTATGATGTCTTATATCATAGGTTCAGACACACGAGATCCTGATCGTACTTAGAAGCCTAGATTTTCAGCAACAGATATAGTGGTGAGTCCTTATAGTCCAAGGACAGAGTTATTATTTTAGTATTTCCGTATTTAGTACATTCAGTAGTCAGAGTTAGTTGGGGACTTGTCCCATCAACTCCATATTCTGACAGTTAGAGGCTATCAGACTAGATTATTTCAGACATATGTTCAATTTTCAGTATTTATTTATCAATATTTAGTATTTTTTCAGTGATGAACCTTATGGCAACTTCAGCCTAATTTCTGTATTTATTTCAGTAATATTATACAATGCTCACAGAAGGTACCAGTCATGGGTTAGCTTGTGGTCCTACGGGATTATGAGCACCGTATGACATCTGGGGCACAAACTCAGGGTGTTACAAACCTGGTATCAGAGCCTAAGGTTCAACAGAGTCCTAGGAAGTCTGAAAGCCGCTTCAAGTAGAGTCTTGTGTATGGTGTGTAGTGCGCCACACTTATGAACAAGAGGCTATGAGGCATTTTAGGAAAAGTTTCCCTTCTTTCAGTATTCAAATCATGCGAGTGAGCATAAGTTCAAGTTAAACTCTCTGTCTAATTCACGTTTCACTTCCATTTATAAAATATGCCTCCCAGGAAAATCCCCTGGGCGAACATGTATCCCATGCAAAATTTAGAGAAACTTTCACCACTCTAGCTCATTCTGTGGCAGCCTAGAATAAATGTCCAGCTATTTTCCAGGCTAACCCTGTGGCTAATACTAGTGCATCTAGAATTTGGGTCTTCACCCAAATGAATTGCCTATTATTTACCGGGTCTAAGTCTGATGAAGACCCATAGGAATTTCTTGATCAGGTACAAAAAGTCACAGATATAATGGGGGTGACTTTTAGTGAGAGTGTTAGTTGGTCGCATATCATTTGTAGGATGTGGCTCACTTATGGTTCAAGTAGTCGAGGAAAGAGAGGGTTGCAGATATAGGGCCCATAAAATGTGAGGAGTTTGCCACTGTTTTTCTGGATAGGTTCTTCCCACTGGAGTTGAGCGAAGCAAAGGTTTTGGAGTTTATTAATCTGAAGCAGGGCAATATGACAGTAAAAGAGTATTCTCTCAAGTTTACTCAGCTGGCCAGATACTCTCCTCATGTGGTAGCAGATAGTAGATCTAAGATGAGTAAGTTTGTGTCTAGGGTGTCTAACAGTGTAGTCAAAAAGTGTAGGACCGCAATGCTGATTAAGGAGATGGACATATCTAGGCTCACGGTCTATGCTTAGCAGATAGAGAAGGCTAAGAATAAGGAAAAGAAAAGGGAGAACAAGAGAGCTAGAATAGGTAGCTTCAACTTCACCCAGCCTAAGATAGAGGGTGGTAATCGTTCTTAGTTTTGCCTGAAATCTTTAATTCCAGCTCCATCCTCAGCCAGTACCCCAGTACCGAATTCCATAGATGGCAATAAAGATAGGGCGCCATGCCCTAAACCCCAGGATAGTGTTAGCAGTGGCCGAACAAATCCTCTTTGCCAAAAATATAGCAGAAACTATCAGGGTGTCTGTCAATATGGCAGTGATGTATGTTTTAAATATGGCAAGCCAGGCCATAGGGTCAGAAAGTGTCCTCAAGTAGGTTCGCAGAGTCAGCATAATCGTCCCCCAGCTCAATCTGGTTGCCCAAATCAGTAGGTGCCGCTTCTAGTGCCACCAGTGGGCAACGCCTAGACAGACTCTATGCACTTCAGTCCCAACAAGATCAGGAAAGTTATCCTGATGTGGTCACTGGTAAGTTATAAGTTTATCATTTACATGTTTATGTTTTGCTTGATCTAAGATCTTCTTTGTCCTTTGTAACTCCTTATATAACTATTGACTTCGGAGTCAGTCCTAAAATCCTAGCAGAGCCCTTCTCAGTCTCCACCCCAATGGGTAAATCTATCATAGCCCAGTGGGTATACAGGAACTGTCCGGTTATGGTATCTCAGAAAGTTACTTCAGCAGACTTAGTGGAGTTAGAGATGATAGATTTTGATGTCATTCTCGATATGGATTGGCTTCATTCATGCTATGCTTCAGTTGACTGCCAAAAAAGAATTGTCTATTTTCAGTTTTCGAATGAACCTGTCTTTGAATGGAGGGGTAGTACTTAGGGGTCAACTTGCTCTTAGGGGTCAGCTTGTTTCCTACCTTAGAGTGAGGAAAATTATATCCAAAGGGTGTGTCTATCACTCGTTTGAGTTCAAGACTCTAGTCAAAAACTCATAATCTTGAGTCGGTATCAGTAGTATGCGAGTTTCCAGATGTGTTTCCTGGAGATCTTCCCAGGGTCCCTCCCGAAAGGGTAATTGACTTCAAAATCATTCTTCTTCCATATACTCATCCCATATCTATTCTGTGGCTCCATCAGAACTTAAAGAGTTAAAAGAATAGTTGAAAAATCTCTTAGATAATGGATTCATCAGACCAATCGTATCCCCTTGGGGTGCACCAGTTTTATTTGTGCGCAAGAAAAATGATTCTCTTAGAATATGTATAGACTACCGTCAGCTAAATAAAGTCACAATCAAGAACAAGTATCCACTTCCCAGAATTGATGACTTGTTTGACCAACTTCAGGGTGCTACCTAAATTTCTAAGATATGCCTCAGATTAGGCTATCGTCAACTCAGAGTCAGAGAATGTGATATTCTGAAAATAGCTTTCAGAACTTGGTATGGTCACTTCGAATTCTTAGTCATGTCATTTGGTATTACCAATGCCCCAACAGCCTTTATGGACTTGATAAACCGCGTGTTCAAGCAGTATTTAGACATGTTTATCATAGTCTTCATTGATGACATTCTTGTCTACTCTCGTAGTGAAAGTGATCATGCAAACCATCTCAGAATAGTCGTACAAACTCTCTGAGCCTATCATTTATTTTCCAAATTCAGTAAGTGTGAATTTTGGCTAAGGTCAGTAGTTTTTCTTAGCCATATAGTTTTCGGTGATAGCATTAGAGTTGATCCTCAAAAGATCAAAGCAGTGAGAAACTGGCCCAGACCCATATCTCTATCAGATATCAGTAGTTTCTTGAGTTTGGTCGGTTATTACCGATGGTTTATTGAGTTATTTTCATCTATTGCATCCCCCATGTCCAGATTGACTCAAAAGAAAGTCAAACTTCAGTGGTCAGATTCTTGTGAGAAAAGTTTTCAGGAGTTGAAGACTCAACTTACTACAGCCCCAATTTTGACTCTACCAGATGGTTCAGAAGGGTTTGTGGTATATTGTGATCCTTCTAGAGTTGGTTTGAAGTGTGTTTTAATGCAGAGAGGTAAGGTCATAGCCTATGCCTCGAGATTGCTTAAGCCCCATGAAAAGAACTATCCGACTCATGATCTTGAGTTAGCAGTGCCTTAAAGATTTGGAGGCACTGTTTGTATGGGGTACATGTTGATGTGTTCACAGACCATAAGAGCCTGTAGTATGTGTTTTCTCAGAAAGAACTGAACCTACATCAGAGAAGGTGGTTAGAGTTGTTTAAAGACTATGACATGAGTATTTTGTATCATCCAGGTAAGGACAATGTAGTGGTTGATGCTCTTAGTAGGATTTCTATGGGTAGTGTTGCTCACATGGAGGATGGCTAGAAGAAGTTAGTTCAGGAAGTTCATCAGCTTGCCCGACTAGGTGTCCGCTTACTCGATTCAGCAGAGGGTAGTGTATGGGTGCAGAATAGTTTGGAATCATCTCTGGTTTCCGAAGAAAAAGAAATGCAGGATAGGGATTCTAGTTTAGTTAAACTAAAAGAGTCAGTCAGAGATCAGAAAGTAGAGGTTTTATCCCAAGGGGGAGATGGTGTGTTACGCTGCTATGGTAGGCTATGTGTATCATGTATGGATGGCATGAGATAGTGGATTCTTGCAGAAGTGCATGGTGTGTGCTACTCGATTCACCCAGGGGCCACCAAGATGTACCACAACTTGCAAGAAATCTATTGGTGGAGTGGGATGAAGAGAGACATTACAGAGTTTGTAGCTAGGCGCTCAACATGTCAGCAGGTTAAGATCGAGCATCAAAATCCTAGTGGATCTATGCTGGAGTTTAGTATTCCTACTTGGAAGTGGGAGGAGGTGAACATAGATTTTGTGACAAGTTTTCCCCATACTTGCCGCCAGCATGATTTGATTTAGGTCATTGTATATAGGATGACCAAATCAGCTCATTTCTTACTAGTTCATACCTCTTATTGAACCGAGGATTATGCCAAGATCTATGTCACAGAGTTGCTCAGATTGCATGAAGTTCCATTGTCCATCATTTCAGATAGAGGTACGCATTTCACCTCTCATTTCTGGAAAGCCTTTTAAAAGGTTTTTTGTACCTAAGTTCACCTCAGTACAACCTTTCACCCTCAGAAAGATAGTCAAGCAGAAAGGACCATCCAGACTCTAGAAGATATGCTAAGAACGTGTGCCATTGAATTTAAGGGTAGTTGGGATGAACACTTGCCCTTGATTGAGTTCATATGTAATAACAGTTATCATTCCAGCATTCAGATGGCTCTGTTCGAGGTACTCTATGGGAGGAGATGCAGATCTTCCATTAGTTGGTTTGAAGTGGGTAAGGCCGCAGTGGTAGGGCCTGACTTGGTATTTGATGCCTTAGAAAAAGCTCAGTTGATCAAGAAAAGACTTAAGATAGCTCAGAGCCGACAGAAATCGTATGCAGATGTGCAAAGAAAGGATATCAAGTTTGAGATTGGTGATAACATGTATTTAAAAATCTTTTCAATAAAAAAAGTGAAGAGGTTTGGAAAGAAGGGGAAGCTCATTACCCGATATATCGGTCTTTATGAAATTCTCAGCCGTTTCAGGAAGGTAGCTTATGAGCTTGAGTTTCTTTCAGACTTAGCTTCAGTGCACCTAGTGTTTCATGTCTCCTTACTAAATAAATGCATAGGTGACCCATCAGTTGTGGTACATATAGAGGGTATAGATATATAGAACAGCCTCTCTTATAAAGAGATCCTAATTAAAATACTCGATCATAGGTTTGCAGATTGAGGAACAAAGAAGTTCCTTTGGTCAAGGTTCTTTGGCGAAATCAGTCTGTTGAGGGAGCTACTTGTGAAGCAGAACCAGATATACGAACAAAGTATCTCACTTCTTCTCCATAAACTCAGATTCATCTTAAGGTAACAGTTTTCCTTGAATTTAATCAGTTTCATGCTTAGACTACCTTTACAACTCTGTATCGGTTCAGTTGCATAGCATTCTCATATCATGCATACCTTCATAAAATAGCTCATTCATGTGTTATGCCTTCAGAATTTAGTCATGCTTCAGTTATGCATGTTCAGTATAAAAACTCAGTATATCAGTAGTTTCAGTCATGAAATCATGCTTCAGCTGTGCATGTTCAGCATATAAACTCAGTCTATCAGTATTCTCAGCTTAGTCAGTCTCATTCGAGAATGAATGTTTCCAAGGGGGAGATATTGTAAGACCCCGCAAAATTCTAAGCTTAACTAAATCCTTTAAAGCATGAAAAGAGGTCCCAAACTTAGAAATTTCAGCTAAGTGTTTACACTTAGAATTATTTTAGCCTTCATAATGTGGTGATCTTATTTTATGATCTTAAAATGTCGATCCTTGGATTGAATCATGATCAGGTGTTTTAGTATGTCACTTTGGGTGTGTTTTGGATTTTTTGGACCTCGTTTGAAACATGTTTAGGAGTCCAAAATAGTGGATCGACACGATCTTGATGCATCAAATCACCTATCGCGTTGATAAATATTTTTTCCCGGCTCCCAATGCAAATTCCAGTGAGCCGACGCGATCTCAATGCGTTATATTACGTCGGCCATCATGTCGACCCCATCTATGCGGTGCGTCGGTCTGCACGTCACTGGGCATATTTTTAGTAATTAAAAGTCCGCATCTATAGGGGTATTTAGGTCATTTTTCCATGTCTATTCAACCCTAAAAACACGAGATTTATCACTTCTAAAGGCAAAATCCATTCACTATTCACAAATCCTCTCAAGAACAAACTCTAACCCCTCAAATTCAAGATTCAAGTCCCAAGAAATTCACCACAACCTTCAGAGAATTGATTACCAAGGTATGTTGTGTGTTCATCCAAGGGTTTTCTTTCACCCTTGGAGTTTTAGAACCTCTTGTAAAATTTTAAGATGAATGTTTCCATGAATTTCATGTTGAGTTAAATTGTATTCATGATTATGATTTTATTTGGGTTCTAACCCATGATTAATAATAAAAATTCATGTGAATTAAATAGCATGCGTGTAGTATTATGTAGTATTATGTTGGAAACCCTTGAATTTATGAGTTTGGAATTGTGATCTTGATCTTGCATGTTGACTAGTATTATGTGAATAAACTAAGCCCCAAAGTGTTTGATAAAATGTTCATGTGATTTGAGTAGTGAAATCATATCATGTTAGCATGTATAAAAGTTTATACCATGCAAGTGCTTGATAAAATGCCTCAAAGAATGAATTGTGACAAAGTATCTAGTTATCATGCTTTCAAGATTGTGTTATATTTTATAATTTATGAAATCAAGTCCTGGGGGTATCTAATACTTGACAATCTAGTTGTTTGCCTAGAGTTATAGTAGCTACAGAATAGTCTCAGTAGGGTCACAAATAGTTCAGTTCAGTCGGTTAACAAAACTCAGAGAAGTCGGTTTAGTTCAGTTAGATAGCACGGTTAGTAATAGTTCAGTCAAGCCTAGAACATTATAGAAATCAGTTCAGTGCCTATTCAATTGGGAGTAGAAATCAGCACCGAGCAAACCCAGAGATGGGGGGGCATTTCTTTCAGAAAAGGGTTTGACCCTTAGTAGCAATCTCTACATTACAGAACTACATAGTCAGCGTAGGTTGAGATATCTTACTACTAGACTAGGGTTGATACATCTCAGACGAGTTTTCCTGCCATCGAGGGTTGACGAAATATTTTTCTGCCAGAGAGGGTTAACTCACAGCCATTATTAGTATCCCTTGGCAAGGTGCTAACACCCTTTCATATGGGGTCACTGGTTGGACCCCAACTCATTTCAGAATCGGGGTATGTCAGTTAGATGAACACTCCCACAGTTACAATTTTAGTTTTTAGAATCAATATAAAACCTCAGTTCAGTTTCAGAATCAGGACTATCATATACAGTCACCGAGCTCAGCATGAAACTTAGTTCAGTTACACGAAATCAAGATTGTTAGAAATAGTCCCCAAGTTATCAGTAATTCAGTTATATTCATATTCTTTAGACAGTCAGTTTTTATTCATATGAACCCATGCATATCAGTCTACCTCACTTAGCAACCAGTACATTCAAAGTACTAACGCATACTTTTCTTTTGCTCTATGATGTCTTATATCATAGGTTCAAATGCACAGGCTCCTGGCCATACTTAGCAGCCCAAATTTTAAGCAGCGAATATAGTGGTGAGTCATCATAGTCCGAGGACAGAGTTATAATTTTAGTATATCAGTATTTAGTACATTCTGTAGTCGGAGTTAGTTGGGGACTTGTCCCATCAACTCCATATTCAGACAGTTAGAGGCTATCAGACTAGATTTTTTAGATAGATGTTCAATTTTTAGTATTTATTTATCAGTATTCAGTATTTGTTTTCCAGTGATGAACCTTATGGTAACTTCAGCCTAATTTTTGCATTTATTTCATTAATATTATACAGTTCTCACAGCAGGTACCAGTCATGGGTTAGCTTGTGATCCTATGGGATTATGAGCACCATGTGACATTTGGGGTGCAGACTCGGGGCATTACAGTGCCAGGCAAACTAGAACATCTTTTCCTTTAAGTTCTTCTACTAGTGCAGTTGGTTTGATCTCATTCATATGGACCTTTGGGGGCCTTATAAAGTTTCTACTTGTGATGGTTATAAATCATTTCTCACTATTGTTGGTGATTGTTCTAGATTCACTTGGATATTTCTCTTAAGTTTAAAACCTGATGTTGTAGTTGTCATTAAATAATTTTTGACTTATGTACAAACTAAGCTCAACACTTGTGGTAAAACTGTAAAAACTGGCAATGGCACTAAATTTGTAAACAATATATATACTAATTTATTTACTAAGTTAGGCATCATTCATCAAAATCTAGCTCTTATACTTCTCAGCAAAATGGCATTGTTTAAAGAAAACATAAGCATATCTTAGAAATAATTAGAGCTATCAGATTCCATGCTAAAATCCCTCTTAAATTGTAGGGTTATTGTACAAAGGTTGTTGTATATCTAATTAACGGACTTCCATCTACTGTTCTTAATGGTGTAAGTCCTTTTGAAATATTATACAACAAGAAACCATCACTAGCTCACTTAAGAACTCTAGGATATTTATGTCATTCTAAAGTAGTCCAAGAACTCACAAAATAATGTCTAGGACTAAGCAATCTATTCTTAAGGGCTATTCTGAAACCCAAAAGGGTTAAGTTCTTTATGATCTAACTAACAAGATATTCTTTGTTAATAGGGATTCTACCTTTAAGGATGATGTTTTATTTTTTAGCATAATGACAAGAAAAATGCAAAGCTATTGAAGGTTTATCTTAATATCTAATAGATGAATCTACAGATGTATATCTAGTTGCAGTGTCTAATATGCCAAGCAGCATTCCTCCCTCATCTCAGCCCGCACCTCTGCTTGTTCAGGAATATCCCCTGAATAAGCACGTCTCTCATGCCTAGTTCAGAGATGCATTCACTGCCTTAGCTCACTCAGTAGCTGCTCAGAACAACTAGCAGGTTGTTTCCCCAGCTAACCCAGTGGAAAATACAACTGCAGCTAGGATTCGAGACATCACCTGAATGAATCCCCTTTTGTTTTTGGGATCTAAGTATGGGGAGGATCCGTAGGAGTTTCTTGATATGGTTCATAAGGTGACTGATATCATGGGTGTCAGTTTGAGTGAAAGTGTAGAGTTGGCTTCTTATCAGTTATAGGATGTAGCTCACACGTGGTATAAGCAGTGTAAGGAGGATAGAGGTATTGAGGCAGGGCCTGTTAAGTGGGAGGAGTTTGCTATGACCTTCTAAGATAACTTTTTTTATTAGAGTTGAGGAAAGATAAGGTGCTAAAGTTCATTAATTTGAAGCAGGATAATATGAGTGTGAAGGAATACTCGCTTAAGTTTACTAAGTTGGCAAGGTATGCTTCTTTGATAGTGGCTAATAATAAGTCTAGAATGAGTAAGTTTGTTTCTGGTATAACTGATAGTATGGTCAAGGAGTGTAGGACTGCTATGTTGATTAAGAACATGGACCTATCTAGGCTTATGGTTCATGCTCAACAGATTGAGGAACAAAAGCTTAAGGACAAAGAGAGAGAGAATAAGAGGGCCACAACAGGTAGTTTTAATTTTTCTCGACCGAGGTCAGAGGATGGTAACCGTTCTCAGTTTTTTCATAAATTTTTAACCCCAGCTCCGTCTTCATCTAGTGCACCAGTGCCAAAGTAATAGAATGAAAGCCGAGATAGAGCGCCAGGCTCCAAGTCCCAGGACAGTAAGAATAGTAGTCGTACTAATCCTTTTTTCTAGAAATATGGTAGAAATCATTAAGGTGTGTGTAAGGATGGCAGTGATGTGTGTTTTGGATGTGGCAGTCCAGGATAGGATTCGAGAGTATATGGTGGTGGCACAGAAGGGCAGAAATGATTGCCAATAGGGCCAAAATACTTCATCAGCAGCATTCGCAGGTCGCCCGACTCAGCATGGTGCTACTTCCAGTGCGACCAGTAGACAACGCTAGAATAGGCTGTATGCACTCTAGTCCCATCATGATCAGGAAAGCTCTCCTAATACGGTTACAGGTACATTATAGGTCTTTTATCTTCTTGTTTATGCTTTGTTAGATCTCAGAGCTTCACTTTCTTTTGTAACCCCCTATATAGCTGTCAATTTTGGTGTCAGTTCCAAAATATTAGTAAAGCCTTTCTCAGTGTCTACCTCAGTGGATAAGTGTATCATAGCCAAGCGGGTATACAGAAACTGCCCGATTATAGTATCCCAAAAAATTACTTCAGTTGATATTGTGGAGCTAGAGATTACTGATTTTGATGTTATTCTTTGTATGAATTGGCTCCATTCATGTTACACCTCAATTGACTATAGAAATAGGGTCATTTATTGTCAGTTTCCCAATAAACCAGTTATTGAATAGAGGAGTAGTACTTCAGTTCTTAGAGGTTAAATTATTTCATATCTTAGAGCGAGAATGATGATATCTAAGGGCTGTGTGTACCATCTTATTAGAGTCAAAGACTTTAGTTCTGAGACTCCAAGTCTTGAGTCAGTTTCAGTAGTAAGGGAATTTCTAGAAATTTTCCCTGAAGATCTTCCCGGAGTTTCTCCCAAAAGGGAAATTGACTATGGAATAGATCTCATTCCAGATACCTAGCCTATCTCTATTCCGCCCTTTAAAATGGCTCCAGCTGAGCTAAAAGAGTTGAAAGAATAGCTAAAAGATCTCTTGGATAAGGGATTTATCAGACCCAGTGTTTCCCTATGGGTTGCTCTAATCTTTTTCGTGCGTAAGAAAAATGATTTTCTCAGGATGTGCATCGATTACCACCAATTGAACAAAATCACAATCAAGAATAATTATCCACTCCCCATGATTGATAACTTGTTCTATCAACTTTAGGGTGCTAGTTATTTCTCTAAGATAGACCTCAAATCCGATTATCATCAACTTAGACAACCTTCTGAACTCGGTATGGTTACTTCAAATTCTTAGTTATGTCTTTTGGATTAACGAATGCCCCAGCAACTTTCATGGACTTGATGAACAAAGTGTTCAAGCAGTACTTGCACATGTTCATCATTGTCTTTATTAATGATATTCTTGTCTATTCTCGTAGTGAAAATGATTATGCAGACCATCCCAGAATTATATTGCGGACTCTTAGAGCCCATCTGTTGTTCGCTAAATTTAGTAAGTGCGAGTTATGTCTAAGATATATATCTTTTCTTTGCCATATTATTTCTGATGATGGCACTAGAGTCGACTCTAAAAAGACCGAAGTTGTGAGAAACTATCCCAGAACCATCTTTTCATTAGACATCAAGATTTTCTTGGGTTTGGCTAGCTATTATAGATGCTTTGTTGAAGGATTTTCATCAATTTCATCCCTTATGTCGCGATTGACTCAGAAGAAAGTCAAATTCCAGTGGTCAGATTCTTGTGAAAAAAAGTTTTTAGAAGTTGAAGACTCGACTCACCTCGGCCCCAGTCTTAACTTTGCCAGATGGTTCAGATGGGTTTATTGTTTACTGTGATGCTCCCAGAGTTGGTTTTGGTTGTGTATTGATACAGAGAGGTAAGGTCATAGCCTATGCATCTAGACAACTTAAGCCCCATGAAAAGAATTACCCTACCTATGATCTTGAGTTAGCAACTATTGTGTTTGCCTTGAAAATATGGAGGCACTATGTTTATGGGGTTCACATTAATGTGTTCATGGATCACAAAAGTTTGCAGCATATTTTTTTGTAGAAAGATTTGAATCTTCATCAGAGAAGGTGGCTTGAGTTGTTAAAAAATTATGATATAAGTGTGTTATATCATCCGGGCAAGGCCAACGTAGTGGCAGAAGCCCTTAGTAGATTGTCTATGGGTAGCGTTGCTCATGTTGAGAATGATAAGAAGAAGTTCATCCAGGAGGTTCATCAGTTTGCTAGATTAGGCATTTGGTTGATTGATTTAGCTGAGGATAGTACAGTATAACCTCGATAAATTAATAACCTCGCTAAAATAATAATTTTCTTCGGTCCCGAGTGAGGATCAACGTGGTAAATTTAATAATTCACTAAATTTATAAGATAATACAAAAAAAAATTCATATAGGTCTCATTTGATATATAAATTAATAATTCATCTGTATCAAAATATTTCATACATAATACATAAGTAAACTAAACAGGTTTCTGAAAATATGAATCTAATGTTATTTGTTTCTTCTTGAAATCAATATCACCTTGAATCTCATCTCTAACCCTTCTTACTGCATTAAGAATATCAGGTGTAGTCTTCTCATAAAACAAAAGAAAGTGATGTAAGGTGATTGTTTCTTTCAGAGCATCTTTGCGCGAAACTTGTTCTAATTCCACACTATCATCTTCCACTTCATCTTCTTTATGTGTTTCCATAACACTCTCAATTATTTGTTCATCCATAGGTAGCTCAAAACTCGTATCATTTTCTCCCGGATAATTCAAAACATCTTCAGCATTCATTGCATTTCGATACTTCAATCAATTGATTAGATTCTGCAATTGTTGTAAGCCATCATTATTCAACTGTTCTTGATTTTCCGAGGATTCATCATCTAACAACCTAAGTTTACAATGCTTAAAACAATTTGCAATTTTACTTGAGTTGACATCCATTTTCCATGCCGAGATTGCAAGATTCATTACATCTAAAACATTAATCTTTTCTGGATTTGAGATCCCAATTTCATAACCCTCCAAAAGATTTTGATAAAATCGCCTACGATAATGCATCTTAAAAGCTCTTATGATCCCTGCATCACAAGGCTGAATCTTTGATGTTGTGTTAGGTGGTAAAAAAAACAATTCAACATTTCTCAAACCTTCGACATTTTTTGGATGAGCAGGACTATTATCAATAATTAAAAGAATTTTCCTGTCGTCCATTTTTGCATCAAGTTGTTGAACATATTCTTGGAATAGAATCCCAGTCATCCATGCTCTTTTATTGGCTCGATATTCACAATCCATGCTTCCCAAATTCACATTCTTGAAACAACGTGGTTTTAAATACTTCCCAATGATCCATAAAGGAATTTTCTCAGAACCATCCTCATTACAACAAATAACAACTGTAAGTCTTTCTTTATCTTGTTTCTTACCTTCAAGTTGCTTCGTTGCAAGAGAATGATCTGGTTGTAGCCTAAAGAACAATCCAGTTTCATTCATATTGAAAACATCTTTCTTAGCAAACTGATCAAGTTTCTCTCTGATGGATTGTAAATTGCTCTCCATGGCCTCCATATTAACTGATCCACTTTCTCCAAAATGACGATATTGCTTGATACCGTGTCTTGATTTGAAACGCTCTAGCCAGCCTTGAGAAAAATGAAAATCAGGTGTATCGATGGGATACATCTTTTGTAGAAGCTCTTTTCCCTTTGTTACAATTAGTTCCCCATTCATATTAACACGCTCTTGGTAATGAATAAACCACTCGAACAGAGCCTTCTCTAATTCTGGAAATTTGGCAGATTTATGTCTTTTAGCCTCATCTTTTGGAATGTCGGTTGCTGATAGATACTCTGCTGATCTCTTGATCGTGTTTGATATTGTGGCTTGACTCACTTGCAAATTAAACTTCTCTAACACCCATTGTTGCAATTCCTTTTGAGTGCATGCTAGATTTTGTTGTTTATACTCACACAGTTCTCTACGTATACCATTAGTCATGGTTGATTTTTTAACACCTTTGAGATGAGAAGCCATTTTTTTTGTTTTTTGATTTGAAGACTTGCATAATACATCTATTTATATAGTAACTTAGTTAATGTATGTGCGTGTAACTACATTAATAATTGAGTGGATTTATACATTTTAATGAATGTAGGTACATGTAACTACATTAATAATTAAGTAGATTTATATATTTTATTAAGATATACATAGAATATTGAAAATGTATCAGCAAAAATACATGAATTTGGTTAAGTATGCATAATTAATAGTCAATGTAGAAATTAGTTTTCACGTACACCTAGGTACATTCATAATATGGACCCAAAAAGTATATAATTTATAAATTAATAATTATTAATTTATACGATTAATTAATACCTGGCTAAATTAATAAAATTTGACGGTCCCAACAGTATTAATTTATCGAGGTTATACTGTATATGGGTTCAGAATGGTTCAGAATCTTCTTTGGTTTCCGAAATGAAAGAAAAGCAAGATAGGTATTCCAGTTATTTTAAGTTGAAGGAATCAGTTAGAGATTAGAAAGTAGAGGTTTTGTCCCGGGGGGAGATGATGTGTTGCGATGTCAAGGTAGGTTGTGTGTGTCACGTGTTGATGCTTTGAGATAGTGGATTTTAGTAGAAGCGCAAACTGCATATTACTCCATTCACCCAGGAGCCACTAAGATGTATCATGATTTACGAGAAATCTATTGGTGGAGTGGTATGAAAAAGGATAGTGCAGAGTATGTAGCTAAGTGTTCTAACTGTCAACAAGTCACGGTTGAACACCAGAGTCCTAATGGCACATTACAGGAGCTTAGTATTTCTACTTGGAAATGGGAAAAAGTGAACATGGATTTTATGACGGGTTTGCCTCGTATGCGTCGTTAGTAAGATTCTATATGGGTTATTGTAGACAGAATGACCAAACCAGCTCATTTCTTGCCAGTTAGTTTATACTTCTTATTCAGCCGAGGACTACACCAAGCTCTATATTCGAGAGTTGGTTAGGTTGCATGGAGTCCCGTTGTCTATCATCTTAAATAGAGGTACCTAGTTTACCTCTCACTTTTGGAGAGCTTTTCAGAAGTGTCTTGGTACCCAAGTTTATCTCAGCACATCTTTTCATCCTCAGACAGATGGTCAGCCAGAGAGGACCATTCAGACATTCAAGGACATATTGAGAGCATGTGTTATTGACTTTAAAGAAAGTTGGGATGACAACTTACCTTTGATTGAGTTTGCCTACAATAACAGCTATCACTCCAGTATTTAGATGGCTCCATTTGAGGATCTCTATGGGAGGAGATGTAGATCTCTTATTGGTTGGTTTGAGGCAGGTGAGAATACTTTAATAGGGCCAAATTCGGTGTTTGATGCGGTGGAGAAAGTTTAGTTAAATAGAGAGAGGCTTAAGACAGCCCAAAGTTGTCAAAAATCTTACACAAATATGAGGAGGAGAGATCTTGAGTTTGAAGTTGGGGATTTGGATTATTTGAAAATCTCGCACATAAAGGGAGTGAAGAGATTCGGTAAGAAGGGAAAGCTTAGTCTCTGATATGTTGGACCTTATAGAATCTTAAGTCATTTTGGTAAGGTAGCTTATGAGCTAGAGTTGCCTACAAATTTGGCATCAGTGCATCCAATGTTTCATGTTTCCTTATAAAAGAAGTGTATTGGTGATCCAGCTGTTGTAGTTCCATTAGAAATCATAGTTGTTCAGGATAGCCTTTCTTACGAAGAAATCCCAATCGAGATCCTCGATCCTCAAATTCGTAGACTAAGGAACAAAAAAGTTCTCTTGGTCAAAGTTCTTTGGTGGAATCAGTCTATTGAGGGAGCCACTTGGGAAGTAGAAGTAGATATGCATACCAAGTACCCTCGTCTTTTCTCCACAAATTCAGACTCAGCTTAAGGTAACCGTTTTCGTTAGATTATTTTTTTTTCATTCTAAGTTCCAATTATATAATCATTCTTATGTCATTGTAAGCATTGACAAATTCAGTTCATCTTATGTATCATGTTTCAGACTCAGTCATGTAATCATGTTTTCAGTTATGCTTGTTCAGTATGTGGTCTCAGTTGTTTTAGTTCAGAATTCTTAGCCTAATCATTCTCATTCGATGATGAATGTTTCCAAGGGGGAGATAGTATAGTACCCAATATTTTTCTTAGCTTAGTTTATCTCTAAGTTGCATGCATAAGAGGCTTAAAACCAAAAAAATTCACTAAGTGTTAGGGACTTAGTCATTTTAAGGCCTCTTAACTCTGAAGATTTTTAAATTGGTATTCCCGACTCCAAAATGTTGGTTTTTAAGTTAATTCATGTTCACAAGTGTAATGATCATGTCTCGAAAAAGCTTTAGATTTTTTAGATGAGGATAGGGTCATGTTTGGATCACGATTCTAGAAGCTCACCGCAATAGTGTTGCGTCGCGGTGGCTATAGCGATGGGAACCTCAGCAAATCGTGGTGGCCTTGTAAACCGCACTTCAGTTATGAATTTAATTATCTGAGGAGCAATTGTGTCTTCTCTAATTTTCTCTGAAAAAGAAACCCTACTTATTCCCCAAGATCATTAATTCTATTACTTTCTCTCCAAGGAAACCAAGAATTCAAGTTTCCCAATCCAAGAATATTCAAGAAAACATCAATATTGGTGTTTTTCTTTCAAGATTAAGGTTTAAGGTACGTGTGATGTTCATCCATGGACCCTTTTTTCTCCCATGGAGTCCAAGAACCCTTATTGATTTCAAATTATGAGTTTTTACATAATTTTTTTAAATTGTCTCCATGAATCCCTTGTTATTTCAGTTTCAAGTTAAGATTCAATTGTTTTCATGTGGATTGGATTATAGAATGTTTTAAATACTGTAGTTTCCATATCATGTTTATGCAAATTAGAATAAATCCTCAACTTATGATTTTGTCATGTGATCATGCTATCTCATCATGTTTAAAAGCATCCTCCAGTTAAAGTATTGATCTCTATGTGTTTGATGAAATACCAAAGAGATGGGTTTTGAATAATGATTTCCTATTATGGCTATCAAAGCTTTTTATATGTCCTTATTGTTATCTCTATTCAGTGTTGATGGGTTATAAACACCCAATACCTAGTTGTTTACATAATTTTCGTATCTTCAGAATAATTTTAGATAAACCATGAGCATTGTCATTCAGTCGGTTATTGTAAATAGTTGTTTGTTTAGTTCAGTCCAGTAATTAGTGTCAGTTCAGTTGGGAGTAGGATTTACAATCGAGCAAATGCAGGGATGGCGGATTTCCCCATCAGTTAGGAAGAGTCATTAGTAGTAGCCCCTGTATTCCAGAACTACATAGCTACCATGGGATATGAGGAGTCACCTATTAGTTAGGCTTGGCTTCCTCTCAGGGGTGACCCATCAATTTAGGCATGACACCCTGGTCCTTCGGGACACCAGTTTAGTGGATCCACATAATCAGATTTAGTACCCATGGCAAGGTACTGACACTCTTCCAACTGGGGTTACAGGTTGGACCCCAATTAGCTCAGATTGGGGCATATCGGTAAGATGATACCTCCAACATTCTTGGTGCGGTATTCAGTTCAGGTTTGCTTGACCAAAGCAAACATATTACCAATCATGCAGTTATCAGATTTTAGTATTTTAGTTTACAGATTATTTTAGAAATGTATATATGTTTGATCTTTCATTCTCAGTATTTTAGTTTTCATACCTGCTTAATCAGTTATCCCATGCTATTTAGACAGTCATTATTTCATGCACAGTTAACCCATGTATATCAGCCTAACCTTATCTCATATACCAGTGCATTTAAAGTACTGACCTCATACTCTTCTTTGCACTATGATATCTTATATCATAGGTTCGGATGCTTAGTTTACCAATCGTACTTAGATAGTCAAGGGCTTCAGCAATAGAAGCAGTGGTGAGTCCTCATATATCGAGTACCATGTTATGTTTATCTAGTATTTTTGCATTTCTTTTCAGTTAATCAGTTGGAGTTAGTTGGGGCCTGTCCTATCAAGTCCTCAGTCAGTTAGAGACTTTTTAGACATTTAGTCAGTCAGTTAGTTTTATCAGCTTTATCAGTCTTGACAGATGTTTTCAGACTTGTGATTTAATAATATTTTCAGCATTTAAACCATATGGAATTATCGATTATTTTCCGCTCATGTCTATTATCATTATTATACTCAGTGCTCACAGCAGGTACCGGCTCATGGGTTAGCATGTGGTCACTTGTAACCGTAAGCACCGTTGTCGCGACTAGGGGGTAGCCTCGGGTCATGACAATAATCAACACATAGTAAATAATAAACAATCACTATACTTGGAATTCCTAATATGATGTGATATAGATTGAGGAACAATTCATCATATTACTTGCTAAAAAAATTATATGCTTAGAAAAGAAAACTATTTGTTACTTAGGCATAAAATGATAGATATTAAGCATTTTAATATTTATCTTATAAGATTAATTTGTTTCATGATAATTCTTTCAATGAAGTATTTTAGCTGATGCTTTGCAGTAATCGTCATTAAGCACCTTAAGTGCTTTGAGTTACATTCTTTGGCTTGAGTTACATTCCTTGGCATTTAGTTCTTATGCCTTAAGTGGAAGAATTTAATCTATTTACGTTAAAAAGCACCTAATGTCTGTTAATGACAAGAGATGTGCATGGCATTATTTCTCATATAATGCATTCAGAGCATTTGACTCTTGGTTATGGTGGATGAATTTGGCCATCATTATTCTTGAAATTCATGTAACTTCCCTCTCTTTATTCATCCATTATCCTACTC
Organism: Capsicum baccatum var. pendulum; assembly: GCA_030864225.1. Classification (NCBI taxonomy): domain Eukaryota; kingdom Viridiplantae; phylum Streptophyta; class Magnoliopsida; order Solanales; family Solanaceae; genus Capsicum; species Capsicum baccatum. The sequence goes on along the minus strand of CM061559.1, from coordinate 215,984,221 downwards.
TTTATGTGTTATAACTCTTGTAATTCTTGTACCTTTGTAACTCTTGTAACTCTTGTAACTTCTGTGCCATTCATCTACCATATTTATCTTCCTATTCATTGCATGGAAGATTTCTTCACCTATAAATAGAGGTGGTCTTGCATGATTTTGAAATACACAACATAATATAGAGTTCACAAAAGTTATTAAAAAAAAGAATTTATTAGTTGAAGGGAGGTGTTCATTTTGTGAAGCTTTTAACTTAACTCTTGTACAGAGTTGTTGAGTTGTTATTTGTGAGAAGGTTGTTGTATCCTGGAGGGGACAAGTCAAGAAGATTACTGCTGGACAGGTGAAACAATTTTACTGCAGTGGGCTTGAATCTCCTTAAAGAGAGCGAGATATCCACGCCTCAGCCATAGAAGAAGAAGAAGAAGATAACTTTTGATTTTTCTTCACTTGTAATTTTTTAGTTGTAATATTTTTTATAATTTCACCAATAATTTTAAGGAGATTCAATGGCAACAACTGAAAAATTTGCAAATGTTAAGATGTAAGATCTCAAAAAGCCATTCTGGTTCAATAATACTCATTTCAAAAGGTGGAAGGGTAAATTGTTTTTCTACTTAGGTCTTCTCAATGTCTCATATGTGTTAACTGAGAAGAATCCAAACAAAGTACATAACTCTTCCATGAGTGATGAAGAACTCATTTCTCTTCAAGAAAAAATAGAAAAATACGATGGTGACTTCTACAAGTGTCGGTACTTTTGACTTAAATATCTATCTGATAATTTTTATGATTATTATGATAGAACTTACTCTAGTGCAAAGAAAATTTGGAAAGCATTGCAGAGTAAGTATGAAACTGAGGAGGCGGGAGCGAAAAAATATGCGACTCGCAGATTTTTTTCATTTCCACATGGTGGACAACAAATCAATGGTAGACCAAGCTCAAGAATTCATCATGATTGTTGGCGAGCTCAGGTCCAAGGAAGTCAAAATTAGAGATAACCTTATTGTTTGTGGCATAATTGATAAACTTTCACCTTCGTGGAAGAAATTTTAAATAACCACGCGCCACAAGCAAAAGAAAACTTCTCTTGAGACTTTGATAATGAGAATCCGCATGAAAGAAGAGGCAAGGGGTCAAGATGCACTTTTGTAATTAATGAGAACATCATCACACCAAAGTTAAATTTAACTTCTTCAAATAATGCTACCCTTGAAACTAACAAAAATACTACTTTGAAGCCTAAGAAGAAATAATTCAAGAAAAGTGATGGTAGACATCCCAAGGACAATAATGGTGGAAACAACCAAGAAAAAAATCAACACGTGCTTTGTGTATGGCAAGAGTGGGCATATTGCTCGATTTTGTAAATTTTGAAAATATGGGCCTACACCTCAGGCAAACATTACCGAAAAATTATTTGTGGTGGTGATAACAGACATAAATATAGTGGAGAACATTGATGGATGGTTGGCTGACTCTGGTGCAAATCGTAATGTCTGTTACGACAAAGACTGATTTAAAAATATACTAGTTTTGAGGAACCCAAAACCATCATGCTCAGAGATTCACACACAACTCAAGTACTTAAAATGGGAGATGTCAAATTGAGTTTTACTTCTGGAAGGGTATTAATTCTAAAAGATGTACTTTATACTCCTTCCGTGAGAAAAAATTTGATGTCTAGTTTTCTTCTTAATAAAGAAGACTTCAAACAGATTATTGAATCTGACCAATATGTAATTGTGAAAAATAATATTTTTGTGGAAAAGGGGTATACATGTGATGGTATGTTCAAGTTGAATGTTGAAATGAATAAAACATCTACTTCTGTTTATATGCTTTCTTCTACTAATTTTTGGCACACTTATTTGTGTCATATAAATGATCGTTATGTGGGAATCATGAGTAGTTTAGGATTAATTCCAGTGATCAAAAGAATTTTAAAAAATGTGAGGCTTGTAGTAAAGCCAAAATCACAAAAAGGCCTCATTTTCAAGATGAAAGAAAAACTAATTTATTAGAATTAGTTCATACTGATATTTGTGAACTTGGAGAAATTTTAAATCTTAGAGAAAATAGATATTTTATCACTTTCATTGATGACTTTTCTAAGTTCACGTATGTTTACTTAATAAAAAATAAAAGTGATACTTTGAAAATTTTAAAACTTTTTTCCATGAAGTTGAAAATCAGTTCGATAGAAAAATAAAAAGAATTAGAAGTGATAGAGGTCGTTAATATGAGTCACATGAGTTTAATTATTTTGTTAGATCATTAGGTATAATTCATGAAACTACTTCTTATTCTTTTGCATCTAACGGTGTAGCGGAAAGGAAGAATAGAACTTTAGTTGAGTTGACTAATGTCATGTTAATTGAGTCTTGTGCACCTTTAAGTTTTTAGGGTGAAGCTCTTTTGACTGCCTGTCATGTGTTGAATCGTGTGACTCATAAAAAGATCAAACTAACACATTTTGAGTTGTAGAAACGTCATAAGCCAAATTTTGGAGATCTAAGAGTTTGGGGTTGCTTAGCCTATGTAAGGTTAATGGATCCAAAAATCTCTAAGTTGGGTAAAAAAGCTACTACTTGTACTTTTTTGGGTTATACTTCAAATAGTACAACCTATATATTTTTAAATCTTGAAGATAGTGTGATAATAGAATCAGGTGATGTTATTTTTCATGAAAATAAATTTCCTTTTGATTCTAAAAATAGTGGGGGTCAAAGAATTAAAGAAAATGATTTGTCACTACCTAGTTCTTCCACTTTTATTTTAAAAAATAAAGAAAATAATGATTTTGAGTAAAGAAGTAAAAGAGCTAGAGTAGAAAAAGATTTTGGTCCTGATTATTATGTTTTTAACATTGGAGATGACCCTATCACTTTAAAAGAAGCTTTGTCTTCACATGATGCTATTTTTTAGAAAGAGGCTATAAATGATGAAATGGAATCACTAATTTCCAATAACACTTGGAAGCTATTTGATTTACCACTGGGTTATAAAATAATTGGATGTAAATGGGTCTTACGTAAAAAGTAAAAATCGAATGGATCTGTTGATAAATACAAGTTAGGCTAGTGGCTAAAGGTTTTAAAAAACTAGAAGGCCTATAATTTTTTGATACTTTTTCTCCGGTAACTAGAATTACATCTATTAGAATTTTGGTTGCTATTGCGGTAATTTTTTATTCACAAATTCATCAAATGGATGTAAAAACTGTTTTTAAAAATGGAGACCTAAATGAGAGATTTACATGAAACAACTCGAGTGTTTTGTTGAGGTTGGCCAAGAAAGCAAAGTGTGTAAGATTAATAAATCTCTATATGGCTTAAAACATGCACATAAGCAATTGCATTGATACTGGGTTTAAAATAAATGAGTGTGATAAGGGCATATCTCATAAGTCTTGGAATATTGCATGTTATTATTTACCTATATGTTGATGATTTATTGATTTTTGGCTGTAATATGAATGTTATTGGTGAAACTAAAAATACTCTTAGAAGCCATTTTGATAGGAAAGATTTTGGTGAGGCAAATTTTATTCTAGGAATAAAAATTACTAGAACATGTGATGGAATTTTCCTTGACCAGTCACATTATGTTGAGAAAATATTGAAAAAATATAATTTCCTTGATTGCAAGCATGTTGTAACTCTATTTGATTCTAGTGTTCACTTATTTCCTGTTGAAAGTGAAAATAATGTAATAAATCAAAAGAAATATGCTAGCCTAATTGGAAGTTTGAGATATTTGACTGATTGCACTAGGCTTGATATTGCATATGCAGTAGGAGTACTTAGCAAGTTTACTAGCAAGCCAGGTAATGAACATTGGTATGCTATAACAAGAGTAATGAGATATTTAATTGGAACAAAAAATTATGATTTGTTCTATAAAAAATATCCTATTGTACTTGAAGGCTTTTGTGATGCGGATTGGAACACTTTATCAAGAGATTCCTTATCCACTACTGGTTATATTTTTACTTTGGGTGGTGGTGTTATTTATTGAAAGTCTAAAAAGCAAACAATTATTGTTAACTCTACCATGGAGGCTGAACTAATTACTTTAGCTTCAGCTAGTAAGGAAGCGAATTGGTTGAGAGATTTATTATTTCAAATACCTTATTTTGAAAAAATAATTTCACCTATTTTAATTCATTGTGATAGCATCGCTACAATTGGTAGAATTCAAAATCGTTATTACAATGGTAAATTCAGACCTATAAAGAGAAAACACAGTAATGTGTGATTATATTTGACAAATGGTACCATTAATGTTGATTATGTCAAATCTTGTGATAATTTTGAAGATCCATTGACTAAGGTCATAGCAAGAGAAAAGGTCTGGAGCATATCAAGGGAGATAGGATTGAAGCCTATTGAATCTTGAGTCACATGTGAGGAAACTCAACCTAGGGACTAGAGATCTTATAACCAGATTCAATGGGAGAAACGAATCACATAATGACTTGTTGTGAAAAATGCACCATTTTTTATCCTTCCCTATGGTGTGAGTGCATTTACCTGTAATGATTGTGAGGTTGAGTTTAAAACACTCTCAATGTAAATATGTAGCTCGTATGAGTAGGGTGCTAAAATTACAGGAGCACTCTCGACAGATTTCACCTATGTGAGTGTAAAGGTAGGCCACTTCCTATGAGAATTGAGCTCATTCTCAATGACCCTCATGAAACCAGGATAGCACAAGGTCATAATGTGTTGGCTTTAAAGCTCATGTCAACACCTTGACTATTATGTGTAAGCAGTAACTTTTTATTTCCCTTAAGCAGTCATAGTTCAAGTCTGAGACTACTATGACTCTGGAGTAAACATTAATGTTTTACTAAGTTGAGGTTCAATGCAGGGCACACCTTCATTATACATGGTAGTCTTCCTTCAGCTAGTAGACTCTCTTGAATTAATATTAAAATGAGTGAGGGATTTATGGATATCAAGCATTTTAATATTTATCTTATAATATTAATTTGTTTCATGTTAATTCTTTCAATGAAGTATTTTGGCTGATGCTTGGAAGTAAGCGTTATTAAGCACCCTAAGTGCTTTGAGTTACATTCTTTGTCTTGAGTTACATTCTTTGTCATTTAGTTCTTATGACTTAAGTGGCAGAATTTAATCCATTTACGTTGAAAGGAACCTAATGTTTGTTAATGTCAAGGGACGAGCATGGCATTATTTCTCATACAATGCATTTAGAGCATTTGACTCTTCGTTATGGTGGATGAATTTGGACATCATTATTATTGAAATTCATGTAAATTCCCACTCTTTATTCATCCATTATCCTACTCTTTATATGTTGTAACTCTCAAAACTCTTGTAACCTTTGTAACTCTTGTAACTTCTATGTCATTCATCTACCACATTTATCTTCCTATTCATTGCATGGAAGATCTTTTTCACCTATAAATAGAGGTGGTCTTTCATGGTTTTAAAATACACAAAATAATATTGAGTTTACAAAAGTTAGTAAAAAAAAGAGTTTATTAGTTGAAGGAATGTGTTCTTTTTGTGGAACTTTGAACTCAACTCTTGTCCAAAGTTGTTGAGTTGTTCTTTGTGAGAAGGTTGTTGTGTCCTGGAAGGGACAAGTTAAGAAGATTACTGTTGGACCGGTGAAATAATTTTGCTACAGTGGGCTTGAATCTCCTTAAAGAGGGTGAGATATCTGCACCTCAGCCGAAGAAGAAGATAACTTTTGATTTTTCTTCAGTTGTAATATTTTTTGTAATTTCACCAAGATAAATTATGCAGGTCACAACAAGGGATAAGGAAGTTAATGATTAAAAGAAAAAGAGGTACACACACATTTTGCAATCAGTTAAGCTGGAGAATTTTAGCATTTGAAAGTTATAATTTTGAAGTTGACTTAAATAAGACATAATAAAATTGATAAAAATGCAATATTTTAGGGGGTTTTGATCCATTATCTTAAAGAATATTTAGCGAAAAAAGATAACAAATTTTTTGTATGGATTAGAGGTGGTCTTTTTTTTTCCCATCAAACTAGTGGTCTTTAAGTTTAGTCCTTACTGCTCATTTCATGAAAATTTATAAACTAAAGTATCCTTAATGATGACTTAATTTTGTAAGGCTTGTTTAGATAGTTTTTATCTTGTCAGTATAAGTTGTGTTGCATCCAATTCCCAAGACATAATTTTAGAGAGCTTTTATCTTGTTCGGCATAATTTTTGCCAAAAAAGCTTTATATGAATAAATTATGCCTCCAAATGCATAACTTCATAGATACTGAAACTAAAGTTATGCCTCCAAATGCATAAGTTCGTGGATACTGAAACTAAAGTTATGTCTCAATCGACATAAATTCAATATAAATTAAGTTCTTGTAAAGCATAATTTGTAAGTTATGAACTTCTTAAAGCATAATGTTCTGAAATTGAACTTATCTCTATATTGATATAAGTTTCTACAAGAACGAAGTCATAACTTGTGGGTTATAAACTGAACTTATAATTCTAATGGTATAAGTTTGGTAAGAATTGACATATCTTGTTTTAGTGACTTATAAAACATAATTCCTATTATACTATAATACAAAAATATGGAATTTTATTTTTTGAATTCTTTTCTTTTATAATATCAACGAAAAAGGTTCAAAATACCCCTGACTATTCAAAATAGATTAAAAATACTCTCCGTTAGTTTTTTCACTCAAAAATACCCCTCTATTTTTTTTCTCGAAAATACCCCTCTATTAAATTTTTGGCTCAAAATACCTCTCTCTCTAATGAAATGATACCAAGCACGCCAGGCAGACAAAAAATGTCACATGGCTAGTCCACATCAGCGACCTCATGGAAAATCATCTCATTTAATACCACTTACAATCAGTTCATTTTTGCCTATTTAAAACCCAACCTCGACCTATCTTTAAATTATTTTTTGTCAAACATTTGAGTAGTACAAATTCTTACTATGTTTGATAAAAAAATAGCTTTTATATAGTTGCAATTGAATTCTCTTAAAAATGAGTGAAACTTATGTTGATTGTGTTGCATTGCTAATAAGTACAACAACAACTATATGAGTCGGGTCAGTCTCCCTCGCCAGCATGGCTATCAAAAGACTCCACGTAAGAAGTAACAAATTCCCCTGTTGTCATGAGGTCACTAGTGAAACCAGCTTTGTCTGTCAATAATTAGTTAATACTTTCTATTGCTCACAAATAAACTATGGTATAACAACCAAGCAATATTTCACCCAACAGATAAATGTTGGGTTCCACTTATTTGAAAAGAAAATAGAGGGAAAAGAGTGAATTGTGCTTTCACTTTTAAAGAAGAGCATTTCTCCCACGTTGCTAGAAAAAAAGTAAAATGCTTGTGCTTAAGTATTGAAGCACTCCGTCATATGGATAGTGAGGCAAGAACAAGACAAGCCTTAATCCATTGTCACCATCGCTCACTCGGCTAGACTTTGCTTGGGCTTTGAACTTGGATCGATCAAGAGATTATTTTTTTGGATAAAATTCTTTGAAATTTTATAATTAGTATTATTTTAATCTAAAAATTTGATAGAAAAATATTCTCTATTTGTGAGCACCCAAACATATGTTGACGCATGTCGCAATGCACCTCGAAGGGATGTGACCCTATGAAGCACTGGTTGGAAATAAAACGGGGACCTGTTCATGTATCTGGTCACCTGTGGATGCAGGTTCCAAGCGCGAGTCAGATCAGTGTAGAGAATAGCAAAAGAAAGGTGTAATTGAGGAGATCTTCTGCTAGCCCAAGATCGTTAATTAAGATCGAAAGATTCTACTAAGAAGAGGAAGTTATGAAAGAGAAGGAAGAACTTTAGTACGGAGAACACTATTTGAATTGGTTTTTATTTTCGGTTGATTACAAATCTCTAATGTCATATCCTATTTATACTTGTGTAGGAATGATTCTAGATACTACAAATCTAGAATATTCTATGCTCTTCTACAAATATTATCCTCAAATATGTCACTCTAGAATATCTAGACTTATCCTAAGTACAATCAAAGAGACTACACTATAACTTTCTAGATTCTTCTATCAAGAATTACCTAGAGTATATAGATATCTTTTCAAGTTGATTATCCTAAATACTACACTAGACTATTCTAGAAACTTTACTAGAAATCTATAATTCCAAAAAATCTACTTTAATATTTCCATACTCCTCTTTAAAGTAATTTTTTGAAAGCTACCCTAAACTTGTCGAGGAAGAACTTAAACGGAGATTTGAACTGCGCCATAGTAAAAATCTTAGGATTTTTTGTGTGACTCCTCTTATTTTTTCAAATGATGAAGATTTTCCATTAATGACTGACCTTGTGGAGAAGCAAGAATATGTATTGACAAAACTTTCATTTTTGTAGCAGATTGGCTTGATAATAGTCCTCATTGGCCTTTGTGAACCATATGAATCACCTCTTTGTCAAGTTTCATATTGTTGAGTTTTTTGACTCCTCCTTTCTTTATCTCCTTGACAACTATATTATTTGAAGAATCACTTATGATAGGAAAGTTAGAAACACCGAGATTTTAATTTTGTGTTACCTCTCTTTCCAATGCAATTCTATGATATGAGGAAATTTTATCAATATCAATATATTTATCTGGGTTAATAATGATCTGACCATTAATTTCCTTCAAAACCTTAAAATCAGAGTAGGATTTACCACCAGCTTTCCTTTCCAATTTCTTAGCAAACGTTCTAACAACTTTAGAGGTTCCAAAAATCATACCATTTGTCTTTCCATATGAAATTGAGACTTCAAGGTCAACTTCTTCATTTATTTGATATTTTGTTTCTTCATCTACTTCTGGTATTTTCTCTATGCCAATGATTGGCCTTGATTTGGCAAATGATTGACCATAATTTCAACTTCCACAAAGTTTAAGAAAATAAAGAAGACTTTTGAATCTTATGGCCTTAAATTAATGTTGTGTCAAATGCCAAAATGCCCTTTAATTCTGTGGTCCTAAACATGTCATGTGGAAAGTTGAAATTAAATTATTGCCAAAAAGGAAAAGGGGTCATTCTTTTTTAAACGGAGGGACTATTAAGTTGCAATCCTTCTTCATTTTAATAAAATAAAAAAATATATATCAAAATATTGATCAAAGTTTTGCAAGTTGACCTATAAAAATGAAACAATGACAAGTAAAAATGAACAGAGACAGTATATCGAAACTCATCTGCATATATATATATATATTTATGTTATAATACACTTAAGCTTTAAGGGGGCCTATACCACCTAAACTCATTTTTTCTGTATTTATGTGCTGCTTTTACTAACCTGGCTGCCACGTATCATAATATTTTTGTATTCCTTTTGGCCAAGTCAGCACAAAAGGAGTATAAAAGAATTCTGATACTTGACCGTCACGTCAGCAAAAAGGAGTACAAAATACAAAAAAAAAATAAGTTTAGGAGATAATAGAACTCCTGGAAAATTGAGGTGTGTCATAACAACTTTAGATATAGCTTGAAGGGGAGGGGGGACGGGAGATACTTGTGCTTTATCTCAATAAAATAATAATTATAAAAAATAGTACTACTAAAAAATTTAAATAAAAATATATAAGTACTCCACTAAAATAAATAATATATAATATAAAAAGATATTGCAAATGTTCAGATTAAAATAGACATTGTCAAGGTAAAAGGAGAGAGAATATTTATTATTCAAAGTTAAGGGGAGCTTGATTTTTAAAGCAAACTTGAGGGGAAAATGATTTTCATCCTTTATTTTGCTTAGCACGTGTGTCAAATCAATAGCAATAAGTATTATTGTAGGGAGGGAGTATCTTTTAAACATTTTGAATCGTCAATTATCATGCCTAAAAGTTAAACTGTTTGAATATCGAAATTCAAAGTGTGTAATATAAATGGGGACAAAGTGAGTAGCATATGAAATTTTCATTTTTCGATCCGATTATGATAGTTTGATTTTTTGTTTGATGTGTACATGTTTTAGGTTGATGTTCATCTGTCTAATGGCGTATTTGCGAGAGCTGCTGTTCCTAGTGGGGCATCAACAGGTGAAAATCTGTTTTTGTTTGTTGCTTTTGATGAGCCTTTTTTGCTTTTTAAGTGAATGTGTTGGTTTTGAAGTGTTTATACATACATGCAAAGCAAATGATTAGATTATGTTGTTTTAAAATGATGATTTGTTTGAAGTTTGTCTCCATTTTCGGCGGGTTTACGCTTGGTGGGAGTTTGGTAGCACTGTGTCTATCGTAGTATTAGTCGTACACATGTAGTTTATTGCTTTTGATATTTGTTATCATATGTTATCTATTGCGTTTCAGTTTGCCGCATTATTTCATTGTTGTTACTTTTCCTTTTGAATGTTCTGTACAACTTTCCTTATTAATTGACTTGATTTTTCTTCATTGTTTTATTTCCTTTTCATAACTACTTTGATTTGCTAGCACTTAAGCTGAGGGTCTTTCAGAAACAGCCTGCCTCTCTACCTACATGAGGTAGGGGTAAGGTTTGCTACACTCTACACTCTTTAGAATCCACTCGTGGGAGTATAGGGATTACAGTGTGTAGTTGTTGTTGTTTGCTTAGTTGGTTTCATCCTTTACTTGCTATGAGTTTCTATTTGGTTGTTTAAATAAGAAAAGTGGCCAACTTGTGGTCTCTTCAACAGCAACAACAACACACCCAGTATATTCCCACCAAGTGGGGTCTAGGAGGGTAAGTGTACGCAGTCCATACCACTGCCTCAATGAAAGATAGAGAGGCTGTTTCTGATAGACCCCTGGCTTAGAATAAAACAGTCTACGATAAAGAATAAGAATATTAGGAATAGTAAAAGAACAAGATGCAAGATAGGGTATAGTAATAGTAGGAACAGGAAAAGAACAAGATACAATAGAAATTAGCATATCCAATAATACCATAAGCAAGATACTCCAAGAAACACACCAAAAGATGCAATATCCTAAACTCAGACTAATCTTCTACCCTAATCCGCCTCCTCCACAACTTCCTATCCAGGGTCATATCCTCGGTAAGCTGGAGCTGCTCCATATCATGTCTAATCACCTCCCTCAATATTTCTTCGGTCTACCTCTACCTCGCTTGAAACCATCCCTAGCCAACCTCTCACACCTCCGCACTGGAGCATCAGTGCTCCTCCTCCTCACATGACCGAACCATCTCAACCTCGCCTCCCTCATCTTGTCTTCCACCGAAGCCACTCCCACTTTACCTCGAATAACCTCATTTCTAATCCTATCTTGTAGCCAACCTGTGGTTTCTTTTGTAGGCAAATTTCTATAGTATAGGTGTTCTCCTAGGAATCTCTTGAATTTAAACTACTTGTATCTAGAAGGATATTGCATGACAATGTACTGTTCTGATCAGCTTGATCCTGTTACCAGTTGTAGCATTTTTTATCTGGGGAAGATGTATGTCATTAGATGTTGTTAAGTGCAACTGATCCAAGAATAACGTAGTTCAGTTTGGATGGAAATGCAAAGTGTGTGTTTGATTTCTTCAAATTGTTGATAGGTACTGCATTCATTTAATAGGAATATATGAGGCGCTTGAATTGAGAGATGGAGGGTCTGATTACCTAGGAAAGGGTGCTTCAAAGGTTGGTATTGCATCTCAAAACACGTAATTGGTTGACTATGCTGTTCACCGCTGACTGTTTGTTTACCTTTGTTCCATCCATGCAGGCTGTAAACAATGTCAACTCAATCATTGGCCCTGCTCTTATTGGCAAAGTATGTCTCCTGTAGTAAATTCCTTTACCTTTGAGAAGGATATTTCTTGAAAAACTGTTCTGATGGTTATTTGCTTGGTATGAAGGAACACCATAGTGTCCTGTTAGTGTAGTGAGTCATGATAATTGTTTCTGTGCCTTGCTTTTCAGGACCCAACTGATCAGACTGGGCTTGATAACTATATGGTTCATCAACTAGATGGAACTCAAAATGAGTGGGGCTGGTGCAAGCAAAAGGTATTCAAGAAGAAGCTTTAACATTAAGTTCACTTGTATCTCTCAGAAGTGCACAAATTACCAATTTTCTTGTGCTGACCTTTTTTGACAGCTTGGTGCAAATGCCATCCTTGCTGTGTCACTTGCAGTCTGTAAAGCTGGTGCTGCTGTCAAGAATATTCCACTTTATAAGGTATATCACACAATTGTTTTTTATTGAGTGCAATGCTCACTTTTTCCAGTAATCTGCTCTTTAAATCTTCAGATCCAAATGAAAGAGTTTAACTCCAATACCTCTATCCATTTCTTCTTCGAATGTGGGAACTGGGAACATTTTTATAAACATTTTTATATTTTGAATTTATTGTTCTAAATATGAGGATAACTTTCTACTGTCTAAAGTGTGATCTATTTCTACTACTATTCTATTTTAGTTCTCCCCATGATAAGGTAATAGCATCATGCCCATTTCTTTTCTCAAAAAGGAAATAGAGAACATCCAAGTCTACATTCTCTTCTTTATGTATAGCTGGTTGGAAAAACCTCTCTAATTGGGAGTTACAATTTGAGCTCCTTCTATTTGCAGCATATTGCCAATTTGGCAGGTAACAAGAAGTTGGTTTTGCCTGTTCCCGCTTTCAACGTCATCAATGGTGGATCCCATGCTGGAAACAAACTTGCGATGCAGTCATGTATTTCTCCTGTTAAAAGATGTAGTTATCTGATGTCTAGATAAAAGATACTGATTGGTTGTTATTTACAGGAATTTATGATTCTTCCTGTTGGAGCTTCTAGTTTTAAGGAGGCCATGCAAATGGGTTGTGAAGTGTATCACCATTTGAAGGTTTCACACAGTTGTTCTAGCTTCTATTCCCTTAACATTTGTTTGTTCCAAAGTCAAGCATTGAGGATGATTTGTTCTTTCCTTTTCCTTTTTCTCATTTTGAGTTCCATTGGGCTGGAAAATGTAGTAGCTTTCTACTTCACCTCTGAGGTAGAGGCACGGACTACGTACACCCTACACTCCCCAGACCCCACTTTTATGGTAATACACTGCATATGATGTTGTTGTAGGCTAGAAACATAGTGCTTCATACGTCATATTTTATGCTCTTTTCTTTTTTATTTCTCATGGCAGACTGTTACTTTCTATATTAAGCAACTGTTTGATCTCTTCTATCTTTGTTTTACTCTAACTGAAATAATTTTTGGATTCCACTTGATAGAAAAGTCCACCTCTTTTCACAGGGGAGAGAAATAGTAAAGGTAATGCTCCGACTCTCAACCTTTCACTTAAATGTTGGTGCCAACATTTTGATATTTAGCATATTCTTAGCTTATGTGTCAAAGTCTTTATTTATTAAATGCTGCACAAATTCAAACGACACTGCATAAAATGGAACAAGGTAGTATTAAATTTGTTCATGTGAATTCCTTTTCCTTGATTGTATCAGTTGCTGATGACAGTTTACTGTGACTCTAGGCTGTGATCAAGAAGAATTATGGCCAAGATGCGACAAATGTTGGTGATGAGGGTGGTTTCGCTCCTAATATCCAGGTGAAGTATAAATTATGCAGGTGTATGGCATACTGATGAATGGTTACCCTTTACATCACATGGTTATGGTTTTTGCAAATTCCGGAGAACAAGGAGGGCCTTGAATTGCTCAAGACTGCCATCGATAAAGCAGGTTATACTGGAAAAGTAAGCTCTCAACTGTGTTTAGATCAGACCTTCTCTTTCCAACTGCTTTTAAATAATGTAGAAGATAAGATTATTTTCCTTTTAGGTTGTTATTGGAATGGATGTTGCAGCATCTGAATTCTATGGAAAGGACAAAACATATGATTTGAACTTCAAAGAAGAGGGTATATCCTTGCTGACGGCCCTAGTAGTGCATTCAAACAGTAATTTGAGGTTTTATCTCCATAAAGAACGTTGAACTGGATTTTCTGTGTTAACATGAATCTGTAATTTTGATGGTTCTGAAGCCACATCAACTTTATAACACATGCATACTTGGGAAACTGATAAATTAGGTCCTTTTGGTCATCTCCTTTGGTGAAAAACCTTCTTTGAAACCTTCTCGGAACTCAGCAATAGAGATTAATCAGTTATAAACACTAACTATTAACTGGGGATGACTGTCTATGACTACCTACTGGGGAAATGGATATTCAAATGAATGGGAAATTATAGAACTCTTTATTGAGGTAGTTTCATGTTGGATTTATTATCTAATCCGATTTGCTTCGATTGTTTCATCTTTGCAGAACAACAATGGCTCCCAAAAGATCTCAGGGGACCAGCTCAAAGATTTGTACAAGTCATTTGTGTCTGAGTACCCTATTGTTTCGATAGAAGATCCATTTGACCAAGATGACTGGGAGACCTATGCTAAGCTCACTGCTGAGATTGGAGCGAAAGTACAAATTGTGGGAGATGACCTTCTTGTCACCAATCCTAAGGTAAAACTTACGCCTGATACAACTAGTTGTCCTTTCTTGCTTGGTAGAGCAGGTGGTTCTTGTGTGTTTGAGCTAATTTCTCTGTACTTTTGGCAACTGTATGATTATTAGTTGTATCTGTGCAGAGAGTTGCCAAGGCAATCAGCGGAAAGACTTGCAATGCGCTTCTTCTTAAGGTAGTTGTCACAACATCTAAGTTGGCCATATTTCTTGTATGTCCTCTTACTTTGGAGATAACACTGTTGCAATATCTCATTCTGATTTTGTGTGCAGGTTAACCAAATTGGCAGCGTGACAGAGAGTATTGAAGCTGTAAAAATGTCTAAGCCACCGCAGGTAAGGAGATCATGAATCCTCGACAATAAGTTTGCAGAAAGAGAAAATTCAGTTATGCTATGTGGTTAATGAAGCTTGTTAACGATCTTTGGGGTATTTGCTGCAGTGGAGAGACGGAGGATACCTTCATTGCTGATCTTGCTGTTGGTTTGTCAACGGTAATTTTTGAGAGGCACTTTTGGTTAATCTAATTTATAGAGTTAACTCACAATAGTCCTAGGTATCAATTTTTTATTTTCCTTTAATCTTCTAGGGACAAATCAAGACTGGAGCTCCCTGCAGATCAGAAGGTCTTGCAAAGTACAACCAGGTAGTTATCCCTTCAGTTTGATGGTATTACTATTCTCTGGCACTTCTTTCTTTAGTCAGTTCTGATTTCTCCTTCATTCCAACAGCTCTTGAGAATTGAAGAGGAACTCGGGGCAGATGCTGTATATGCTGGAGCAAGCTTCCGCGCTCCTGTTGAACCCTACTAATCATGAACTGTTACTCTTGAATGTGGCATAGTCTCTTGGGCTGACCGAATTCCCAATACAGAACTGGTCATTATAGCATTGTTTATGACCGATTTTCAAATGCAACTTTTAACAGTTTTTGTTCTGATGTTTTGAGTCTTAACAATTATTATGAACTGAGAAAAAGTTCTCGTAGGCAGACAATCTTATTCTGACTGCTCGTTTTGTAAACTGGTAATCCAGTTTGTAGTACAAGATTTTGATGTTTTGGTTTTGCATGCCATCGAAGATTTTACCTGGCTATACAACACATCGTGTATTATACCCCATTCCAAAGGTATTGTCAGGATTCTGGAAGCCCCTACCTTCATCAATTAGCTGGCCATGTTGATGAATACTCCCTCCTTTTCATTTTATTCGGCCCTTATTGGCTCGACACGCCCTTTAAAAAACTTTTAATACTAAATTAGTTTTATTAATGATGATTTGAAACTCTAAATTTGACTATTATTACTATTATGTAATTATTAATAGTAAGGGTACAAAGGGAAAAATTATATAATAAAATTATTTTAAAAAATTCTCATCCCTTGTAATATCTCACAATCTTCTTACCAGTAAATGGAATGTCAAATATAATTTTATACATTTCAAATAATTCAAATCCACTTTCAAGCAAAAACATGGGTGCGTATCTTTTTCACTCTCAGGTTTAGTAATCTCAATTATATGCCACTTAATAGAATACTAATATTTAGGGGTATTCATGGGTCGGTTATTGGTCAAAATCATAACCAAATTAACTTAGTCGGTTTTAAAATTCCTAAAATCAAACCAAACCAAATAAAAAAATAACCATTGGTTTGGTTCTTGTCGGTTTGATTCGATTTTTTCGATTTATAACTTTAGCTAATGATAAAAGTTAAAAATTTAAAAAACAAATCCAATCTAACATATGAGATGTCAATCGAGTGCTGTATATCAACCTTAAAACTATGATGTCAACTGAGTGTTATACTTCGGCAAAGCCATGACAACACCATATGAACACTTCTAAGAAAATATTAAAAAACAATATTTAACAGAATGATATTATAAACTCCCAAAAGGTGAACACATAAACTTCTTACTCAACAAGGTTAAAAAAGAAAGTTAAAATTAGTGATTGTCTATAGTCTAATGAATCTCAGCTGTAAAATTCAATATACAACAAGATATTATTTTCACAATTAGTATCATTTGTCATTCAAAATGAGAAATTCATTTAGAATCTCGTAAGGTACTGTCAATTGGATGAAGACATATGACTGAATGTATTACAACTAAAGTTAAATCATGATTAAAATATAAAATGCAATAAATATTTAGATTGTATTTATGAATAATATATAAATAATTATAATATATATATATATATATATATATACATATATATATCAGTTCGTTTTGATTATTTTGTCGGTTATTTTAGAGTAAAATCAAACCAAACCAAATTAGTATCGGTTTTTTAAATTTCAAAACCATACCAAATCAAACCTAACCAAATATCGGTTTTTTTAATCGATTTGATTTAGATTGCGATTTGATTTGGTTAAAAACCAAACCGTGAACACCCCTACAGTAATATGCATAATTTTGTACATTCAAATAATTAAAATCTTTTCCCAAGTGAAAAGGCTTTAGTTGTTAGAGCTTAAAGCAAGATTTAGTGACTCCGGGCTTGATTGATCCTCACAAATTACGTTTGGTGGGAAAAATTATAGAGTTGATAAGAAAGTGTATTCCATTTTCTTTTATTTAAATTGTATTTGCAAGAGAGATTGTATTTCAAATGATCTTCGTGAGAAGTATTGAAGTGAAAATGACTTCTTATAACCACTTACGTTTAGATAGAAGAAAATGATTTTTTTTAAGGCAAAGTTTCATACATAAACTTCTTCTAACTAACTCTATGGTCTAAATTTTACTAATTATATTTTATAGACATTAGTTAGTGATCAAATGTATTTAGGACTCATTTATACAATATAATTAATATTAATTTAAAAAAAAAAAGAGAGAGCAATTAATGCATATTATTATCTCCAACTTCCCCCAATATTCTCCTTCTATATAATAAAAATTGTTGGTGATTCTCCTTCCATAATTGGCCCTTTTTAGTACAAATATATAAAAATCAATTATACTTTATATAATTGAATCTTAATTTTATATATATATATACACACACACACAAACACATTAGAATTGTATAATTATGTGTAGTGTATAATATATACATATGTATATCAATAACATATTGTATAAACATAGAATATTATACATATACAATTAAACAAATAAACATATACATATGACACAAACACATTTGTATAACATATACATATTCATATCAACTATGTATTGAATAAACATATACATATGTATGTCAACGCTATATTGTATGAACGTATAATATTATTCATATGCAATTAAATGATTGAACATTTGTATATTAAGATCCTAATGCGTTGATACTCATTCTAATATGTGATACACAATGTATAAAAATCAGCATGTGTATAGAAATAATTATACTTATATTCAAATGTATGTACATATATACAGATATAAATATGTATATATACATAAATATAGAACATATGTATACACATATGCATAATGTATATTGAGCCAACACATATATATATGCATATACATATGTATATGTGTACCAACACAAAACAAACTTGTATACATATATAGTTATACAAAAATTCACATATATACATCAAAAATATATATTCAATACATTCATTGTCACACCCCTGTTTTTCACCGCATCCGACCCCGCTAGGGAGTTGGTTTTAGAGAAAATGGGTTTTTCCAATTAAAGTGACGTTTTGAAAAGGGATTATTTTATTTACAGAGTCGCCACTTGGAATTGAGTTTGGGTGTTCCAAGTCACCTTGTTGAATCCCTATTCAAAAGGAAATGACTCTTTATTTTTATTTTTTTTTGGTCTGCGAACTAGAAATCCGAATAAGGAATTCTGTTGACCGAGGGGAATGTGTTAGGCACCCCTCGAGTCTCGTGGTTCTAGCACGGTCGCTTTAATGACTTATGTCTGGCTTAAAAATAATAACCTTTTGGATATATAATATTTGTTAGCCTAAAAGTGATTTCTATCCCATTTTTAATTTATTTTGAATTTATTTACTATATTGATGTGTGGCTTACCGATAGTAGTATTTTTCGGCCTTACCACAAGTTTTGATACATTTGTTATGCCTTTGAGGCATTTATGAGTCGTCCCCATTTTTTTTTCAAATCTAAGCAAAATTCTAACATGCTTAAAAACTTATCCGTCACGATTAGATCGGCTTTGAAATGGTATGTTAAATTTTATTATAACGAATGGTCAGTAACAGGGCTTTCCAATTTCATCGTTAACTTTCTCTTGTATGTTAAACTTTAAATTTTCTTTTGATCAAAATCTAAACTCGGTCTTTTACAAGCTCGCTCCCTTACAAACGAATTTTCCCTCTTTTTTTATTTTCTTTAGTGCGAGGGATCTTGATACAGCCACCTTATTTACATCACACTAAATAATGATTAGACCTTAGGAACCGTTCCAAGCCCAACCATTATTTAATATTGTAATCCCAAAACATTAAATATACGCAAGGCATCAAAACCATAGACATGAAAAAAAATCATTAAGAGAACCCACTTGAGATAATAATAAGAATTGCACCTTTTAAAATTATGCATAGCAATGATTTTTTTTAAAAAAAAAAATGTGTAGTCCAGAATCCATTTCATGTTATCTGTACAAAACTCAAACAATCTATTTTTTTTATATAGAAAAACACAAACTGAAAATCACGTGGGATTAACTTGTTAAACATTCTAACTTACAACAAAATAAAATTAAAGTCCAGGGACGGGTCTTACTAGTTTCAAATTTTACTACCATCATTTACATATTATCTTTCTACATTAACTTATATTATACATATTTAGTACCAATCCTACTCCCAAGTGCCTCTTAGAAGTGCACGTATTGGAGCTATTTTTCAAATTCAAACAATTAAATTTTTTATTCGACTAAAATGATCACGTTTCCAAAAAAAAAAAAAAAACTAAATTAAACGATTGATGTTAAAATTAATAAAGGGTTGACCCATTATTTTTTGACTAAGTAGACTATTATATAACTATTAGCTATAGAAACTTAAGCATTTAATCTTTACAAAACTAATGACAAAGCAGTAAATATAATTAATAAATTTTTTTTACTGTAACATAGCCAAAAATATATACTATATTTGAAAGTAAGCTATTACAGTTGCTAACAAACGGGTTAACTGAATTCGTAGTTATCAAGATATTCATTAATTGATAGACATCGTTAGAAAGGCAGCATCCGTACACAAATTAGCACCAAATAATAACAACTATATTTTCCTTGAAGTGATCAAGAGTGACTTAAGCGTACAACTTATATCAAGAATGAATAGTGACATAATAAATCAAATCACATAAACTAAATGACCCACGAAACTAACTAAACAACTTTATTCGTGATTTGATTCACAATAAAACTTGTAAAATAAATAGTATGGTATCAAATAAAAACCTGTATGACGAACTAAATCAAAAGAGAAGCTTTTATGTCGAACCAAAAAACTCAAACAGAGATCCTAAACTCCAAACCCGAATTTTTTTTCCTCTTCTCCTTTGATTTTTCTTTGTTTTGTCAATCTTTTTCTCACTTATTCCTCTTCTGTTTTTTTTTCCTTTTGTTTTTGCTTTTTTTTTTTTCATCCGTGCCTTCTGTGTGTATATATGTATATGGATATGTATCGTGTGTTTGTGTGGAGGAAATGGGGGAGCGGTTGAGTGGAAGTGGGAATTGTGGGGTGATTTGGGTAGTTTAGGTCTCTTTTTTCTTTTTATTATTATTATTATTATTAATATTTTAAATAAAATAAAAATGATTAAAATCTATTTAAAACTAATAAAATATAAAATAAGTTAATAACTAGTCTTAGAAATATGATTAAAATAATACTACAATCATTAGATTATTTATTCAAAGTTAAAGAAGAAAATCAATATAATTTAGAAATTTTTCTTTTTCCTAAAATATATAAATAAACAACAAAATAAAAACTTATTGAAAAATGTGACTCTATTTTTGTAGTTTTCAAAATTTTTAAAAAAAACTTTGTTAAACTAAGATAAAATTGAAATATCTAACTTAGACCTAAAAAATAAAATACATATATATATTAAACACTAAAAATGACGTAAAACATTAGGTTTTGGTCAAAAATTAGGTGTTTACATTCATATGTATATAAAATATACAAATGAAAAAAATATACAATGAATACCCACATACAAAAATCTATGCAACTGAATACAATTAAATCGTCTATATACAATTATCAAATTCACTAAAATTGGATCAAATACCCAATTATGAAGATAATTCATCAAGATTAATTCTGTGAAATGACACTAATATACAATTCGATTTTCAAATTTTACATTCCATTCAATAAAAATAGATTAAATCTGAAGAAACATAGGAGTTCATTTAGAGAATATCTAAAAAAAATTAAAAGAAAACAAATTTATTTACCCAAAAAAATTAAAGATTATCACAAAATCTTCAATGCATATCCTCACATATGTTTAGGGACGAGAAATTACTCCAAAAAATCTTCAATGCAAAATCACAATGGATATTTAGAAAAAGAAAATAAATTAACTAATTTGGGAGAAAAAATTTCATTGAGATATATTCAAGAACAGTGCATAAGTTAATGCGGTAAAACTAGCTAATTAGATTAGAGAGATATTATAAAAAATTAATTACATGAGAAAGAGAATATTATTTGTTATATATATTGCATATTATATTTATATATAGGAGCCCACAAAAAAATATTTTTATAACTAATAAATAACTATGTAGAATAATTTTTTAAAATATTAATCATATCATGTAATTAAAAAATAATTTTATATATAGCGTGTAATTTTTTCTTTTTCTAAATCTAGTATGCAAAAATGAGAATCCTATAAAAAGGACAAAAAAAACTAAGAAACTTTGTAAAAGGCTGCAAAACCAAATCTCTCATGAACAGTACACAAACTCCCTAATAGATATAGTACTATGAAGTTGGATAAAAAAGCTTATGCATATTTTCTTGGTATGACATTTCTGAAGATGAAACTGTTACGAATTTCAACACTATCTAACATAACTGGAAATTGCAAGAACATTTATGATTCATATGAAGCATCATTTTTTACTTCTAATATAAACAAATGTGAAATAAAATACTATTTCTAGGTTATTAATTAATTGAAATTATTAAATTATAAATGCAATAAATAGTATGAGTTCAGATTTATATTGACTGTAAAAAAGAATAGGCTCATAATATTTACTAGGTTATCTTCATATTTTATTGACGTTGTTGAAATACAACAATAACAACAAACCCAGTGTATTCCCGCATAGTGGGGTTTGGGGGGGTAAGATGTACGCAGTCCATACCTCTACCTCTAAAGAAGTAGAAAGGTTGTTTCCGATAGACCCCCGGCTCGAGACACGAGATACTACACAAATACATAGTAAAGCATAGAACAAGATGTCATACCATAAATACGGCACCCATAAGTAATAAAAACAGAGAAAAGCAAACAGACTCGTAATAAAACATGGAACAAGGTATCATAACAAGAATAATACCCCCACCAAGTAATTCCCTACACTAGCGACCCAAACTGGCCCTAGCCTTCTGCCCTAATTCGCGTCCTCCAGATCTTCCTATCTAGAATCATGTCCTCGGTGAGCTGTAACTGCTCCATGTCCCGCCTAATCACCTCACCCCAGTACTTCTTCGGCCTACCCCTACCCCGCCTAAAACCATCCAAAGCTAGTCTCTCACACCTACGAACCGGGGCATCCATGCCCCTCCTCATCATGTGTCCGAACCATCTCAATCGGACTTCCCGCATCTTATACTCCACTAGAGTCACACAAACCTTCTCCCTAATAGTCTCATTCCGAACTTTATCCCCTCTAGTCAGCCCACACATCCAACGCAACATCCGCATTTCTGCCACCTTCATTTTTTGAATGTGGGAGTTCTTAACTGGCCAACACTCCGCTCCATACAACATGGCCGGACGGACTACCGCCCTGTAGAATTTGTCTTTAAGCTTGGGCGGCACCTTCTTATCACACAACACCCCCGACGCGAGCTTCCACTTCATCCATCCCGCCCCAATACGGTGCGAGACATCGTCGTCAATCTCACCGTTACCCTGAATCACGGACCCGAGATACTTGAAACTATCTCTCTTACATACCTCCTGTGATTCCAACTTCACTACCACCTCATTCTCCAGCCTCACGTCATCAAACTTGCATTCCAAATACTCTGTCTTGCTTCTGCTCAACCTGAACCCTTTAGACTCAAGGGTTTGTCTCCACACCTCTAATTTTTCATTCACACCCCCTCGCGTCTCATCAATCAAAACTACACCATCTGCAAAAAGCATACACCAAGGCACCTCCCCTTGAATACGTCGCGTCAACACATCCATCACCAAAGCAAACAAAAAGGGACTAAGAGTAGATCCCTCATGCAATCCTGTCAAGACAGTGAAATGCTCTGAGTCTCCTCCCGCCATCCTCACCTGAGTTTTCGCTCCATCATACATGTCCTTAATTGCTCTGATATATGCCAGCAGGACTCCACTCACCTCCAAGCATCTCCAAAGCACCTCCCTGGGAACTTTGTCGTATGCCTTCTCCAGGTCGATAAACACCATATGCAGGTCCTTCTTCCTTTCCCTATACTGTTCCACCACCCTCCGTACCAGGTGGATTGCCTCCGTCGTCGAGCGGCCAGGCATAAATCCAAACTGATTTTCCGAAATAGACATTATCCGTCTCAGCCTCACCTCGACCACTCTCTCCCAAATCTTCATAGAGTAACTCAATAACTTAATCCCCCTATAGTTATTGCAACTCTGAATGTCACCCTTATTCTTATAAAGAGGGATCATGGTACTCCACCTCCAAGCCTCGGGCATTTTTGCCGTCTTGAAGATTTCGTTAAACAATCCAGTCAACCACCTTACACCAGCCTCTCCAGCGAACTTTCAAAAATCCACCGGTATCTCATCCGGCCCCGTCGCCCTACCCCTTCGCATCCTGCGAACAGCCTCTCTAACCTCTTCTACCTTAAAACGTCTACAGTAACTAAAATCCCGATGCTCCTCTGAGTGCTCCAGCTCTCCTAACACAATAGCTCTATCCCCTTCGTCATTCAACAGCTTATGAAAATACGACTGCCATCTATTCTTAATGTGGCCGTCCTCCATCAACACTGTACCGTCCTCCCCCTTAATGCACTTCACCTGGTCGAGGTCACGACCCTTCCTCTCCCTAGCCTTAGCGAGTCTAAACAACATTTTTTCCCCTCCTTTCCCCTGTAACCCTGCATACAAGCTCTCAAAAGCGGCCGTCTTAGCCGCCGTAACTGCTAACTTAGCCTCCTTCCTAGCTAACTTGTACTCTTTTCTATTTACCCGCTTTTCTTCTTCGTCCTTACTCTCAACCAAAAATTAGATAGATTTACAATAGGCACCCAATCATTTATGCCTTGGTGCTCCACAAATTATTAGAACTAGCTTAGTTTCTCCTTTATAGAGTCTATTTTTTCTTATTTTTTGTCTTTCTTCTAATTTTATTATTATCCTAACTGTTAGATTACGGGTCATGGATCGTCCATGTGGACCGACCCAATCCGATTTGGTTCGACCCAATTTTTTATTTTAATTATTTGTTAAATGGAAGATAAAAAGGGAACAATTTAATTTTGAAAAAGAGGGGGAACAGTTACTGAGTAACTGGTTTATCCACCCACTACTCCTGTACATATTCGTTTTTTCTTCTGAAAAAAAAAATAAATGAGTAAAAATAAATACTACGGTAAATAAAAACATTAACAAAAATTTAAAAGGAGGCTTTTAGTTTGTGAATCAACACTCTGTTTTCAAGAGAAACAAAGTGGGCTTGGGGCAGATCCTTTAGGTAGCAAAATCAATTTCATCTACTACGAAATTTATCAAGGTACACATTATTTTGCTCCTTAATTTTCTATCAATGGTATCAGAGCCAGGTTTATTGCTCCATTTTTACACGTTATTTTTCGAGTTTAAAATGTAAAACTCTTGGAAAAAAGATTTTTGCATGAACATACCTATGAGAAAAATCTTCATAATTGGTTGTATGAATTTTTGGATCTGATTAGAAGCGCCACCTTAACCGATTTTTTTCTTTGAATCCTGTCAGATGCTCAAAATTGTGTTTACGGATTCGATAATTTTTTTTAAGGTTCTGTTATAGAACTGTTTTTACTAAAAAAAAAAAAAGTTTCTTCAAAGAAGAAGATAAGCAATGAATAATAAAGAATTCATTTGGGTAGAAGAGAAATACGTGTAAACTTTGGTATCTGAACTTTCCAAATATTTTATCTACTTTATTTAAAGAATTAAAAAAAAAAGTAAAATTATTTCTTGAGAAATGGAATGGATAGTTGTACAACCTTTAAAAGTTTTCTTTTAACATTTTTTTGAAATAATGTGTATTCTAATGATCCACATATTTATGATGGGTAGTAAAATTATATATTGTTTCTTTATGATAAGTAAAGTATTCTGTCCTTATGAAATGTCAGTAAATTAAATTTTCATCAATAGATATATTCATATCCATTATTTAATTTATTAGAAATAAAGTGTAAATTTCTTTAAATTAATTATGGTTCAAATGTGAAGTAACTAGACTTGTTATAATTTTTTCCTTAATTAGTCCCTAATTTTTTAACAGATTTTGTCTTCTATAATAAATTGTAACATGAGTGTAACATTGAGTGGTA
This sequence comes from Capsicum baccatum var. pendulum, assembly GCA_030864225.1. Taxonomy (NCBI): domain Eukaryota; kingdom Viridiplantae; phylum Streptophyta; class Magnoliopsida; order Solanales; family Solanaceae; genus Capsicum; species Capsicum baccatum. The sequence goes on along the minus strand of CM061559.1, from coordinate 215,959,032 downwards.
AATTCATTCTTATTGTTTCTTAGTTCCTATTTCAGAAATGGCTGAACGGGGACAAACTTGAATCACTCCAAGTGGGAGTTCTGGATGTCGAGCAAAGAGACAAAGTGGAAGAGCACGTCGTCAAAAGGCATGTTTTCGAGGTTGTGAGATCATACGAAATGGTATCCCCAGTGCGACACAAAATCTATTACGGAATGAAAGGGCTATGCGAAGGGAAAGAGAGAAGAAATTGAAAGAGTTCAAGTCTTTTAAGATGTCACCTAGTATCACAGTTGCTAGTTTTATTCCTTTATTTGAATTAAAACGTGTAGAACTAGAAAACTATGTAGAGATCTTGGATTGGGAAGCATTAGCTATTTTAGCAAATTCTCTCCATGACCTTGGGGCGAGAGATTAATTAATATTTATCACGAGATTTGACCTAGCAAGCCTTTTTGGGTGTATATAAGTCGTCTCGAATATTTGCGGGAACACTTTTATCTTTAGATTGACTTGTAACTTGAAGTTCTTTATTAACTTTATATTATAAATATATTAGGCATAATACTTAAATATGAACCTAAATTATAACATTGACCTTAAATTTTGATAGTGCACAAATAGGACCTTTAACTATTCAAAACCTCAACAAATATGACCTCCGATTTTGCAACGTCCATGCGTGAGTTTCACTTGCGCCTACGTGGATATGTAATCCAATCATACGGTGCCACGTCATTAAAAGGGTTGACTGGGAGGACTTTTGATCTGGAAGTTAAAATGACGTCGTTTTGCTTATATAAGTTAAAACGACGTCATTTTGCTTATTATTATTATTATTATTATTATTATTATTATTATTATTATTATTATTATTATTATTATTATACTACGACTACTATGACTAGTTATTATTATTATTATTATTATTATTATTATTGTTGTTGTTGTTGTTGTTGTTGTTGTTGTTGTTGTCGTTATTATTATTAATAATAACAATATTTTAATAAAATTTTCATCTTAATAATATACTACTACTACTGTCCTTAATAACGTTTTAATAACGTTAATTTAATAACGTTAATATAATAAAATTTTAATAACGTTAATTTAATATACCACTACTACTGTCCTTAACAACCTTTTATTAATAACGTTTTAATAAGGTTAATTTAATAAACTACTACTACTGCCCTTAATAAAATTTTATTAATAACGTTTTAGTAACGTTAATTTAATAATATTTTAATAATATTAATTTAATAACTTTAATTTATAATGTTTTAGTAAAACTATAAATTTTTTATTTATTATTAGTATAGTTTCATTTCTGAGTTGAAATAGTGAAAAGTCATTTAAATATATAAAAAGGAATTAGTAAGGGTATAATAGTCATTTTACCCTTTTTTTAACTGTTGGAACGCTCAAATTTTTAGTCTGACGTGTCCAATTTTGCGTGTACAACACGTGTTTTGCCATATAGGATCGGAGGTCATATTTGTGTAGTTTGAATAGTTAAAGGTCATATTTGTGCACTATCAAAGTTTAAGATCAAAGTTATAAATTGGTGTCAAGTTTAGGGTCATATTTATGTATTATGCCAATATATTAAGTTGTTTCTCTCCTTCTATATGAATTTCATTCATTTGTTTGAAGTTTAAATCGACTTAATTAAAAGCTATCATTCTAACTCACATTAAGAAATTATTTTTAAATTTTGGTCAAGTGTTTAGTTCGTATATGATGATTGGATTCTTAAGTGTCCTTTTAATTTTACTCTAAACATGAAACTTTTATGTGAAATGATTTGCTTAAATGTGTAATTTGCATGCATAATTGATAAAATACTTGTGTGATTGTCTCTTAATAACAGACATGGCATCAAAAAGCATAATTGCTGACTTGAACAAAGGAGAAAAACTAAATGGAGACAATTACTATATTTAGAGTCGTAAAATATGGTATGTACTGGAAGAGCAAAATGCTTTTGAAGGTATTAACCATGTCTTATGTCTACCAAAAGAGGGCAATACTTCACAACACAGAAGAGACCTTGAAGCTTATAAGAGCTGAAAAAAAGCTGATTCCATTGCACGTGGAATCATTGTAAGTTCTGTGGTTGATGACCTCATACATGAGTGTGAGGAATTTTTTACTGCCAATGTCATCTGGGCACACTTGCGAGGAACATATGGGGGTACTTCAATCACCCGCCTCAGACAATTGACTATCAAGTTCGACACTTACAAGAAGCGTCATGATCAGAATATTAAACAACCCTTTAGGGTGATGTCTAATATGATAGCTTAGCTCAAAAGTGTAGGTCATGTTTTCTCAGATGAGCAACAGGTTTAGACAATGATCTGATCTCTTCTCAATAATTGGGAACATTGAAAGGTCAACTTAACCCACAATGACAGCATCAACACTTTTTCTGATGTTGCCCGTCATGTTGAACTTGACGATGAGCGGCTTGGTGCTGCTAAAGCTGCTTCTAATGCCTTTATGGCAGAATCAAGCGGTAATAACTCTTCAGGATCAAGCGTAAGAAAAAGTAAAAAAAGAATGGGAAGGATAAAGAGATCGAAAAAGGACCCTCTGAGAAAAAAAAAAGCCAAATTCCAAGAAGGGAAAAAGAGTTTTCAAGAAGAAAGACAAGAGCAAGATGAAGTGCTACAATTGCCAAGTTCTGGGGCATTTTACTCGTGAATGTCCTGAGCAGGAAAAGGTAGCATTTCTAAACGCACCTCTAAGTGATACATATGTTTCTAGCACTGCTTTATTAACTAAATCTTATCCTATGTAGATTGTAAACTCAGGAGCCACCGACCATGTGAGTCGAGATCGAGAAGCGTTTGTGGAGTTTCGTCGAGTTTCACCTAGATCAAGGTGGATCTATGTAGGAAATAATGAAGGACTTAAAGTCAAAGGGATCGGCACTTGCAAAGTAGATTTGCGTGGAGGCCGGTCTTTAATGTTGCATGACGTTCTATATGCTCCAGAAATTCAACGAAACTTAGTGTCTGTCTGTTCTTTTAGATGTTGGTTTAAAGTTATTTTTTAGTCGTAATTGTGTAAGAATTACTCTAGATAATGTTGTTTATGGTTTTGGACATCGTTATGACCGCTTTATCATTTTAGATTGTAATCCTTCAACTTATGACTATTATGTTAATCGTTGTGTAATGTTATGTTATTCTAGTAATGATGATGTTGATATACTTACATGGCATGCAAGATTGGGTCACATAGGGCAAGATCGAATGAATAGATTGGCAAAGGAAGGACATCTAGGTTGTTTCTCCAAAATTGAAATGCCAACTTATAAAAATTATCTTGCCGAAAAGATTACACGAAAACCATTTTGGAAAGCTAAAAGATACGAATTTTCATTGCAATTAATCCATTCTGATATTTGTGGTCCAATGAATGTGAGGGCAAGGACTGGTGCTTCATATTTCATTACATTTATTGACGATTTCGCGCGCTTTGGTTATGTCTATTTGATATCTCATAAATCCAAAGAACTTGAATGTTTCAAAAGATATATGAATGAAGTTGAGAATCAATTAGATAAAAGTATAAAGGCATTAAGAATCGATAGAGGTCATGAATATTTGTCAAAACTATTTGAAGAACTGTGTATTGAAAAAGGTATTATTAGACAATTAACTACTCCTAATACACCTCAACAAAATGGTGTAGCTGAAAGAAGGAATAGAACATTGTTGGATATGACGAGGTCTATGATGGCGCATGCAAATTTACCAATCTCTTTCTAGGGAGAAGCATTATTAATTGCGGCCTACATATTGAATAAAGTATCTTTTAAATCAGTATCTTCTACTCCTTATGAACTATGGACTAATAATAAATCAAACTTTAATGATCTACGACCTTGGGGTTGTGCTTCATATATTAAAGATCATTTTGGAAAGTTTGAAAAATTAAGTCCAAAAGAAAAGAAATGTATCTTTATAAGATACTCTGAACACTCCAAAGGATATGTGTTCATTGGTGAATTGGAAGATGGAAGTACTACTAAAATTGAATCACGAGATGTCACATTCCTGGAAAATAATTTTTCAAAAAAGGGTGAAATAAAGATAAATGATCCTTTTTACGAAATGTTAAATTCAGATGACCAAATAATATCGTCAGATATTCGTGATAATTCAATAGAACAAGAAATGATTCTTGGTCCAAGTGGGAGTTGTGAATCCCAAAATCCTATTAAGAAATCTGAACTTAAATTATGTAAAAGTACCAGAAAAGGTGTACCTAAATGATCTTATGAGATTGAGGATTATGTTTTCTTGTTATCTCCCACATAATTAGATGAATCTAATTCTGTGACTGAGGCTTTATCGAGTCCTGAAAAAGATGAATGGATAAAATCAATGAAAGAAGAATTAGAGTTCATGAAAACCAATAAAGTCTGGAATCTAGTTGACCTTCCTTTCAGGCATAAAGCTGTTGGGAACAAGTGGATTCTCAAAGTTAAATGCAAATCAGACGGATCAATAGAAAGGTACAAAGCACGATTGGTAGCAAAAGGTTTTATTCAAGAAGCTGGAATAGATTATGAGAAAACTTTTTCACCAGTTGTGAAATTTACCTCAATTTGTTTGCTTTTGGCTATAGTTGCACGTTTAGATTTAGAATTACACCAAATGAACGTGAAGACCGCTTTTCTCAATGAAGAACTAAATGAGGAAATCTACATGGAACAATTTGTAGGTTTTGTTGTTAATGGCCAAGAAAAGAAGGTTTGTAAATTAAACAGATTAATATATGGCCTTAAGCAGTCTTCAAGGAAATGGTATCTGAGATTTCATAAGGAAGTGATTTCATTTGATTTCACCATGATCGATAAAGACCATTGCATCTATCTGAAAAGGTCCAATGAAATATTTATGATTCTTTCACTTTACGTGGATGATATCTTATTAGCTGGAAATAATTTAGAGTATGTAAAAACTGTTAAGTCATGGCTTTCAAAGTCATTTGACATGAAAGATATGGGTGAAGCAAACTATATATTGGGACCGTTCCAAGAAAATTTTGAGTCTATTTCAAGAAACATACATAATGAAAATTTTAGAATGTTTCGAATGAATAGTTACAAATTCATGGATACTCATATAGCAAAAGGTAAAACTTTAAGTTTTAAAATATGTCCAAAGACTGAAAAAAAAAGACATGTCTTAAGTACCATATTTCAGTGCAGTTGGGAGTTTGATGTACGTTATGATGTGTGTTTGTCCAAACATTTGTTATGCTGTAGATCTGGTTAGTAGGTATCAATCCAATTCTGGAAGAGATCACTGGAAAGCAGTAAAGAGAATTTTTCAATACCTGAAGGGAACTGCTGATTATTTACTATGCTATAGTGGATCCGATTTATCCATAGGAGGTTATACAAATGTTGATGATCGGTATGATAGAAAATCAAATTTTGGTTATGCCTTCTTGCTAAATAATGATACAATTTCGTGGAAAAATAAGAAACAAACTTGCACAGCCCTGTCAACTATGTAATCATAATTTGTGGCTTGTGCATCTGCAATACAAGAAGTTATTTGCATTTGAACATCGCAAAGAATTCTAAGGGTCCCATAATTTTATATTGTGACAGTCAAACGACTATCGCATATACTAAGGATCCTAAATATCACAGCAAGACCAAGCACATTGATATTAAGTATAACTTTATAAGAGATACAGTAGCAAGTGGAGAAATAAATTTACAATACATTCCTACACGAGTAATGGTAGCCGATCACTTTACTAAGGCGATATCTAGAGACTTGTTTGAGAAACATGTTATAGATCTAGGATTACATAGGATATGATTATGTTTATGTATTATAGATGACTTGATTGTAATTATTATCAATATAAGAATCTTGAATTTATGTTCAATCTCATATGCATGCGAAAATGTGTTTTATTAATACAGTGTGTCGAACAAGTCGCGAGATTGGCTCTCTCACACAAGCAATCGCCTCTTAAGTCAAGGAACATGAAGAGAAAAGTTTCATCATAAGATAATGACTTGTTTTGTAAAGCCAAGTATGAGTTTCTCTAAGAATATGAATTTGAGGATTATTAAAGAAAGAAACTCAGGTTAGACATTTAGAAGTGTCTAGACCTAGATCTGTACGATGTTGATTGCCTAAAAGAATAAGACACACGCACCAATATAAGGTGAGAATATCGCAACACGTGTGCTTAGGTACCAATGGGTTAATGGAAGAATGATTCCCTGTTTCTTCATTGTGTGAGACCCTCAAAGTTATTTTAACTTTTCATTGAAATACCCTTAGACCTTTGATTATTTCTTGAAGTTTCGATCGGTGTTGCTACTTTAATATGTTACTAATAGCCATGAAAGATTCGTTAATGCGGTGCATGTCTAGGAAAGTAGTTGATTTGGAACGGACAGATTCGAGTAGAAAGAAAAGACGATTAAAATAAACATTTTAACTTGTCTACACAAGTCGGCTGTTACACTAACCATATAGGTGTTGAGTGTAATTGTGTATATAAAGTTAATCATGAACTCGAGTTCACCTCTTTAAAAGGATGAGAGATTTGGATAAGTAACTACTGAAGTAGTGAATGAAGTCTGGGGTATTGTGAGTATTAGAATCCTCATATTAGTAGTAGAGAATCCTTTCCACATATGATTGAATTCCTTTATATGGCTTGTAAAATCTTATAGGTAAAGCTCATGATGCTCACAAGCCGCACGGACTATTTGCACTATGAATTAGTGATTTGTCGATGTCATACTGGTGCAAGTCTAGTCCATCATATGCGAAGTGGGAGATGTTAGATTATGGATCATGGGTCGTCCATGTGAACCGACCCGACCCGACCCAGTTTTTTATTTTAATTATCTGTTAAATGGAAGATAAGAAGGGAGCAATTTAATTTTGAAAAAAAGGGGGAACAATTACTGAGTAACTAATTTATCCGCCTACTACTCTTGTACATATACATTTCTTCTTCTGAAAAAGAAAACAAATGAGTAAAAACAAATGCTACAGTAAATAAAAACATCAACAAATATTCAAAAAGAGACTTTTAGTTTGTGAATTAACACTCTGTTTTCAAGAGATACAAAGTGGACTTGGGACATATCTTTTTGGTAGCAAAATTAATTTTATCCGCTGCGAAATTTATCAAGTTACACACTATTTTGCTCCGTAATTTTCTATCTCTAACAGTAATGATGAGAACTATATATTGTTATTTCATTTTAATGTCTTCGTTAGTATGTGTTTTGTGGAAAAAATAAGAGATAAAAATCTCTATTGAAGAAGACAAATCTGGAGAGGACAAATTTGGAAGAAGAATAGTCGAAAGACTTTCACCCAATTGTGTGTTCTCTTCATTAAACAAAAGCGATGAATGATCCTGCTTTTAGTTTTGCTTGCTCTAGTTTTAAAACTTGGAACTTAAAACTTTAGACATTTGACTTTCAAATTTTGCTCATTGAGCATAATTTGTAAGGATGAATCAAGTCTGAGGTCACTAAATTAATTACTTTAAAAAATTAAATTATTTAAATGTATGAAATTAAATGTTGTTATTTTATTTAATGGCAAAAATTGAGATTACTAGGCATGATAGTTAAAAAAAAAAATACATATATGAACCTATATTTTTGCTTGAAAATGAATCTGAATTATTTGAAATGCATGAATATATATTTTACAGTCAATTTAGTGGTAAGAAAATTATGAGATATTACTATGGAATATTAAATTAACTTTCAATATTTCTTGAAACATTACCCAAGCCTTTTATAAATGGTAGGGATGTGTGCAGAATGACTAGAATACAACCATTATAAATAAATTCAGATCGAAACATATATTAATCTATATCTATAATCTATATCTATATCTATAATAATAATAATAATAATAATAATAATAATAATATATTAAAAGTGTGAAAACCTGATTTGAACTTTTTGTCCTTCATTAAAAGACTCTCTTTTAGATAAAATTGTCATTTCACCTTTTTTTTATTCAAATAATTATCATTAAATTATTATTCAAATATTTCGTCTAAAGAAAAAAATAAGAAAGAATCTCGTACCTAAAAGAAATTAAATATAATGTATGATATTTTTGATTAGGAGTTTAAGCAATTTTTTAGGAAAAAAAAGTATCTATAGAAAATAAAAAATAATTAAGTCCCAAAATTTATATTTAATAAAAAATTATGCCGGAAAAAGAAAGTACAAAATTATTATTTACTATTTAATTACAATTAATAATAATCATTTTTTGTTGAAAAAATAACTATGGTGTATATATTATTGAATTTTCCTTAATTAGGTTTAGAATTCTATGAAATTTACTTCATTTAGTAGTATTACTATCGTACATGAGTAAGATTATAAAATTGAAAATTTAGAATTGATTCTTTAGGAGTATTTCTTTGTTAATTAGGATTCTCTAATTAAGTTTACTTTCTTTGTTTACATGTATTTATATACTAGTTTAGGTATACGCGCTTCGCACGTGTATCTTATTTTAATGAAATTCACATGTTACACTAAATAGGATATTTATTTAAATTGATAAAAATGAGTATAATAATTAAATTCAACATCTTTTAAATATGTAAAAATGGAGAATTTATTTAATTAAACCTAACCTTTATCAAAAAATTCTCATAGCCGATCGACATTCATCTACCACCTATAAACTACAACAAAACAATACGATGATAAAGATATATAAAAGCAATACAATTAAATCTAACCTTTATAAAAAAAATTCTTCAAAGCCGACAGACATTCATCTGTCACCTGTAATTCATCTGTCACCTGTAAACTATAACAAAATAATATGATAATAACGATATCAAAACAATACATCTAGACTTAACAAAAAAAATTCTCAAATCAGAGATACCAAAACAATACAATTAAATCTAATCTTTACCTTAAAGAAATATTCAAAGTCAGTCGACATTTATCTTCCACCTGTAAACTATAACAAAACAATATGATAAAAGAGATATCAAAATAATACAATTAAACCTAACTTTTACACACAAAAATTTCTCAAAGTTGATCGACATTCATCTACGATTTGTAAACTATCATCTATGACCTGTAAACTATCACAAAATAATACACTAATAGAGATATTAAAGCAATATAGTTAAACCTAACCTTTACCTAAAAAAAAAATTTCAAAGTCGATCGTCATTCATCTACTATCTGTAAATTAAAATAAAACAATACAATAATAAAGATATCAAAATAAAATAAGAAAATATAGTAAAAGTAGAAAAAGCTATATAATTTATATACACATACATACACACACGTTGAATTCAAGTTTAAAATAATTTATACACATTTTTAGACCTTTTTTTTTTCAAAAATAAAGAAACTGTCCACAAAAAGGACAAATTTATTATTTTAGTATATATGTTGAATTCTATTTCAAATTTGGCAAATTTATATTTATTTGTCAAATATAAGGTACTATAATTAGGACTCTTTCAATAATGGTGATTTTTTATTTTTTCCAAAATATATATATTATTTGTATTTATGTATAATTATAATTTTAAAAAAAAGTAAAAAGATGATTTTTTCTAAAGGAGAGTGTTTTAATGATGGGTAAAAAGTTTGAATCACTTTTCAAAGGATTTTCACACTTTTATAATATTATAAAATATTATATATTATATATATAAATATATAATATTTATTAAATATGCAATATTAATATATATATTAAATATATAATATTAATATATATATTATAATATATATATATATATATATATATATATATATATATATATATGTAGATTATTTTTGGTAAACTTTAAAAAAATGGTATTTTACGTAAGTAGTACCACAATATTAATTGCTCACATAATTGGCTATTGTAGAATTTTCAACTAATTGGCTTTCTTTTAAGGATTTAGTTAAGGTAATATTTTATTAATTTAAAATTCTAAAATTTAAGGTATATAATTCAAAAAAGAAAAGATTTAATAACTAAATTTAAATGAATTTTAAGTTTTAAATATTAGAAAAATAATAAAAAGACAGTTTTGTCTATTGCAGAGTCTTTTAATGAAGGGCAAAAAGTTCAAATAATATATTATGGATTATGGGTTTGGTAACTTTTTTAATTTAGAGAATGAAAATTGAGGTGGTAGACTTCTAAATCAATTAGAATTTTACCTTATCTACAATATATTAAAAGTGTAAAGACTACAATAAAAAATTATGCATGAAAAAGAAAGTCCAAAATTATTATTTACTATTTAATTACAATTACTAATAATCAATTTTTGTTGAAAAAATAATATCGTGCATATATTATTGAATTTTCCTTAATTAGGTTTAGAATTCTATGAAATTTACTTTATTTAGTATTATTACTATCGTACATGACTAAGATTATAAAATTGGAAATTTAGAATTCTATAGAATACTTTAGGAGTATTTCTTTGTTAATTAGGATTCTTTAATTAAGTTTTACTTTCTTTGTTTAGGTGCATTTATATATTTATCAATTTTTTTAATTTACAGAATGAAAATTGAGGCGGGAGTCTTCTAAATCAATTAGATTTTTACCTTATTTACATCTACAATATATATTAAAAGTGTGAAGACTATTACATGATTTGAATTTTTTGCCCTTAATTAAAAGATTCCGCCGTAGACAAATTGTCTTTTTACTTATTTTCTTCAATTATTATACTATTATATTTGTAATATCGAATATTGATTATATGGACGATTTTCCTTTTCTTGTATATGTAAAAAAAAAAAATCTAAAATATATGAAAAGAAGGAAAAAGAAAATATCAATTATAAAAACTAAGGAATCCTAAATACCTATTTTTTGGTGAGAAAGAACGGAAACAAGATTAATGTTGTTATTCTTAAGCGACTCTTCGTGAGTAAGACCATGATTTTGATGCATATCATCCAACAAAGTGTTAAAGGTTTGATAGCATGGAGTTACATATGCCACATAATTCAATAGTTTTCTTTTTCTAGATTTTATTCTTTTTGAATAATTATCTTATAGTTTACATAAGTTAATTATAAGGACATGGTAGCTGGATGTGCAACTAATATCTATTTCAGTCACGCTATGATTTTGTTTGCATGTCTTACTGATTTTTTGCTTAATATACAGGTGTTAGATGAATGTTTTTTTAAGAGCTTTTTTGCATAAAAGTAATGTTTAATTATGTTATTTTGATATCTTGATTATCGTATTAATTTCTTATAGTTTTAGTTCTTTTGCTATCAGCTACTTTTTTTTTGCATAATGAAGGTGGCAGCTGAATGATCGGTTGGGGCTTTAAGAATTTTTTATGGTTAAGTTTTAATTGTGTTGTTATGATAATTCTAATTATCGTATTATTTTTTCTATGGAGCTTTTTATCTTTGGATGCATTATCTTTTGTAATTTTGCAATCTTCTCAATGGTATTTTGTTAAATGTCAAGTTTCTAATTAAGGACGGAGAAATTAACTTTAAATTAGATAGGGTTATAATTAGTCTTTGATTTGTCGGGTAAAGAGATCAAAAACATAATTTTTTTAATTCTATATTTAAAATTAATTATATGTCTATTTTTTATTTATATTTATGGATAGTGCAAGAGATAACTACACAAGTGCAGCACACATACACTAAACTAGATTATTTTGTATAGTACTTGGTTATGATTATGCACTCTACTATTTGATTGAGACCTGAAATAGATTGTTCATAGTTCAATTGTCAATACGTACTTGGCCTATTTTTTGCACTATTCAAATTGATTTTCTATTGGTGAATAACTACATTGTTGTGTATCTTTTTTTTCCATAGGTACCATTTGCTCTATCTTTTAAGGAGTTATGAGTTTTCATGTTGCAAAATGGTTACAAGTCTTGAACCTATTTGATATTTCATCTCTTGCATAATTGCTTAAAGTATTTTCTCAACTATCTTAGGATTCAAGTAAATTTTTGGTGTTCTCCATTTTAAAAACGTCATTGTAATTTGGAGGTTATTTTTTCTGTTAATTAGATGAATGTTAAACATATATCCTTGTATATTATCACAAAATGTGAGAAATACCAGACCGAAGACATTATATGTGGTGAATAATCTCCTGTTTAACTAGTTCTGATTGAAAAAACTGTTGGTGAGGGATATCGATCTCAGATCTCTCATTACCCTAGAAGTAATATCAAGACTCTGTTTTATTGTGTTAGAACTTAAAGATAATTTGTGACGTATTCGTGGGAATTCAGATGATGGATTTATGATTTTTTATTATGAAAAATTAGAGAGTTTGTTTGAAAAGATAATTTAATGTCATGTAAAGTATATCTCTAAATTATTGATGAAAAATCAAATAAAAAAAAAATAATATATGCACAAAATTAATTTTATTCTTTTTATAATAGTCCTATTAATCAATGTGAAATACACGTGCAAAGCACGTACACTAAACTAGTTTTATTTTATAAATCCAAACCACTTATTAAAGTTTGATTTTAAGTTAATAAATTTGGTGAACATTAAAGTAATGAAAAAAGAGGATTGACCAAAAAAATTAGGATAATACTCACAAAAATACTTGAACTTTGACAGAATTTTCAGTTGAGCATACTGAATTTTGTGGAGGTCCTATTACCCCTAAACTTTTTAAAGTGAATTTAATTCCCCCCGAAACTTTTTACACGTGTATTGGTGCGTGTAATACACGCGCCAACCTCATATTTACACATGTCCAAGTGGGCAGATATATGTCATTAAAATACGAAAAAATAAGTTTAGGGGATAATAGGACTCCTGTAAAGTTCAGTATGTTCAAGTGCAGGTATATTTGTGAGTATTATCCCGAAAAATTAAAAAGAAAAGAATAATGAGAAAACCTATGAACATATAACCCAGGACTAAACCACTCTTTAACTCATTTGACGATATTCAAAATTTTATTTCAGATGTCCAAAGTTTGCATTAATATATAAATTTTCATTATCAACTTGCTTTTTAGTTTAAATGAAAGTCTCTGAAAATGTAAAAGCAGTTAGCAATAACAAAACAAAAAAAATTCTGAATAAAAACTTCATTACTAAATAGTCATCAAAATAGATCTTCCCATAAACTATTACATCTAACAAATCAAATACTTGAACTAATAAATAATGGGAAAAAAGAGAGTTCCTTTATGATTCAATTGTTTAGGTTCATCAGAAAATCTACAATAAGCCTAAATTGGGCTTTGCCCAACATTTGTCGAAGTACAATAATGACAATGGGTTTGCCCCAACCTGACGAATCCCCTAACTTTTTTTTAAGTAAATTAATAAACGAAGGAAGATAATGTCAACGTTAACCGAATCATTGACTTTCGAAATGATATTGCAATAATAGAAGGGTAAACTAAATTGCATCTCACTTTGATTTTTGGGATGAATTGAGGTTCTCCTCAAAATACTAGAAAGATCATAGCAAAAAAATAAAAAATCAAAGTACAAAATTGTACCATCTACTTGCACATCTAGGGGTGTTCATGGTTCGATTTGATTAATTTTTTGATTAAAATTATAATCAAATCAATCAAGTCATTTTTTTGAAATTCTAAAATCAAATCAAATAAAAATCATCGATTTGGTTCTTGTCGGTTTAGTTTGGTTTGATCTGATTTTTCGATTTATGATTACCTAATGATAAATGATGATAGAAAACAACCGGACACGAGACAACTATTTCAAATGAACATTAGGAATCAATAAATTTCTCTCTACTATCACAAAATGAATGTATATGAATCTTCTGTTATTTTTTCAACACTATTTTAAAGTTTTAGCATGTTTAAGCTGTATAACTATAGAGGTTCTTTTACTTCATATGCCTAACATCCATCAAGTAATATAAATCTTCAAATAAAATGGTCAAGCCTTAATAAATCAAAGAGTTAAGCTATTGAAGAGTTGATAGATGTCTTAGCAAAGAAAATTAAAAACTTAGTGTTGAGTTTGGACATATTCTTTAAGAAATTAAATTTAAAAGTGTTATAGTGCATGTGAAATAAGTAAACCAATAGCACTATCAGAAAAATACAAATTAACTAGGAATTTTACTTGAAAATTTCGTCCAAAGATATTTCCTGAGAATTTTTATGCGAATGTCTAAAATTTCAAAATTTTAGTATATTTTACGTGCGAAAAATATTTTCTCAGGAAAATCCACAGGTAAACTTGGCGCTATTTTGAGCAAAATATTACCTAGGAAATGATGTGGGAAATTAATCTGTAAGAAATTTTTCATGGGTAAATTCGCAAGTACGTAACAAAAATAAATTCTTTATTAATTTGTAGAAAAATCCCCATGTAACCTGCTTGCGGATTTAGTTAGGGATAGTTATTTAGGAATTTATCTGAAATTTTCTTACATGAAAAATTAACTGGAGATTTTGGTTATGCAAATTTACGTGTAAATCTTTTCTTGGAGATTAACCTGCGGATTTTATTATCCGGGGAATAACTTGAAAATCATTTTTTGCGGATTTAGCTAGAAATTATATGGGAATTATTTGAGAATTTACATGAAAATTTTATTTTCCATAAAACTTTTTGCAAATTTTGGGTACGTAATTTAACTACGTGTTTAACTTTAGGGAATTTATTGGACTTACTAGAAAATTATTTGAAAATTTTTGTGGGGGGATTTAAAATAGTTTAAGGAAATACCAATAATTCACTTTATAACTAGTTATTTAGAATTTGAAAAGTGTTCTGATATTCTCATTCTTATGTCTTAAAAGAAAAGGTTTAAGACAACAATTTTTACATAATCAATACCTAGTAATTAGTATAGATATCCACGGGATGCGCGAAATTACATTAACATATGTTAAAAGTCAATGAAATATTAAAAATATTAGATCAACACTTGATAACTAATTACAATTGTAATTATTTTAAATGTTTTGATATGAAAAGAAATTGATACTTTTTTTAATCATATTTCATTGATTGATTTTAAAAGTAAGAAAATATAAATAAATAAATAACTGGTAATTTTATTATTATTGGAATTTTAACTCTATACTTTCAATCAATTAAGATATGTAAACATATTTCTTACCTTCCATTTCAAATTTTAATTTTTTAGTTTATCAATTCAACTTCAAAAACTAATTGCACTTTTTCTAAATTATTTTTATATTTCAATTCCATTTCAAATTCAAACGTATTTAATTGTGTCAATTACAAAGCTTCTAATTCCTTATTTTAAATTTATTGGCTCTCAGTTAAAACACTAAGCATATACAATTTATTATTTTCTTTTATATATTCAAAATTTGCTCTATTATTCATATTTTTTTCATTATTTTATTACATCATTAATATATTTAAGTATTTTATTTTACATTTATTATTATGTCTTCTAAATTGATTCAATTAAAAGCTCTTATATTACTCTCAAGATCACTCATTCTCCACATTTATCCCCCCCCCCCCAACCCTCCACCCCCACCTAATTTTTTAAAATTTCTATTTAAATTTTTTTCTTACCCCAACTCACCCTATCCCCCCCACCACCACCACCACCACCACAAACAAAATAAATTTAAATTTTATTTCATTTTTTTAAAAATCTTTTCTTCTTTACTCCACCCAACCTAAACCCCGACATCCACCCCTATGCCTATCCAACCCCTCCCCTCCCCCGCCTCAAAAGAAAATAATTTTTTATTTTTGAAGAATATTTTAAGTTTTTTTTATTACCATCCGCCTCACCTTCTACCTTGACACAAAATTCTTTTAAAAAACCCTAAATTTCACCTACATCCACCACCCACCAAGCCTCCCCCCCCCCCCCCCCCCCCCGAAAAAAAACCCCACTTAACAGCAATTAATTTGAAGTTATTCGGGTTATAAGCATTTTTAATGGTTATAAGTACACCAATAAAAATTATTAATTATATTATAGTAGAGAAAAAAAATATAAATATATAATAGATATAATGTGAGACTTTGTATTCATTAATGGATGCTCAGACACAATATATATCCATTTGCTTATTTCTGAAATTTAAATTATTTCTAAACCTTTATTTCATTATCCATAATTTTTTCATTGATTGGATTTATCCATTATATTTTATTTTAAATTAAAACTTCGTATTACTACAAAATATAGATAGATATACTGGTTTAAAATAAAATATAGATCAGAGAAGACTCCAATATAATCTAATCTGTTAGAAATAATTATGGTTTAAAAATCAAGTTAGAAACTTTTACTTCTACAAATACAATTTTATCACATATTTCAAAAATTATTTTTTATTCAAATCCAAAAAGCTTACTAACTTTTTTCTAAGAATTAAAAGGAATTGAAAAATGCATGGAAATTTTTCGAATGTGAATTCTAAAGGGGACGACCCGGTTCATACCTACTCCGTAGGTGTCGGGGAGGGGGGGGGGCACTGGAAAAGGTAAAATAAAAAAATCATGCTATGCAAAAATATTTAATGTGTAATTTGTTTTTCGAATGTGAATTCTAAAGGAAAAGGTAAAATAAAAAATTCATGCTATACAAAATCAGTTAATGTGTAATTTGTGTATTTCATGATTAATTATATTTTAAGCTATTATTTTAAAAATTTATCTTTAAAAACTGTGATTTATCTTTATGTGCTTATTTTCTTTCTTAAGAAATGCCCAAAATCACACACACAAAAAAATTATACATAAATGTAAATTTGTAAGTAGAATTAAAAAAGTTAAAATCTTTAAATGCCCATAAATCTATTTTAAAATCCCACCCCCACCCCCACCCCAAGAAAAAGTAAATATGTGAATGATATGCAAACAATTAAATTTAGAAAAATTATAAAATAAAGCAACATTGTAAAGAAAAATAGTGATATCAAGCATATATTTTGAAAATTTTAAGCTTGTCAACTATACCGGCAAAGTTCCTACTTCCGTAGATATATGTTCTTCTCTTCTCTTCTCTTCATCCTTTTATCTTTTCTGCAAATAAATGGAAACAACAAAATCATCAATTAAGAAAAGTGTTAGATTAAAAATAATTTTAGAAAATAAAGAATATGAATAATATAGTAAATTTCACCAATAAAGCTAATGGTATGAGAGTATATATAAGAAAGCTAAGAAGTTAGAATTCAATTTCAAATCAAATTTTATCTAAATTCAAATTCAAATATTATATTAATTTGGTAAAGAAGACTAGTTTGTTATTCTTTCTTATCCTTACTTTTTCTAAATATAATGTATATTTTTCAAATAACCTATATATTTGAAATCAAGATAAATACATAAATCAATGAGATGATTATTGTTATTATTATTATTATTATTATTATTATTATTATTATTATTATTATTATTATTATTATTATTATCATGATTATTATTTTATTATTGTTGTTATTGTTGTTGTTGTTGTTGTTGATGCTATTGCTGTTGTTACTGCGGCTACTGCTGTTGTTGTTGTTGTTGTTGATGTTATTGTTGTTGTTGTTGTTGATGTTAGATTAATTAAGTTATATGATGATTGTTTGTTAAGAAAAAAGTGAACAATCGTGACCGTGACTTTTTGTCTAAACATATTAAACAAACAAATAATGTTGTTGATGCATCAAATTTCCCATATGTTAAGAAAGATATACCATCAATCAAAACAGATGGGGAATTTGATACACCAAATCCTATTGGGGTGGATGTAAGACCCCGTAAAGTTTTCTCGTAGTCCGAGCCTTAGAGCGTGTCAAATAAAGTATAATTCCGGTCCTAAAAGATTGAGAAGAGAATTTCCAAGTGATTAGTGTTTTAATTTTATTGAATTTTTCCTGAAAATGACTTCCTATAGTATAGAGAATTGAAATAGCTTTTCAACGATACCAATTTCGTCCAAATTCGACATTGGGGTGGGAAGTTATGGTTGTTTTACTAAGAGTTGTCAGAACCGCCCAGGTGCGACGGATGATCCGAAGGACCATCGCTCAGCTCGTCGCAACCAAGGCAGTAATTCCCTTTTGTGGCCCAAGTGCGACATCCAGGACAACAGACCGTCAAGGCTGCGACAGACCGTCTCCACTGAGGCAGTGTGGTCTCATCCTGGCCAACTGGGATGGACCGTCAAGACTGCGATGGACCATCAAGGCTGCGACGGACCATCGCTTCGACCATCACATCGAGGCAGTGTGTCCTTTTTCCGACCGACGTGCGACGAACAATCTAACGGACCGTCAGGCTAGCGACACCTTAGTGTAACATAAACCAAGGGAGGTTATGTGTTCCTGATGTCAATGGGCTAGAAAGGTAGCTTACGAGCTCAAGTTGCCTTCGAATCTAGCTTTCGTATACCTAGTGTTCCATGTCTCATTGTTGAAGAAGTGTATTGGTGATCCAACAGTAGTTGTTCCCCTAGAAAGCATAGATGTTCAGAATATTCTTTCCTATGAGGAAGTTTTGGTCAAAATTCTTGATCATCAAGTTCGTAGAGTAAGGAACAAAGAAGTTCCACTGGTCAAAGTTCTTAGGTGGAATCGGTCGTTGAGGGAGCCACTTAGGAAGCAGCAAAATTGGTTTGATTTCTTTCAACAAATGACCCATCTGTAGAAACAGATGAGTTATCTGTTGGAATAAATAAATATATAGCAAGACTATTATGATGTTTCCAACAAATGACCTATCTATTACAATAGATGAGTCATCTGTTGAACAAGTCAAACCAGTAGTAGAACTATTTTAATTTCTTCCACCAGATGATTTATCTGTTGCAACAAATAGGTCATCTAAAACTCTTCTTTCTATTAACTCAATCATACAAGATTAAAACTTAGATTTTAACACTTAACATGGATATTTCAAAAAAAATTATGAACTATACTAACTTGGTACTACTGGATAGGAATCATGAAACACTAATCCATACAAAATTTTATGAACATACTCAACCTTATCAAGCTCCTCTATAATTGTGATCACTGCTTAATCTCTATCCCAACTAAAGTATTAACATACTCTTTTTGAGAAATCCATCTTTTTGCATCATGATATATTTATTAATTGTATACCGCACATCAAAATGATTACATGAACAATGTGTGGTTCCTGACTCAGAACCAACTTTGAGGGATAATTAAGGTATATATTTTTGTTAATTTATGATCAGTAAAGTCAATAGGTATTCCCAGACAAGTTTCAAATTTTTCGGACCTCATTTAGACCATGTTTGAAAGTCTAAAATAGTGGACCAACGCGATCTTGGCGCGCCACATCGCCCATCGCGTTGGTTAATATTGTTCCAGATTGCCAGCCAAAACTACTGAGGCATGGCATGATGCGTCGAGTACCGCGTCGATGCCATTGACGCACCGTATCACCAAATGCGTTAGTGCTCAGTTATAATCATTAAATGACCGCGTCCTTAAGGGTAATTAGGTCATTTTTCCCCGACCTTCAGCCCTCATAACACGAAATTTAGCCCTCTTTTGGCTAAATACACTCATTATTTCACAAGTGCTTAAGAACAAGAAACCCTAGGTGATTGGTATTGGGGTTGACACCATTAGACTATATTTCGTTTATGATCTATTTTGTTGTGCTATATATATTTTCAAAATTCATCTGACATAGGGTGTAGGGCAGTTATGGTTGCATATTGGGGGTGGTTGCAAAGAGACATAGAAGACTCATATAACTTTGCAAGAGTTGGATGATTTCATGAATGATAAACCAAACTCCATAATGATCATTTCTACAAAAACAATAGTAAAAATATTTATCTCATTCTTCTCAATATGCAATTGAACAACCCGTAAGATGTGAAATCAAGAGGTGCAATAACAAGAGAGGCAGTTTAATTATTCATGCTCTCAGTTCGAGTTTCAACACAAAAAAATGCATATATATACATACACGAGCATAAAAATTATCCAAGAAAAATATTTTTGTATTTTTTTGATGAAGCAACACGTGCAAACAACTAATCTAAAATGAAGAGCAAAGAAAATCTCTCCTTTTTAGCATTATTTTCAAAAGATATTGACAAAAAAAAATTTGAATTTTCAATTTTGAATTTTATACCGAAATGAAACCTAAGACTATTAAGAATTTTTTTTTTGTATTTTTCTTTTCAAGATGTATATTAAACATAAACCAAAGGACATTCATTGATTAGTAATGGATATTTGGGTTATCATAATATATTATGGATATCATCTAGTTCTCATATAAGTTTATGAGAATAATTCAATTCTCTACATGACAAAAAGTCAAATTTAAGAAAATTCTATATGGTTTAAACACAAATCACTTGGGAAGTCTCTTCTCAATCTTTTAGGGCCGAAATTACACTTCACTTGATATGCTCTAAGGCTCGGACTACAAGAGAACTTTGCGGGGTCTTAAATTTTTTCCCTTGCATCAAGTGTAGCTAGGTGATATTTCTCTCCCTGCCTAGATCTTTCTTCCCCCACTAATCATCTGGAAACTGCTTGCCAAGCATTTTTCTCAGTCATTAAGTAAGAAATAACTTTCTATTACGTCCCCTATGACCCGGTTGACCCAAAAGAAAGTTAAGTTCATTTGGTCAGATTCCTATGAGAAGAGTTTTCAGGAGTTGAAGACTCGACTTACTTCAGCACCGCGACCCTTCCACCGCGATGGCTTAGCCAACGACACGTGCCCTTGGGGGCCGAGGCCCCTACTGCGGGTCAGTAAGCGGACGGCGGGCGCACCCTGCAACAGTGAGATACTATAGAACAATAATATGTCGCTCAATAGTCCATAATATAATTTTAAAAATCATTTCTTCAAGAATAAAGGATGTCCTAGAAGATGTGGTGGGCCATAGTCAGTCAACTTTTATACCAGATCGTGTAATTTGTTATAATATTATTCTTAGTCATGAGCTCATTAATGTCTACACTAGGAAAAACATTTCTCCTAGGTGTATGATAAAGGTGGACCGATATATTGAGGACTGATCTTCCCCTTCTTGCCAAATCTTTTCACTCCTTTTATAGGAGAGATTTTCAATTACACATAATCACTAATCTCAAACTCGAGATCTTTTATTTGCACATCTGCATACGATTTTTGTTGGCTCTGAGCTGTCTTAAGCCTTTTTCTTGATCAACTGAACTTTTTCTAAGGCATCAAATACCAAGTCAGGCCCTACCACTATGGCCTCAAAGGTTTAATGATAAAAAATTAAGCAAAAAATTAAAATTCTCTAAGTGGAGACACAAATGGTGATCAAAAAGGCATCATACTACGACGTTAAACTAAGTGCTTGATGGTAGGCAGCCTATCATGCCATGGATCGTGCCTACTGAGGAGGAGTCGGTGATGACTTCTTATATTACTCTAGGTCATGTAGAAAATTGTCTTGGTCTTGATTATTATGTTGGAGATGACACTCTCACTTTAAAAGAAGTTTTGTCTTCACATGATGCTATTTTTTGGAAAGAGGTTGTAAATGATGAAATGGAATCAATATTTTCTAATAAAACTTGGAAGCTAGTTGATTTACCATCGGATTGTAAAATAATTGGATATAAATGGGTCTTATGTAAAAAGTTAAAACCTGATGGATTTGTTGATAAATATAAGGCTAGGACTTGAATTATCCGCTATTTTAAGGAAAATGATTCTTGAGCTGAGAAAGATGTTATGACGGATTTTGGTTGTTTTTATGTGAATTACTTGTACCACACTTTAAATTTATTAATTATGTATGTTATGTTCTTTATGTGCGAATTTTTGCTTGACTAATTATTATTTTTGGGACCCTGCTTGACTGTTGCGATCGCGGTCAGTAGACCGCCACCATGGTAATTGAGGCATTTCTACTCCAGGTCTTCAGCTACATTTTTTTGCTCCTTTTTTTTTATCATTTAAGCTTCAATCTGCATCTTTCTATCTCCTCAACTCTATGCCTGCAAATAGTGGATATTAGTACATTTAATCACAATTATGTCTAGAAGGCAAGAGCTTTTAATGACCACTATTCTAGAACTTGAGTTGTTTAATGTATGGGTAATTGACTTTATGGGCCCTTTTATGAGTTCCCATGGTATGAAATATATCTTGGTGATTGTTGACTCAATTGGGGTTACAGATTGGACCCCAACTCAGCCATAATGGCGTATTAGGGGCATGTCAGTTAGATAACTACTTCCCACAATTTCAGTTACAGAATCAGGACTGACTAAACAATGTTATCATTCTTTATAAAACATGCATGACGATATGAATGACTCACATAACTTGAGAAAAACTGAAATTTGAATCTCATAAATCATATATAATGAATCATATAGTACGAATCTCGTGAGTCATTACACTTAGTTCAAAAAATCTGCATTCTCCACCTTATTTTCAAAACTTGTAAACAAGAGGAATCTTAAAACATTAGCTTTCAAAACTTGTACTATTATCTTATGGAGAATAAAAGACTTCTTTAAAACTTAGAGATTATAGGACTTTGGGACTTAGAGAACTTGGACTTGGGGGAATCTGTGAATCTCACTTTTTCATATCTATTCACTTTTTATGGCCTCATTTCGCCGGCACCATGTTTTCAGTTATGCAAGTTCAGTACGTGATCTCAGTTCCTAAGAATCCTTAGCTTAAGCAATCTCATTCGAGGACGAATGTTTCCAAGGGGGATAAGATATTGTAATACACAGTATTAAGCTTAATGTCATAACTTCTATCGAGAAAACCAGGTAAACATATCTACGATATAACCACGGATGCTCTTAAGTGCCTTAAAAATCTCAGTTGCCTGTGTGTGCGAGTACTTATGTTAGTTCTTGTATAGTGTAATACCTAGAACTTTCCCAGTTCATTGATGTTGTCTTGTGGTTGATTCAATAGGATAGGATACCAGGCCTCCTTGTATATTCAGTCCACTTAGCCAAAATAATTAACCCCACCAAAAGATTTTTTCCAATTTTGAACCCTTTTTGAGCTTATAGAGTTTGTATTAGTTTAATTCATCACCAATAACTCTAATTAACTCTGTTTAGGTTGTTAACGACAATACCGATAAGATTGACCTTTCTCTGGAATATCAAGTACACAATACCTTCAATGTGTGCGATCTTTCACTCTTTGACATGGTAGAAGATGATCATCCTTTGAATTTGAGGTCAAATTCTTCTCAAAATGGAAAGGATGATACAATCCGAAAATACTAAGGAAAGACAGAGATGATGCATGGGATACTTACGAACTGAATCATGACTGAATATCTATATTTTAAAACATGATGCATGAACTGAACAGAATCCTCCCACCATGTTCAAGCCTACTCAAAGTCACCAGGCACTGCACATAACACCATAATGCTAGTTGACCATGAAAAAAAGAAACACTTACTGATGAAAAATAAACTTATTTTATGTTTAAGGGTCGTACATGGGTGAAACCTAAAAGCCCCTCATCCCTAGTGAATAAAACAAAAACTACATGAATTTTAAACATCAGCATGGCATAGCCTTATCGAGGAGGATATCCTCCATTCCATTATTCTTATTATAGAGATTACCCTCCGTGACACGACACTATCACTCAAGCACACTACGTCCGTGCTATGTTGAAATTACGGAGGCTATATTTCATGAAATGCCAAAACTGCGGAGGCTTACTGCCTCAAAAATTAGAGGAAAGAGAACCAGCTCTAGTGGAAAGTTGAAAGAATAAAATGTTACCCTGCATGAAAGGGTGAAGAAGCTAGAAGCTCAGGTTGAAGCCTTAAGTGTAAAATGAAGATTTGACGCAACAAATTCTTCAGGCTCATGCTACTGAACATAAAATAATGAATACTCTCCAAGCAACTAGATTGAGCTACAAGAACTTCTTCCTAAATCCTTTCCATTCTGGTCCCCACTCTATTACCTTTGTATCCCCATGCGATACAGGGACCGAAGCTTCTTCTTATTTTCCCACGTAGTGACCATGTGATACAGTGGTTCATGAGATTGATATTGAAGTTGTGAGCTTTCATACTGGGTTGATAAGTCATCACTTAGGTGACGGCTTATCACCTCAAATCATCACTTTGTGGCTGAAATTTTCACATACTGATTATGGGTGACGACTTGGTTTGATAAGTCGTCACTTAGGCGATGGCTTATCACCTCAAGTCATTACTTAGAAGCTAAATTTAATGGTTTTCTGGTTGTGCTAATGACTTGGGTTGATAAGTTGGGCCCAGATAAGAAAGTTTGCTTAGGGATTATCTCGTGAGTTGATTCTTGAGAGTAAGGCTTCCTTGTTGAACAAGGACATGGACATCTATTGATTGGTCATCTATATGCAACAGGTTGAAGAGAAGAATTGTGCATGATGCATTATGGCTCAGAAATAGGACTTGCAAGTCTTGGTGTGACGACACCAACTCAGATAATGCCATATTAATTTAGAACAGAATAGAATGTATGTTTGAAATCAGATTTTCAGATTTTGAAACTAAAATGATGTAAGTTTCAGAACAGATTAAAATTAGGCATAACGAGAGCTTAGGTGGTTCCTCGAAGAAGAAAATGAGTTGTCTGACTTCCACACACCCATATGTTCATGGTGTTTATTGCCAAGTAATAACGGCAATCGGAACTCATGTTCACTAGTTTTGTAACATGAATACCAAGAAGTGAGTCATTTATTGCAATAGATAACTCACCTATTGCAACAGATGATGTGTTTGTTGGAAGTAACTTCAGACTCTGTTGCAACAGGTGAGTAATTTGTTTCAATAGATGACCCCTCTATTGCGATAGATAACACATCTATTGCAACAGATTACCGATCTGTTCAATTCATGCACTATAGAACCTTCATTGGTTTTTGAGGCCTGCATAAATAAAGGACGGATTTTACGGTTTAGAATGCCATGTGCCATCATTAGTGATACAGGCTCACACTTTTGCAATAGGGTATTTAGGGCTCTTATTGACAAATATGGGGTGAGAAACAAGTTTGCTACCCCATAGCACCCCCAAAAAAGTTGTCAAGTTGAAGTTTCCAATTGACAAATCAAAGCTATACTCGAGAAGACCGTGTATGTAGGTTGAACTAATTGGTCAAGGCAACTTGATGAGGCACTTTGGGCGTGTAATGGCTTATCAGGAGTCGGACGACTTATCAGACAATGTCGTCAGCTCCTCTTCCAAATTTCATGAGTTCTGCCTTTGGCTGACGATAATATCTCGATGGCTTATCAAGAGTCTGACGACTTATCAGACAATGTCGTTAGCTCCTCTTCCACTTTTATGATTTCTACCTTTGGCTGATGACAACACCTGGCAGCTTATCAGAAACTCTTTCTTCACTCAACTTGTTGATGAAGATTCATCCCTGAAAAATAGATAACCCTTCTGGTAATATAATGATGGATGATGATTGGGTTGCTAAAAATCTCATTTTGCTATATACATTCATGAGATATTGGTACCATTAAGAAACACTAATTTTGAAAGAACATGAGACACTTTTATGAAAACCCTCTCCATGAACATGAGATACAGACAATCTATGTTCATGTACCATACCGCCGTGGTACCTGATCTAACATATACATATCCGTATCGGCGTGGTACCCAATCCAACATATACATATTTGTATCGGCGTTTAAGCACTACGATAGTTTTAAAGGATAAAGTTTATTCCAACTCTATTGGTGAGACAAATCTTTGATGTAATTTCCCACAAAGCAGGATTCAAAACCAGTACATACCTTTCCATCGACAGATTTATTGTCGGACAAATATGAAGAGTGGTCCTAGTAGGAACAAGTATAGATAGAAGGTGAATAGAAAGGGACTAAAGCACATACTTAATAAGAGTTGCTCTACCTCCGGAACTAAGGAATTTAGTCTGCCAGCCACTAATATGTTTGGACAAGTTGTTGAAATCATCTTATTTTGAGAAGTACTTATCAAAAGTGTTTTCTACAAAAGTGTTCTGAGAAGTGCTTTTGTAGTAATTTGTGTCTGGCCAACATACATGGGACTAAGCTTCACCTTCTTCCCAAACCGCATTACTCCCTTTATGGGAGACACCTTTAAGAACACCCAATCTCCAACCTCAAATTCTAAGTCTCTTTCCTTACATCCGCATAGGACTTTTGGTGACTTTGGGTGGTCTTAAGTCTATCCTAAATTACCTTCACCTTATCCATAGCTTGGTGAACCTAATTCGGGCCAAACATCTCTGCTTTACCAACCTCAAACAACCTAATAGAAGATCGATACCTCCTACCATACAATGCCTCAAATGAGACCATACCAATGCTAGAATGGCAACTATTGTTATAAGCAAATTCAATGAAAGGCAAATGGTCAGAAAAACTACCACCAAAGTCAATTACATAGGCTTGCAACATATCTTCCAAAGTCTGAATAGTTCTTTTTGCTTGCCCATCCGACTACGGGCGAAAAGCAGTTAGCCTTACCTCTAGATTTTGTTATATTCCTTATTTCTATGTTGCGGAAATATATTCCTAATTCATCTCATGTGATTAGATGGAACTGAATCAAATAAGATGAGCATTTGACCATTGTGGAGTAGCCTATGCTCATTTTGTCTAGTGATGACAAGAAAGTACGCACTAGAGAGATCCTTTTAGTTAAGGCTCAGTGGAGGCAATACCCATTAGGGGATAAACCCTTCCAGATAATTTAGATTAACTCTTATTGTTGATAGGAAAGAAAAGGTAGAAAAAAACATAAGAGTATCATTGTTTCTTATTTCCTGGAAATCTATTCTAGTGAAAATAAGGAATAATCCCTTCCTTTTCACTTAACACTAGTCAAAACCCAGGATGTAACAGCCAGCTTTAGATTCGTAGGCACCAATATAGCAGATACAGAGTCCCGCCCCTACACATGTCTTAGAGTTATGCTTGAGGAGGACAACCTAAGGTGGTGTGTGGAGGGATTGTGGATGATATTTGATATATACAGTTGTATTTCAGAGATCGTCTAGCCTAAGAAGCACATTTTATTAAAGCACATGATTGACCAATTTGGATTAAGCAGATTACCACAGTTTCGGGAAACCTTTGATCGTTATCAATTGGAGTTGATGACTATTAATAGTGGTATAGTTCTTCTCAAGTCTTTTCTAAAGTGTTAAGTGAAAATATTATACACTTACACTAAAGTTTACTGGTACTCATAGCAAATCCAAAATAATGGTTTTTATTCAACATATATGAGAGCAATTTAAAAATAGTTCATAAATAGGTCATATGGTAAGAATCACATGGAACTAGGTCAACTTGAACATTTAAAACTCATAATTTAAAACACCAAAAAGGGTCCTTGGACTCAATGGTTGAAAGGAAACATGAAATATTGAATGTACTGATGCCAAATCTGCAGGCAACTCCAGCGCATAGGCTACCTTCCCAAAATGGTTCAAGATTATATAAGGACCAACATATCGGGGACTGAGTATCCCCTTCTTTCCAAATCTCTCCACTCTCTTCATGGGCGATATTTTCAAATAAACTAAATCAGCAACATAAAACTCAAGGTCTCTTCTTCTTATATTTGTTTCTGACGGTTTTGGGTTGTCTTAAGCCTCTCCCTAATCAATTAAACTTTCTTCATCGCATAAAATACTAAATATAGCCCTATCAAATCAGCCTCACCTACTTCAAATGAACCAATAGAAGATTTACATCTTATTGATTAGTATTTTGAATATCAGTTGTAGTACTTTGGAGGTGGGGGTGGGGTGAGGGTTGTTGAAGAAGAGGAAGGAGGGGGAAGAAAGGGTGGGGTGAATTAAGGTAGTTCACGAATTTTCTTAGTGTGTCAAGTTGCGGGGAGGAGTCACGATAAACCTATTGGTACTCAATCATACTCCTCCTACTTCACTTTAGAAGATTATTCTGCTAATGTCATATGTCATGTGTTCAAGTCATGCCTATGCCTATGAGAAAACGACTATTAATATAAATATTATATATGTCATAATTAAAATTTATAAAATATGGCCATGTATATGTAATTATTTTTATAAAAGTGGCTAATTGTGTTCTTTTCTCATTAGTAGGTAAATTTTAGTTGGGTGTTTTGCTAGTTTGTAAAAGTTGGGGCATAAAATCATATTTATAATATTTTCGCTTGGATTTTCATCTATAGACTCCTGAAAATATGGGGAACACATCATAACATTGAAATAAAGTTATAATTTTGTCCTTTTTCAAAACTCATTTTGGAGGTCCATTTTAACCCGGACTCGAAACTAGGCAATATGGGTGTCGTTGAATTTCTTTTGATGAGTAGTTTCTATATTTTGATGTTTTAATTTATTTCAAGCCTGTTCATGAGGTGTAAAACTTTGGAATTGAAATGTAGTGCCTTTCATTTTGAAATAGTGCCTTGAAGGATCACGTCCCTTCGAGGTGCGTTGTGACATACGGCCGCACATACTATTTGCGTTCGCGGATGGAGAAAATATTTTGTATCAGATTTGGCTTAAAAAACTTTACTATTTTTCATGTTTCAAGTGAATTTTATCCATAAAGATAATCTCTCGATCAATCATTTTTTAAATTTATATTCAAAGCCGAAGCCGAGCGAGCAACGCGCCACACTTATAATTAGGTGGCTACAAGGCATTTAGAAATGTCTCACTTTCTTCATGTTCTAGTTCGTGCTATGGAGTCAGAACATTCCTCTTTCATGCTCTAATTCGTGTTATGGTGTCACCCGTACGTAAGTAAAGTTATCCCAAATCTTACTCTGATGTTCTCAGATATGTCTCATTGTTGAGGTGATTCAAGTGCATAAGTCTGGAATCTAAATGGTATGGTCCTTTCTGATTGAGTCATGAAAGATTATCTCAAGTGAAGGGATCATGGTAGATCCCCAAAAGGTCGCAATGGTTAAGACGTGTCTTAGACTTACAACTCCAATCAATATTTGATGTTTCTTAGGTATAGCCAGTTACTTTTGAAGATTTGTGGAGAGTTTACCTACTATAGCTATCCTCATCCCTAGGTTTACTCGGTGCTAAATCCTACTCTCAACTGAATAGACACAGAACTGATTTCCTAGTTCATACTAGACTGGACTGGTCTGTTACTGATTTTACTGATTAACTAGATTGAACGGAGTTCACTGGATTTTCGTTAACTAACGGAATACTACTGAATTCTGTTAACTGATAGAATGCAACTGAGTTCTGCTAGCTGACTGAGTTTGATAGCTTGTTTTCATGTAAGCTTAATGATTATTTTCTGCATAGTGATATTGTATTTGTTAAGAGTTTCATACACTAGTTGATCCTATTGATGTTGAATTGATTCTTCTTGTAAGATCAATTTGTGTTTACCTAGTTGACATGTGTGCCTTGAATGATAGTACATTGTCATGTGATTCTTTTTCATGTTTTGATAATATGTATGTTGAGAATGTGGATACACTAGTTAATCCTATTGATGACCGAATTAATCATATGATGATTTTCAACAGCACATTTTTTAAGCATTAGTCGAGCACGCTGCTTATCACAGAGATTATCCTTCATGACACAGTGATATTGCGGAGGTATACTCCCTCCTTACCACATTGAAATAATTGAGGGTAACCTCCATGGCACGCAAAAAATGTGGAGGCTTATTGCCTCGAAATCCCAAAATGACCTCGTACCTTTTTCAAAAATTCTGAAATTCACCCGAATTACCCTTTTAATATCCCTAAACACATTTCAAGTCAAAAATTGATATTTCAAACAAAGGAAGGTTAAAAATAAAATGCTTAAAATTTTGAGAGTTTTACATTTATTTTGTTGCAAATGATGATCCATCTGTTCCAACAACTCCACGGTTAATGAGGGTCATTCCTCTTCTTCAATCTCATGGGCATTTCTGAAAGACTTTGTAAAATCATCTGAACTCTGTAACACTCTTTGTTTTACCTCTGCGCTAGGTGGTATACTCTACAACTCTGAAATTCCGCGGGCTATATGGAATCCGCCATTGACTCGGTAGGGAAGCCTCCAATCCAAGTGTGACACAAAGGTTGGAGTCTCAGACTGTGCTACACCATACGACCGTCGCCAGCGTAAAGTAATATACCAGGATCGGCAAATCACGAATTTAGGTTAAGAGTTACTTGAACTCAAACCCTCTTCAGGCAACCACCTAGCTCTCTTTATGCCCATTTTTAACTCTTTAAGACATTCATTCTCTGAAAATATACTCTGGAAACTCTAAATCTGTTATGGCATACATTTATATGGTATCGTCACACCATTTTGGATTGCTCTGCATACCAGTACATCTATATTGACCCCCTATATTTCAGAATCTGAGACACAGGGTCTACTTTGAATGTGTATAACATTCGAGACACATAGAATTTTGCAGCTCAAGACCCACCAAATTGTAGATAATTGAATTAGCTTTCCAACGATATCAATTTTGCCAAAATCCAATAACCGAGCAAAAAGTTATGGCATTTTCCAGGAAAACCAATACCTAATCGAGCCTCAATAAGCCCAAAAGTTTCAAAACACTCAATGAATAATAATCATATCCTATACCTATACACTCCTCCCCCCACAAGGCTGATAGAGATAAGAATAAACAACATACTAGAGATAGGCGATGCATATGAATGAATGAAGGCAAGGGTACTTGGTTCGCATATCTACTTCTATTTCCCAAGTGGCTCCCTCAAACCTTAAATGATATGTTGAGGCCTTATGTCATCGACTTCAAGGGTAGTTGGGGTGACCACTTGCCTTTGATTGAGTTTGCCTACAACAACAACTATCACTCCAGTATTCAGATGGCTCTGCTTAAAGCTCTCTATAGAAGGAGGTGTAGATCTCATATTGGTTTGTTTAAAGTAGGTGAAGCTACTTTGATAGAGAGAACAAGAGGGCAAGAATAGGTAGTTTCAATTTTCCTCAGTGAATGTCAGAGGTTGGTAATGGTTCTCAATTCAGTTAGAATTTTTAGCCCCATCTCTGTCTTCAGCTAGTTCGCCGGTACCAAAGTTTAGGAATGACAGTTGGGATGGGGTGTCAAGCTCTAAAACCTAGGGTAGTGTGAGAAGTGGTCATACCCATCTACTTTGTAGAAAATATGGCAGAAAGCACTTAGGTATTTGTAAAGTTGGCAGTGATGTATGTTTTGGATTTAGTAAGCCAGTCCATAGAATGCGGGAGTGTAAAGTAATAGTTCAGAGAGAAAAGGATTTGCGCTAACAGGGTCAGTCGAACCATCATCTAATCCCATCTGGTCACTCGACTCAGCTGGGTGCCGCTTATAGTGTACCCAGTGGCCAGCGTCAGAATAGGTTATATGCACTTCAGTCCCGACATGATTAGGAAATTTCTCCTGATACAATTACGAATAAGTTATATGACTTCCATATTCTTGTGTATGTTTTACTAGACCAAAGAGCTTCACTTTTTCTTATAACCCCTCCCTCCTGCTAATTTGGGTGATTGGACTGGGATGACGAACGATTTTACTGACCCTGATAACCTGACTGGGGACAATCTATGACTCTGTGGACTAGCTTGCCACATCCAAAACAGACATCGCTGCCAGCTCTGTAAACACCCTTGTGGTTCTTACCACATATCTGACAAAGGGGATTAGTTCGAGCATTGCTAACACTACCCTGAGACTTAGAGCCTGGCGCCCTACTCTATTGCCTTCTTTGAATTTCAGCACTGGAGCACTAGCTGAAGAAGGAGCTGGAATGGATGACTTAAGACGGTGAGCAACATCCTATAACTGATATGCAGCTAGCTCCGTACTCTTACTAGAAGTAACCCCCCTGACCAGGATAGAGATGGAAGAAGTAGAGATGCAGGAGAGGATGAGCTTAGTAAGCTTTTAGGGGAAGTTGAAGAAGGAAAGATCTTGTCTAATGAAGGGCTACTCAATCCTATCAAAGGATTTTTCAAGGTCAATTTTGAGGATCATGTTCACCTGCTTCCCTCTCATCTTAGAGAAGTGGTTAAATATTCCTGGACAATGATAGCATTGTCAGATGTGTTTTCTACGGACTTGCCTGGTATGCCTTCGGATTGAGATATTGATATTTCTATTGATGTTGAGCCAAGCGCCAAGCCGATTTCTATTCCTCCTTATAGGATAGTTATTTTCTCGCTAATGCTTCTTTATTGTTACCCCAGGTCATATATGACTTGCTGGAACTAACAGTTTGATTATCGGGCAAATTACTTGATTTTTAGAGTCAATTCCCTATTTACATACCCTGTGGATCCTCCTCCACCTTCACTCCAGAAAAAATAGGAAGACCCATCTTCATAAATTGGCCAACCCTTATGGCCTCAGCAAATAAAGAACCAGTTGCTCCCGACTTAGACTGAGTAGCGACCATCTCAATGACATCGAGATTGTTGATGTAGAGTTTACCGACTTTTGTTTTTGAAGATTACTTAAATTTAAATCAAAGTAAAAAGAAGAAAACGTTCAAACTCTATAATATTAAATATTTTATGAACTTTTACGCCTAAAAATAGTGTGACAAATTCACCGGTTTGACTCTTTAAAAACTAGTCCACGAACAGAGATTCCGATTAAGGAATTTTGTTAACAGAGAGGAAGGTATTAGGTACCCCTCGATCCCGTGGTTCTACCACGGTCTATAGGAAAAGGCTACCTCAATGAGGACCTATTCAAAATGAATGTAATGAATATTGAAATCAATAAAAGTTCAATCATCAGCTTAGAGGCTGGAATCCAAAAATTTACAACCCAGCCTACATCCTATTGTGTAGGAACAGGCAACCAAAAAGAAAAGGAAAAAAGGAAACTATTGTTTTCTATCAAAAACATTCAACATATTGTGAATTATTAAAATTTAAAATCGTACATTAGCAATAATTCATTACATTCAGGCTCAATTTTTAATTTATATTTAGTTCAAAATAACCATAATATAAAAAAAAAGTAAAGACTTGGATCGATCAAATTGAAAAAAGATTTTTCAAAAGGATTTGACTCTTTGAATTGGTTTACAAACAAAGATTTCGATTAAGAAATTCTGTTGACTGAGGAGAAGGTGTTAGGCATCCCTCGATCCCGTGGTTCGACCACGGTCGCTTCATGGAGTATATGGGCTATTTTGGCACTACAAATGTATAAACCACACAAAAACACTTAAAACAATCAATCAAACAAACAAAACAAAACAAATTCAAAATATAGTGTTCAGTCCAATTATACAGTTCAAAATAGAAAAATGTAAAAATATAAATCCTATTCTAAATTATTTCTAGACGAGTCGTTGCCTGAACTCATAGTCTAGGCAGTGACTCAGGGCAACCTTACATCTAGGGTCACGAGTCACACCCTATGACTCATGAACACACTTTATGACTCGTAAGGTCCTAGTCGTCGTCATAGCACAAAGACATGGCTAGGATGTGTGTTACTGCTACAAGAGACCATCTAGGTCATTTTATGCATTTCTAGACTGTATTATAAGTCATTTATGTATTAAAAAATTAATAATATTTAATAAAAAAAATTAAAATCGACATTTATGACATGTCTGTTTCAGCTACTTCAATTGTAATTTTACTATATCATCTCTAATTAATAATTATATCCCTAATTAAATATTATAAATCATTTACATATTAAAAAATTAATAGTATTTAATTAGAAAAAAAGTAAAATAAATAGTTATGACTGTTTCAACTGTTTCAGTCGTAATTTTACTGTACCATAGTTAATTAATTATTATACAAGTGTTTTTTTATAGTAATTTTGTTATGTCGCTTCTAATTAGTTATTACAAGTCACTTAAGGCATGTGTGCTTCATTGCTTTCATCGTAATTTTACTATATCACCCCTAATTAATTATTATGATCGTCTAAGTATTAAAAAATTTATAATATTTCATAAAGAAGGTAAAAGAGACATCAAATGATATGTCAACATAAAAAATTTGATTGACTATCGAAATTATGTTAGTGCACATAAACTGGGATGAGATAGAACGAGACATAAAATAACATATATTATTTGAAAATAAAATAAAAATTATTATAAATTATAATAATTAAGAACTTAATATAAAAGTATATATGTAAAAAAAAAAATTGATTGACTGTCGAAATTTTATCTGTGCCACTTAAATTAATACAGAGAGAATATTCATATATTATTGAAAAATAATGTAAAATACATTGTAAATCACATAATTAACAACTTAAGAAATTTAAAAAATAAAAAATATTTGATTGACTCTCAAAATTATACCAGTTTCATTTAAATTGAAATAGAAGAAAAAAATACTATAAATCATAATAATTGAAAACATAAATTATTTTAATAATTTAAATTGAGATAAACAAAGTAACGTATATTGAGCCCGCGCTGACACGGGCCATCGATATCTAGTTTGTATATAAATTCCTGAAAAGTAATAGTGGGTAGTTGTTATTGAAAGAAAGAAATCTGCAAAAATCGATTTAAAAAATAAAATAATTAAACTCCTTGGAAATTTATTTGCAGATTTCCCTGTGAAAATTTGTAAGAAATACTAGATATTCAATGATCCGTGCTAGCACAAACACAATATATGTTATTTTTTCGTTTTAATTTATGTAACATAAATAAAATTTAGATAATCAATTATATTTTTAAATATTTTAAATTGTTAGCTATTGTAATTTATAATACCTTTTTGGCATTGTAATTTACTATTTTAAGCCATTAGTTATTTTAATTTATAATACTCTCTGTTTCGAACATAATTTTACAGTGACATAATTAAATTGCAATCACAAATAAAAATATGAAGAAACATGATTTTTTTTAATTGATAAATGATGTGGGTACAAATTTGAAGATTTTGATTCATTTGTGATATTCCATGAGTTTATAGAATTATCTAGAGATATTCGAGATATTTGATTTCTTTATGAATATATCATGAATCTGTGGGATTTAGATGTCTCTTTAAAGGGATATACACCTCCTTTATATAGGCGTAATTTAGGGTTTTGGGTAGAGTAGCCACCAAGCTAGATTTAGGGTAAAGTAGCTCCCCAAGAACTCGAACAAAAAT
The DNA here is from genome assembly GCA_030864225.1 of Capsicum baccatum var. pendulum. NCBI lineage: Eukaryota > Viridiplantae > Streptophyta > Magnoliopsida > Solanales > Solanaceae > Capsicum > Capsicum baccatum. The sequence continues at coordinate 215,923,913 of CM061559.1, read as the reverse complement.
TAAACTCTTCTTGTAGAGTCTACAAAATTTCAATGTTTACTCTCTCTTTGTCCAAATTTTTGTGTCACTGATAGTCAATTATATTTTTAAAATAATTTAAATTTTTAATTAGTGTAATTTATAATATTTTTTCTTCTATTCCAATTTAAGTGACACTGATATAATTTTGAGAGTCAACCAAATATCACGATTGACATGGTGAAGCAGGCATGTCTTAAATAACTCATAAAATTAATTAGAAGTGATATAACAAAATTGCTATAAAAAATACTTATAAAAAATATTTAAGCGGGCCTCGTATAAGATGTTAAGTTAATTTAAAGGGGAAAAGGTCAAAAATACCTCTTTACTTTGATAAATTGGCTAAGTTTGTCCCTTATTATACTATGAAATTAAATATACCCCTGTTGTTAGCAAAGTTATCAAAAATACCTTCATTTTAACACTTCTCCATCATGGCAAGTTGAGAGCTACATGACGTGACATTTTGAGTGAGGTGGATGCCACATGGCATGCCACCTCAACATCAAATTTTTTTCCTTTTAATTTTCTTCTTCAAATTTTTATTAATCATTTACTGTATTTGTAAAAAAGGAAACTGAAATTTTTTTAAAAAAAATTAATCAATAACAATATTTTTTAGCCACCGCTGCCACGTCCCACCACAGTCGTCCTACGGAAACCTTTTTGACTGAAATTGGTTAACAATTGATACATTAATTTGTTAATTGATAATTGAAAGATCGATTCATGGTTGGGGAAAAAAATGGTGTCTGCAAATAGGGAAATGGTTGTTTACTGCTTTGATATATTGATGTCTCACTATAAGAAGGAACAACTTCCTTTTACGCCGCCGTTAATGTCTCTCATCCGTTGGGGTTTGATGTTAGCGTCATTAACGGCGAGCTCCAAGCTTGTGCGAACCATCAGCTTCTTGGTTGAAAAAATGGAGGAAGGTGATGGTTTGTGGCGGACTGGTGGTGGTTTGGTGTGATATCAGTGATAGAAAAAATTACTTTTCATTAAATTTTTTAAAGTATTTTCAGTTCCCTTTTTTACAAAGTAAATGATTAATAAATTTTGAAGTAAAAAAATTAAAAGAAAAAAGTTTCTAATGCTGAAGTGGCATGTCATGTAACATCCACCTCACCCAAATATCACGCCACATGGACAAGTGTTAAAATGAAGGATATTTTTGATAACTTTACTAACGATAGGGATATATTTGACTCCATAGTATAATGGGGGACAAACTTAGTCAATTTATCAAAGTACAGGGGTATTTTTAACTTTTTTTTCTAATTTAAAACATCAATTATTTAGCATTTTATGTCTATTTTACTTTTTTTAATCAAATATTATTAATTTATTAATACTTAAATGACTTTTATAATTAATTAAGGTGATATATTAAAATTACGGTTGAAACAAGTGGAGTAGACATGTCATAAATGTTTGTCTATCTTTTTTTTAATTAAATATTATTAATTGTCTAATACATAAATGATATATAATAATTAATTAAGGATAATATAGTAAAATCAAGGATCAAGCAGGCAAGTCGACGAACACATACGATTGAACAGCTAAAGCAGATATGTAATAAATATTTATTTTATTTAGTAAATATTATTAATTTCTAATACATAAATGACATATAATAATTAATTAGGAGTGACATAGTAAAATCATGAGCAAACAAGCACGTTGACGAAGAGGTGTCTGTTTTACCACTCTTATATATAGTAGTAAAACTTGTGGGTAATTTATATACGATTTCAAAATCTCCATGTAACGTACTTGGGGATTTTAAATCCGCAGGTAATAGTTATCCACAGAGGTTTTTTCATCAAATTTTTTTTTAGTAGAAAAACCCTCAGATAACATATATTATCCGCAGAAAAATCTCCATATAATTTACACTTTCTAGTAGTGTAGCATGTTTGGCCAAGTTTATTTTTTTTCTCAAAAGTGCTTATATAAAAGAATTGAGGTGTTTGGCAACCTTTAGAAGAAAATAAGTGTTTTTGGGAAGTAACAGAAATAATTTTTCAGAAGTTAAAAAAAATAGCTTCTTCGTAAAAGCACTTTTGAGAAAAACTATACATAAAAGCACTTTTGAAAATTGTCAAACACTAAATGCTACTCAAAAGTATTTTTTTAAATATATTGGTCAAACACAAACTGTTTCTCACCAAAAATGATTTTTTGAAAAGCACTTCTCAAAATAAATTGATTTTAGAAATTTGGTCAAACAGGTCATAAATCAATTATGATTAAATGTATAAAATATTTATAGTTATTTATGAAAAACTAATATTATACATTTAAAGAATATACACATATATATATACTAGTTTAGGTGTACGCGTCTTGCGCTCGTACCTCACTTTAATAAGTTCAAACATCACACTAAATAGGATATTTATTTAAATAATAAATATGAATATAATAATTAAATTTAATATTTTTTGAGTATGTAAAGATGGAGAATTTATTTATTAAACCTAACTTTTACCAAAGATATTTTTAAAAGTCGATCGACATTCATCTACCACCTGTAAACAATAACAAAATAATACGATTATATAGATATCAAAATAATACAACTAAATCTAATTTTTACATAAAAAAATTCGTCAAAGCCGACCAACATGTATCTATCACCTGTAAACTGCAACAAAATAATACAACAAAAGTGATATCAAAATAATAGAATTAAACTTAAATTTTACACACAAATTTTTTTTAAAGTCAATCGAGATTCATCTATGAACGGTAAACTACCACAAAATAACAAACTAATAGCGATATTACGATAATACAATTAAACCTAACCTTTACCGGAAAAAAAATTCAAAGACGGCCGACATTTATCTAGCATCTGTAAATTAAAATAAAACAATAAGATAATAAATATATCAAAACAATACAATTAAACCTAACCTTTACACAAGAAATTCTTCAAAGCCAACCAACATTCATCTACGACCTGTAAACTATAAATAAAATAATATAATAGTGTTCACAAAGCTTCAATTTTGATCCAACTAATTCTGTCTGAGCGAATATTTTGACCTAAAGAATGATTTTGAATAAAAACAAAAAAGATATATATATACACACATGTTGAATTCTATTATGCCGACAAAAACAGTGAAGAAGTTGAGGGTTAGAAAATCAAGCATCCACCAATCTAGACATGCAATCGAATCAAGTTAGATGAGCATCAATCATGTTCTCCCAATAGGCAAATCGATTTATTCTCTAGTTTAACGTACATCTCAATATTTATAAAAGTATAAGTATGTCCTTAATAGAGTCCTATTTTAGGAGTATTTTTTTAATTGAATAGTAGAAAGTAAAATATTAATTAATTCTCCTACCATTTATTTCTTTTAATAAAGTACAAAAAAAATTACACATTTAATTGGTTATAAACCTATCCCAATTTTGACTTCTTCTATAATAGGAAATTAGTGCATAAAGCCATAAACGTATATTTATTTTATTTTATTTTTCCTTCCTCTCTTACCATATGTTTTAATAGTCTTAACTATTAATATTAATAATAATTTTTTCTACATATTTTGATGCTACCATATATTTTAGGACTTACCATATATTTTAGGACTCCTTAATTATTAATTTTATAATAATTCTTATCATAAATTTTATTGTTACTATATATTTTAGGACTTTTTAATTTTTAAAACTTACCATATATTTAAGACTCTTACTATAAAATTTTGTATTTATAATTAAATAATAATTTTTTAAAAATAGTAAAATGACAGTTTTGTCTAAAACGGATGCTTTTAATGAATGACAAAAAGTTCAATTCATTTTTCTAATAGGTTTCACACTTATAATATATTATAAATATATGTTATCTGTTTGGTTTGATTATATATTTTGGCTTTTTCCCAATAGAACCATAACTAAACCTAACATTGTCTATTTTTAAAATTTAAAATAAAATAAAATCAAATCGATTTGATTTGATTTAATTTACGATTTGACTTGAATTTCAATCAAACCATAAACATCCCTATGCACATCTAGCAACCTACAAAATCCAAATAACATCTACTGTATGATTTTTGAAGACTAAGTATATCAGTCTGACAAAACACTTATCAAAGATTTGTATTCTACTTTGAATTTCTTAAAAAAATTGTGTTTCACAAACAAAATGTCTTTTTTAGTATGCTTTTTGTGATGGAAATTAATAGATAATCTTCATTGAAGACGAAAAATCTGGAGCGGAGAAATACAAAAGAAGAACTGTCTGCACGTTCTCTTCATTAAATAATGTAGCTGTAGTTTTTGACTTTTTTCTTTTGGAGTTAAGGAAATAGTTACCTTTAAGTAACTCCCTACACATTTATCTCCTTCAAATGGGCGACCCATCCAAAATCAATATCCAACAATTGTGTTAGTAATATGCATTCCTCCATCACCTTTTTCCACTCCCATGATTTTTCCCGCACTCTCAAGGGTTAATGTTACTATTAAGACAACCTTACAACTTATTCTCTTGTAATAGTATAAATAGGGATATGATGTATGATGTATGATGAATGATATAATTTGATCCTTGAAAGAAAATAAAAAAAGCGCTAACTTCTCAACATTGCGTGTTTCATATTCTTATTTCTTATTTTTTATCTTGTAAGAAAACGTAAAGTTTTAAGTGGCTGCTTGGCCATGAATGTATTTTACTTTTCAGAGTTGAATTTCTAAAATCATCCTAGGCCATAAAATGTTCACTTTTTCACTTCAAACAACTCATACAAATTTAAAAACAACTCCAATTTATATTCATAACCAAATACAATTCTAATTATCATATATCATTTTCAAAGGAAAAAAGGCAGGCATATTAAAAAGATAAATAAAATGCTGGCTATGGGGTTCGAACCCATGCGCACTTATGTGCAGAAGATCTTAAGTCTTCCCCCTTAACCTCTCGGGCAAACCAGCTGGTGTGTTTGTTTTATGTGTAAATGTTTTTATCCCATATTCAACAAACAAAAATAAAACCACACGATATAAAAATCAAAAGATCAGATATGTTGTTGTCTCTTGTTTCGGTGGCGGATTTAGAATTGTTAAATAATAAAGTGTTTATTCTTTGAATTTGGAACCTCAAGATAAATTTTGAACCCCTATAAACCACTGAATTAACTTCTATTCTTATGTTTAGAGAATTCAAAATTTATATATATACACATAAAAAGAATGTTTAACTTATATATATGCAGAATAATTTTTTGTCAAAGTGATTCGGATGAACACCCTTCCGACCCATAGATCCACCCCTTCTTTGTTTCATGAAAATTTCACGTTACTTTGATTTAGTGTTAAGTTACAGATATTGTTTGGGCTAATTTGCCTCACATATTATCAACGAAGCCGGAAACTATGGCCTTGGTGGCCAATGGCCAGCCTCCGGTGACAGAGACTGGTCAAGTTGATCCAATAATACCAAAACCCATGCTTGCAAATCTTTTACATTCACCTAATAAGACTAATATGCAGCTGCCATTGAAAGAGATATCATACTTGCATGGGAACCACGTATTATTTGGGAAGAAGAGGAGGTTAATCAAATGATTATCAAGAAAGACTTATAATATGCAGTAATTGAAAAACTCTCATATGGCTTGCCAAATATACAGGATCTGAGGCGTTTAATTCCAAAGCAATGTGAGTTGAAGGGAGAGGTCAATATTGGTTTATTGAGTAATCGACATGTTTTAATAAGAGCAACGAAGATCGAAGATTATGTACATATTTTATAAAAACCTCATTTCTATATTACAAAGATTTTCTGGTCATATCCTATGAGAACGTTGAAATGGGATCCAATGTTCATTATTGAGGAAGAAACCACTACTGCAGTTGCATGGATATCTTTTTGTTACACCCTGCATTTTTTGAGCTAGAATTCAAATTGCCGTTCCTACGCGTATGATCCGAACCCAATGATTTCTTGTTAATTTATGTGTGATGATAAAATCTATAGTGTGGGAATACCTTTGAACATGAATTGAGGTCACAAATATCTCCTAACTCAAAGACGAGTTGAGAACGTTTCTATCGATTAAGTTTTGGTGAAAGCTTCAACTTGGGTCAACTTTCATCGACCATTACTCCTAGAATATGATGATTTATAGGGCTTACTATTTATCAAATGAAAGGTCTTCGGGTCTTTTTTCCAATGCAACTGGTTTCACCTTAATTCGATATTGGAGTAGAAGTTATGCTCATTTTACTTCGGAGTGTCTAACTGTCAAAAAACGACGACGAAGTTGATGAGCTATCAAGTGGTTGACGTCTAGGGTTGATGAGCCGTCAATTAATTGATGACCCATCAGCTCTAGTCGTCAGCCTAGTACAGTAAGGGGTATTTCCAGCCCGAAAGTGACGACTTAGATGACTAGACGTCACCTAAGTGACGGGCCATCAACCTTGGTTGTCAACTGAAGGAATTCAGCGATTTTGTGGGTTTATCTAGGAGTATTTTGGTCTTTTCCTCACTTCAAAAACCTTTTCCACAAATTAAATTGCACCTTAAGCGTTATTAATCAACTTTTATCAGTTTTACAAGATCTCAAATCCTCTCCACTCTCAAGAACATTAGCAAATTAAGGTTTCCTCTAAATTTAAGATTTCCAAGGAACGAATCAAGAATCGGGTTCCATTCTTCAAAACTAAGCAATCTACGATACGTGGAGTTTTCCTAAACTACATGGCCTTATTGAAAATGTTTTGAGAAAGATTTAAAGTTATGGAAATCATGTGTTTATGAAGGGTTTTGAATTACATTAAAAAACATGCATTGTGAATCCTTTTCAATGATATAATATTTTGGCCTTAAGGCCTTCCCTTGAATTTGATTTCACTCCTATATATGTATATATGTGTATTCAGTTTTGAAATATGAATTGAGAGCATGAAGAACAAATTTTCCTCTCTTGTTGTGTTACTTCTTGATTTACAAAGTAAGGGTTATTAAATTGTTTGTCTTAAAGTATGAGTCAAGAGCTTTACTATCTTCTATGAACTTTATGCTGGTTGTGAATTGAAGAGAGGGACATTTTCTTCTTTTTGAATGCTAAATATAATAGTCGAAGGAATTGCATGATTGTTTTGAGAAATTGACCACCATTTGCTAAAATATTGAAAAGGGGGAGTATTTGCATAATTTGACATATATTTTGAAATATGAATTCTCTTGGACTGTTTGAATGATTTGGTGGTCCAAACTTTATGTTTTGAATAAGGAGACTGTAACATGATATTTTATGGCTTAGAGATATGACTTGAAAATCTTGGTATGACGATATCAATCAGATGAATGCCATAACAAAGTAAGACTTTTAGATTTTGAATTCAAGGAATGCATGTTTTAAAGAGTTAAAAATGGGCTTAAAGAGAGTTAGGTGGCTATTCGAAGAAGGCACGAGTTCAGAAAACTCATTGCCTGAAATCGTGGTTTTGCTGATACGGGTTTATTTATGTCCCCAAGAGGGACAATACGCTATCCTAGTGTCCCTTGGTGTATTAGAGATAGAGACTCCAACCCTTGCGGCAAACCCGGGTTGCGGGCTTGGCCGCTGAGTTAAGGACGGATTCCATATAGCCCGTTGAATTGTAGAGTTGTAGGGTGTACCACCTAGCTCAGAAGTAAAAACAAAAAGTGAGTCTTGATTTCAAAGAATGGTCTCAAACTCTTTTAAGCTTGCCCATGTGTTTTCATATATCATATGTAAAATATTTTATGAATTGCTCTCACTTATGTTGTATAAAAGTACTTTATTTTGGATTGCTCTGCGTACCAGTACATCTGTATTAACCCCCTATATTTCAGGATCTGAGACACAGTCTCGGGGTCCCACTAAGCAGTAGATTGGGTCGTCCGAAGTTTGCAGTTGGTGAGCCTTTCTTATTTCGAAAGGCCTTGTTGATTTGACATTGATATTTTATTTTGGTTTATGGTCCGACCGGGGCCTTATCCTAGTATTCAGACAATAGTGTGTTTTTAGGTTTAGAGATTTCACGGAACAGTGTCAGGTGTTTTTGAATTTTCATAAACTCATTTTTGTTTTGTTTAGTTGAAGTAAAGGAATGACCATGTTTTTGTCTTGTCATATTTTTCCGTATTTTTCTTACGGTAAATGATTGTGTATATGATTGCTAGTTAGAGAAGGGCTCTCGAGCCTTTACGATTTGGGATGTCTGTCGTGGCTAGGGCCTCGGTTCAAGTCATGAAAAACTTGGTATCAGAGCCAGGTTCATGGTCCCAGGGTATCTGTGAAATCGTGTCTAGTAGAGTCTTGCTTATGGGTGTGTTGTGAACCACACTTATAATCAAGAGTCTACCAGGCATTTAGGAGTTGTTTCTTATTCTTTCATATTCTAGTTCATGCTATAGCGTTGTCTATAAGAAAGCTATCCGAATTCATACCGTGTTCTAATTTTATGGGCCATGCCTCGTTATCGAGGTGATACAATTCTAAGAGTCTAGCTCCCCCAGCGATGTGGTTCTCTCTAATTGAGTTATCCATAAAGTTATGTGATAGCACAAGGACTTGAGAGGAGTTCATTAGTGCTTCAAGGTTTATTGATTCACGTGTATACCTTTATCCTGATAAAATCGTGCTTTTCAACTTAGGGTATGAATTATATTCAGTCCCCTTTCAAAATTGTTATTGCAAACGTCATGCATAAGGGTAATGAGATATAGAAGAATGTTGGAACAATATGTCCATCGAGTAGTAGTATATGTTAAAGTGTCATGACCTATTGGTAGTGACATAGGCCAAGAAGTTGGTGATATGAAGTCACAAGTTTAGAAGTCAGTGTGAGGGTGACCTTTGTGTAAATAAATAGTTTTAGTTGTATAACCATTGATTGAGGGATTGTTTGTCATTTTATAGTAATAGACTAATGTATAGCAATATTTGTAAATTGTATGGTAGTTTGTGAAGGAAGTGACATGATATGATTATTATTTATTCAAAATAGGGAAGGATCTTAGAATGGATAGTTATGGTAGTTGTAGAAATTATTTATAGGTTGTGAATACAAAGGGGTAGTTTAGTCAATAGGTTATGGATAGAGACTCATTGGTGTATATGGAATTTGAAGGTAGTGGGGATGTATATATGGTAAGTAAATATAACGTGGAAAAGTGGAATATGTTGATCAAATCGTAATGGGTTATGTTATAAGATTAAGATCGACTATCCCTTTTGATTGTCTTTATTCTAGTAGTTGTAAACTAGTACTGCTTGTGAGAAGGTAAGTAGTAGATTTTAAGGTGTGGTAGTAATGTCGTGGAGGGGACGTGATTGAAGATAGTACTTAAATGAAATGAAGTATTTTGTGTTGACTTCCCAATTTGATGGGCTAGTATAGTATGTGGCATGCTTCGTTGGTGGTACATGATTGACGCTAGACTATAGGCTTGAAATTTAAGATGTGAAGTGTGGTGATAAGAATAGTAGCTTAAGACTAATGATGTGTATTTTGTAGGAACAAACTTGTAGGCTTGATGTGAGGTGTGCAATAGCTTTGGTTGGAAACTTGTGGAATAATGAGTGGTCAATTGTGATGTATATGTATGCATGAGAACAATAGTAAAATGATGAATTGTGGTTAAGTCATTAGGTGGATAAATGCTTAGGTATAAAAGAATAAGTGAACCCCGAGGTAGCATGTTGTTAGATAAGGTGTGATGTGTATGAGCGTCACGTGTACCTAGATTTCATTCTTGAATCTTGTAGAGTGGAGGAGTCTGGGAAATTATTGTCTAATTTTCATTAAAATTGAACTTAAGGAAATATAGACAGTCAATATGCGACTTTGGTATAGTTTTACAAATTTGGTTAAGTTGTAAGTTGTGTGATTAGAGGTGTAATGTTAGTATTCTTAGGAATTGAAGATAGAGTGTTAAGTGTTTAGAAGTGTGGGTGTCTATGCCCATGATAATAGTAGTCGTTAGTTGATGACCTTGGGGGTTAGATGAAATTACGATTAGTATCCCTGGAAGGGGGATATTCTAGAATAAATTTAGTATCTTTATAAAAAAAAATATTGAGAGGAGTGTGTTCATGCGTATATTGATACCCCCTTTGTGATAAGAAGTGTGGATGTGTACACTCATGAGAGTGGGAGTTATAAAGTGATGGCTATAGAGGCTAGCGAAAGTTAAGAGAAATATTTTTGGGAAGCGAGGCCTTCAGAGTATATTTCATCAGGGAAATTTTAGCATTTATATGTATGGTGATACCCCATTATGTTGAGTGTTGTACTTGTAGATTTGATAAGAAGATATGTCCTTAAGTTTAGGATTGTGACTTTGATCTACGGGGGAAATGATGGATTAAAGTAGTTCCTAAATTTTCTTGTGGTATCAAGTTTCAAGTAAGAATCATGATAAATCTATTCCTATTCAAGCAAAATCCTCCTACTCCAATTTAAGGGGTTATTCTGCTAATGTCCCACATCATGTATTCAAGTCATTCCTATGCCTATGGTTCGAGTTCTCTATAGACGTACGTTCATGTCCCGGCTTCCAAACTAGAAGCAATAATGTCCCTCGGTGCTCCAATATTCCAAGTATCCAAGATCTATGTTATATTGTTCATGATCCATAAAAATCCCATGTCTCACATAATGCTTGGTTCTAAGAAACTATGTTTCCTATGTGTTACCGATCCATTTTATGTCGGGTCTAGCCCAAAGTGATAAGGTGCATGCAAACTCATGGCTATCTCAGTTTTGAAAATTAAAAGCAATAGCTTCAAGTATCAATCCTTGTCTTAATCATTGACTTTATGAATCCGAACTTATGTTATACGACTCATGATGTAAGCACTCATGTTTCTCACTATGGTCTGTCCTAAGAACTCATGCTATGTTGAGTTTATGACAAAATGATTCTCTACTTATGATCCAGACACTTGATAGATGAAACACTTCGTGATTGTATCATATCCTCAACTTATGTCACACCTTGAGTAGTGCAATAAGTATATGTTACAATTGAATAGTGTTACTCTCTTTCATGATGCTTATTCTCGGGTTCTTTAATGACCCTTCATATATTAATATGATGGTGGTTGTGGAAGCGTAGAAGTGTGTTAGGTGAGGGAGTAGATGTTCTTGAAGGTGAAAAATTTTGATGTGATTTCTTGAGCTAAGGTTATAGGATAAGAGGGAAGAAGGAGATGAACTTTCGTTACGTGAAATAGTCAAGAAAGAGTTATGTGGTGAAAAATATTAGTGAGAGTGATTGATTTTGTCGGTCTTAGTGGAGAGATCCATGAAGTGGGTATAGTAATGATAGGCTTGAATGTTGTGATTGATGAAGACACAAACCCATGTCCTATGTGGTTAGTATTCCTCGATTTAGGACCTGAAAATTGGTTGATTATAGTGATAAGGTGAAGTAATGTTCTAAAATAGATGTATAATATAGGGTCCCATAGCTTAATCTAGCATCTTTTTACTCCGGTTAGGCTTCAACATGGAAATACGATGCAGTTAGACTCAAGATCTTGTAGTTATGTATTTAGCGGTGAAATTATAAGATTGGGGTGTTGAAATGTGGTATTCATAACTGAAAGCATAGATGAGGAGCGTTGCAAAATTTAAAGGCTTTTAGACATATCAATTGAGGTAGAGAATATTTCTATTCTATTCTTATGTCCCATGGCAATCTCATCTTATGTTCTGTACCAATCTTAATAAGGCCGAGGATTCTTAGGAATATTCATGCCTTACAATATATTGATCACGTGCCATAAAACACATGTCAAGATCATGTCGATGTCAAGTTTCGTTATCTCATGATTTATTCTTACACAATTTACTTAGTGATGCCATGAAGCTCTTCTTGAATGTCTACGTATGTATCATTGAGGAAGATAAACTTCCTAATGTGAGATTACGTCCATTATTCCATACTTCTATAGCTTCAACAAAATCCTACCCATCATTCGAGGATGAATGATTTCAAGGGGGAGATAATGTAACACCCCGCATTTTTTGGGCTAGAATTCAAACCGTCATTCCTACGCGTATAGACCTAAACCCAATGATTCGTTGTTAATTTATGTGTGATGATAAAATCTATAGTGCGGAAATACCTTTGAACATTAATTGAGGTCACAAATATCTCCTAACTCAAAGACGAGTTGGGAACGTTTCTATCGATTAAGTTTTGGTGAATGCTTCAAGTTGGGTCAACTTTCGTTGACCATTAATCCTAGAATATGAAGAGTTATAGGGCCTACTATATATCAAATGAAAGGTTTTCAAGTCTTTTTTCTAATGCAACTAGTTTTACCTTGATCCAATATCAGAGTAGAATTTATGCTCATTTTACTTTGGAGTATTTGATTATCAAAAAACGACGATGAAGTTGACAATCTATCAACTAGGTCACGACTAGGTTGACTAGCCGTCAACTAAGTGACAACCCATCAGCTCCAGTCGTCAGCCTAGGACAGTAAGGGGTAATTTTCAGCCCGAAAGTGATGACTTAGGTGACGAGTCATCACCTAAGTGATGGGTCGTCAACCTTGGTCTTCAAATGAAGGAATTCAGTGATTTTGTGGGTTTATCTAGGAGTATTTTGGTCTTTTCCTCACTTCAAAAACCTTTTCCACAAATTAAATTGCACCTTAAGCGTTATTAATCAGCTTTTATCAGTTTTACAAGATCTCAAATCCTCTCCACTCTCAAGAACAATAGCAAATTAAGGTTTTCTCTAAGTTCAAGATTTCCAAGGAACGAATCAAGAATTGGGTTCCGTCCTTCAAAACTAAACAATCTACGGTACGTGGGATTTTTCTAAACTACATGGGCTTATTTAAAACGTTTTGAGAAAGATTTAAAGTTATGGAAATCATGTGTTTATGAAGGATTTTGAATTACATTAAAAAGCATGCATTGTGAATCCTTTTCAATGATATAATGGTTTGGCTTTGAGGCCTTCCCTTGAATTTGATTTCACTCCTGTATATGTATATATGTGAATTCAGTTTTGAAATATGAATTGAGAGCATAAAGAAAAAATTTCCCTCTCTTGTTGCATTACTTCTTGATTTACAAAGTAAGGGTTATTAAATTGTTTGTCTTAAAGTATGAGTCAAAAGCTTTACTATCTTCTATGAACTTTATGTTGGTTGTGAATTGAAGAGAGGGACATTTTCTTATTTTTGAATGCTAAATATAATAGTCGAAAGAATTGCATGATTGTTTTGAGAAATTGACCACCATTTGCTAAAATATTGAAAAGAGAGTTTTTGCATAATTTGACATATGTTTTGAAATATGAATTCTCTTGGACTGTTTGAATGATTTGATGGTCCAAACTTTATGTTTTGAATGAAGAAACTGTAACATGATATTTTATGGCTTAGAGATATGACTTGAAAGTCTTGGTATGACAATACCAATCAGATGAATGCCATAACAGAGTAAGACTTACAGATTTTGATTTCAAGGAATGTATGTTTTAAAGAGTTAAAAATGGGTTTAAAGAGAGCTAGGTGGTTACCCGAAGAAGGCATGAGTTTAGAAAACTCGTTGCTCGAAATCTTGTTTTGCTGATACTGGTTTATTTATGTCCCCAAGAGGGACCATACGTTGGCCTAGTTCCCCTTGGCATATTAGAGATAGAGACTCCAACCCTTGCGGCAAACTCAGGTTGTGAGCTTGGCTACCAAGTCAAGGGCGGATTCCATATATCCCGTGGGATTGTAGAGTTGTAGGGTGTACCACCTATCTCAGAAGTAAAAACAAAGAGTGAGCCTTGATTTCGAAGAATGGTCTCAAACTCTTTTAAGCTTGCCTATGTGTTTTCATATATCATATGTAAAATATTTTATGAATTGCTCTCACTTATGTTGTATAAAATTACTTTATTTTGGATTGCTCTGCGTACCAGTACATTTTTATTGACCCCTATATTTCAGGATCTGAGACGCAGTCCCGAAGTCCCGCTAAGCAGTAGATTGGGTAGTCCAAAATTTGCAGTTGGTAAGCCTCTCTTACTTCGGAAGGCCTTGTTTATTTGACATTGATATTTCATTTTGGTTTATGGTCCAACTAGGGGGCCTTGTCCCAGTATTCAGGCAGTAGTGTTTTTGAGTTGTTAGAGATTTCGCAAACTAGTGTCAGATGTTTTTGAATGTTTCATGAACTCATTTTCGTATTGTTCAGTTGAACTAAAAGCATGACCATGTTTTCATCTTGTCATATTTTTCCGCATTTTTCTTACAGTATATGAATTGTGTATATGATTTCCAGTTAGAGAAGGGCTCTCGGGTCTTCACGGTTCGGGATGTCCATCGCGGTCAGGGCTTCATTTCGGGTCGTGATATTTTTCCATCATTACCACCAAATTTCTTTGCAAAAAAAATGATATTCTCCTTGCCAGCAATTGTCGAGAAACCTTTGCAGGTAGACCTAGCTTCACAAAACAAAACTAGATCAAGTTGTGCGAGAGTTAAAGTAAAAATTAATTTATTAGGAGAATTTCCTAAAAGGATTAATATCGGGGTAAGGAAGAAGACAGGAGAAGTTGTAAAGAAGTGGATCCACATCAAATATGATTATGTGCCAAAATATTATAAGAAATGCAAATTACATGAACATAATGAGAAGGAATGTTTTGTTATTCATCCTGAATTATATCCAAAGGAAGACAAGGAGGAGGGGGAAGAACAAGAGGATATGAAATCACATAAATGAGAAGAAAAGAATAAAGAAAAATTGGCAAATACAGAAGACAACAGTAAAGCCAAAGATACAAAAGCAGAAGAATTTTAGAAGCAAAGGAGAAAGAAAGTGAAAAAAAGGAATAATGGAACAAAACAAGAGAGAAGATGGAACCAGAAGGAACACACATCGAAATGGATGGATATAGGAGTGAATAATAAATTTGGCGCACTAAAGGAGAAAGATGCAGGTGATGCTTCTAACAAAGAGAGAATAGCTAGTCAGAATAATGTAATAATTGGCAAGAAACATAACACTCATACAGATGGATACACTATAAATTCCAATAAGAAGAAGAACAACAGGACTTTAACTTCATAAAAAGCCAGTGATACGGCTACCAAAATATGAGAGATATAAGAAGAGTCATAAAGTTCAGTTAAAGATCAGGAAAGAGATAGTGTTGAACAAGGAACATTTGATTCAGTAAATAATCAAGCAGAAGAAAAGGCTGGTGGAGGAGATGCGATCACTAAAGATCAATTTGCAGAGGTAGAAGACAATGAAATGGAAATAAGAGAATATGTTAAAGTACCTAAAATTCAGAACCTCGCACAGCAGGAGAAACAATAGAAGCAAGATCATGAAGAAGATGTAGATATGAAAGCTAATGTAGACCAAATTGGAAGGGATAGAGATTTATCTCCAAGATAAATTAGCCAGTTAAAAGGGAGGAACAGAAAAGATTACACGAATAATACTATCAAGTCACAAATTAATACAAGGAGTAAGTTGTGTCTCATATCTAGTAGTGATCAATGATTAATAAGTTGTTATTCTGGAATATTAGATTTGTTAGAACTCAAAGTTCATTTGAGATACTAATAGATCACTATTCTTACATTGCTTTAATGGAACCTTTTTAAAGCCCATCAAAATTGAAGGATTACAGAAGAAGGCTAGGTGTAGCAAATGCTAAAGTAAATTATTCAGATAAAATTTAGGCCTTCTAGGATGATGATTGGGAAGAAGTTGGTACCACAGATTCTACACAGCATTTAACAATGAAACATAAACTGAGAGAAGGATCAGATGCTTTTAAAGTAACTGCAGTGTATGCTAGATGCAGTCACTTAGAGAGATTAGAGTTGTGGAAAGATTTGGAGGAAATTTCCACTAACACTAACATTCCTTGGCTTTTTGGTGGTTATTTTAATGTAATAATGGATGATTCTGAAAAACTAGGAGGCCTTCCAGTGACTCTACAAGAGACTCTTGATTTTTCTCAATGTATGAATACTTGTGCATTGAATGAATTAAGATACACAGAAAGCAGATTCACTTGGTGAAATGGAAAAATTCAAGATGACTGTATCTTTAAGAGGTTGGACAGGGTGTTTGGTAACTATGAGCTTATGCAGGTTATGCCTAATTGTGAAGTTAATCATCTTATCAGGCAGGGCTCAGACCATGCACCTCTCCATGTCATTGATAATACTACACAGGTGCATGTGAAAAAATCTTTTAGGTTCCTAAATTTGTGGACTAAGCATAAATATTTCCAGGGGATAATGTAAGAGACTTGGAGTGAAAACATCTCGGTGTCTTTTTTTCAAGAAGTTCATGAAAAGTTGAAAAAGATGAAATCAGTACTTGTTGTTTGGAGTAGGGAGACTTTTGGGGATATATTTCAAAAGGTGTCCACCTTGAAAGATGTTATAAAGGCAAAGGAAGCACATCTAGAGATACAACCAACTCTAGAAAATTGAGAGAATTTGAGTAAAGTAGAGGCAGATCTAAAAAGGTGAAGAAAAATAGAGGAGGAATATTAGAAACAAAAGGCAGGGATGAAATAGTTTACAGACGGAGATAGAAATACAAAATTCTTCCATTTTTATGTGAAGAGGAGGAGGAGAAGGCTGCAAGTTACAGAAATCCAGACAAAGCAATGGGTAATTATCACACCAGCTCAAAATATTGGAGAAGAGGGGTTTTCATAGAGTAGTTTAAAGAGACCCAGGTAACTATTAATTATGATATGTTGGGACGTATCAAGAAAAGTATTACTGAGGAGCAGAATAAGAGAATGGTAAGGATGGCAGAAATAAAAAAGGTCAAGCAAGTTATTTTTTCTTTGAATGGGGAAAGTGCAGGTGGACCAGATGGTTTCTCAGGCCAATTTTTTCAGTGTTGTGGAATACAGTTATGGAGGACATTACTAATATGATTAAAGCCTTCTTTTGTGGAAGTGAGTTACCCAGGTACATTACTCACACTAATCTTGTGTTGATTCCAAGAAAATAAGTAGTGAGTACATTTGGTGATCTCAGACCCATAAGTCTTAGCACTTTTGTTAATAAAATCATATCCAAATTGATTCATATGAGAATGGTGGAGGTGTTTCCTGATATTATCTCTAGTAATCATGCTGATTTTGTTAAAGGGAGAAGCATAGCAGAAAATATTTTATTAGATCAAGAGATTATTAGAGACATAAATAGAAGAAATAAGCTTCACAATGTGGTTCTAGAATTGGACATGGCAAAGGCATATGATAGGTCTTCTGAAAATATCTTGTGGAGGTATTGAGAAGGTTTGACTTTTCTGATAGACTTATTGATATGGTGGTTAGATTGATTAGTAACAATTGGTATTCAGTGCTTTTGAATGCCCAGTCTTAGGGTTTCTTTCAGTCTTCAAGAGGAATAAAGCAGGGAGATCGTTTATCACCTACCTTGTTTATTATCTCAGCTGAAGTATTAGCAAAAGTCTAAATGAGTTGTTTGATGATCCAGATTTTAGAGTATATAGAATGCCTAAGTGGAGCCCCAATATTAATCATTTATCATATGCTAATGATATTATCTTATTTTGATCTGGACAGGCAGCATCAATGAAGAAAATGATGGCAGCTTTGAGAAGATATGAGTATACCTCTAGTCAAATGATCAATCTGGACAAAAGCTTATTCTATTTAAATGATAAGACTCCTACAGTTGTGGCTAATAGCATAAAGAGGATAACTGGGATAAATCAAGGTATGTTTCCATTCACTTACTTGGGTTGTCCAATTTTCTATGGTAGAAAGAATAAAGCACATTATGAGGATTTGATGAAAAAGGTAATGAAGAGGTTAAATTCATGGCAGAATTGACTTCTTTCTTATGGAGGAAGATATATTCTTATTGCGCATGTTTACAGTCTATGTCCATCTTCTATCTGCTATGAATCTTTCAGTGAATGTAATTAATCAATTACACAAAAATTTTGCAAAGTTCTTTTGAGGAAATGCTACTGGCTCAAAAATAAACATTTTTTCTCTTGGGACTTAATGTGTTTCCCAAAGAATAAGGGTGGACTTGGGTTTAGATCTTATCATGTCCAAGGCACTTTTTGCAAAACTTTGATTGAGTTTTAGAACATCTACATCTTCCATATGGAGTTCATTTATGTGGAATAAGTATTGCAAAAAGTTTTATCCTTTATTTACTTGAGGAATTGGAGCATCACGTGTATGGAGGAAAATGATTGTTGTAAGGGAAGAGGTGGAACATAATATATGTGGAACTCTAGTTTTTGGTATGATAATTGAACAAAACAGGGTGCCTTGTATTATGTGGAAGGATAGAATTTTCACGATGAGGAAATAGAGGTGAAATTTATCAGAAATGAAAAGTGGGACAGGCAGATGTTGTCAGTTTTATCTGAAGAAATAGTGGAGTTGATACTACAGACAGTAAAGCCCATTGTTAAGGGACATCAGAATGATAAACCATGGTAAATGAGAAGTACAAATGGTCAGTTTATTGTGAAGTCTGCCTGGGATATCATCAGGAAGAAAAGGGAGAAAAGGAGAAATTATGATTTCATTTGGAATAAAGGTTTTCCTTTCAAATATAATTTCTTCTTATGGAGGGTGTGGCTGAGAAAGATCCCTACAGATGATAACTTAAAGAGAATGGTGATTTATTTGATATCAAGATGCTGGTGTTGTGAGGACAAAAAGGAAAAAACTATGTCCCATGTTTTACTAACAACCCCCATAGATTTTAAGCTTTGGAGGCAGTTTGCTCATTTTGCAGGAATCGGGATGGACAATGTACAACTCCAACGGTTGATAGTATCATGGCGGACAAAGGAGTCAACACCAAAACTCAACAGTATTTGCTGTACCAGCCATAATCATGTTGCATTACGGAGGAGAAGGAATTCTATTAAGCATAGAGGGTTCATTTCATTTAAGGGGATGGTTTTAAAAGTCCAAGAAGTGATAAAAAAAATGATTAAGAAGTTGCATCTATGGATAAAGGTGAAGAATTGGACATGGCCAGAGGTGGTGGACACTATGAGGACATATAGGCCAAGACTACACTATCAAAAGGTGATATGGAAAAAACTTGAGCCCTTACAATTAAAATGCAATACGGATGGTGCTTGTAGAGGAAATCCGGGGATGAGTTCATCAGGGTTCTGCATAAGAGATGAAAGGGGAGATCTTGTATATGCTAGAGCTAAAGGCTTGGGGCTTGGTACAAATACAGAAGCAGAATCTATTGCTATTAAGAACCCTTAAAGTACTGTCATGAGAAATTTTTTAGAAATTTCATCATAGAGACATACTCGTTAAGCCTTAAGCAAATGATTCTGATGCAATGGAAAATTCCCTGGGAACTTGGTATTATTGAGGGGATTAGACTACTCATTCAGAAGTTACTTGTCACTATTTCACATACATTTAGAGAAGGGAACTCAGTGGCCGACTCTTTGGCAAATGAGGTGATGGAGACACAAGACATGCAAGAATACCACTTTTTCCAACAGTTGTCAGTGAAAACAAGAATACTTCTAAACATTGATAAAGATCAGATTCCACACATCAGAATCAAGACAAAGAGAATAATTCAGCAATGACCATCAGAAGCAACATGCATATTTACAAAGTACCAAATTCAAGCGTAGTTCAACAAGCAGCAACAGAGGATAATAAAGAGCACAGTAAAGGGAGTTTATCAGTATGCCTGGAAGAAGATTACAGCTAGAATTAAAACCCTAGCTATCAAAAATCTTCACCAAAAAGGAGGGATAGGGGATTAGTTCCAGCATCTTCAACCACCAAACAAAGAGAAAGGAGTTTCCAACTCAAGGTAAACTGGATGTATGACCATCTAAGAACCCAAGACCACCTGAAAACGGAAAGGAAAGATTAGATTTGGAAAGGCAAAAGATGAAAATGCATGCGCAACATACATCACCTGAGAGAAGTGAAGATGATAGTAAGAGTTCAGCTAAGATCCACCATGGTTTCAGCTGGAACAGAACCCAGAGAAGGAGAAATCGGAGCTTGGAGTTCCACCGGCAGCACTCGGCAACATCGTTGTTGGGGACAATTTCAAAAGAACGGGAAGAGAACTCTCTAATCTTGTCCTAAACCTTGCTCTGTAATCTTGTCCTAAACCTTGCTATATTAGACAAAACCGGGTCATTGATCCGTGTTGGACGTTGATTGTAATTTGGGATATTTGGGCCCGTTTTAATAAAATGGTCTAAACAGACCACCAAAAGTTCTTTTAACCATAAAAGGAAAAAATTATATGATCCGAAGCTTAACCTTTTACCTTATTTGCCTCCTGGAAACACCAAACAAGAATAAAATCTGTTTTACTCAAACCTCACGCCTCAGTAAGTTAAAAATGTGCTGTGTGCTTTCTTAAGTTTTAAGATGTGTTGGTTCCTATCTAACAACCTCCCCAATTCTTCTTCAACGTACCTCCTACCTCTCCTGAGATCTCCTATACTCAACTTCTCACACCTCCTTACTGGTGCACATTAAACCACATCCATATAAAGAATGGTTCTATAAATATCAACAAAAAGAAAATCCAATCAAATAAGAAATAGCCAAGCATCACATGCTCTGCAAAATACCAATAGGTAACCATTAATTTGAAACGAATCTCGACCAACACAACAGTCGATCATAATAAACCTTCACTAGTCGCCAAAGGTAGTTCCCCTCCTTACAAAATACCAGTAGCAAAACTGGACCCAACTCTTGCTTTACATTAGGGTTAACCAACAAAAGATATTCTACAAGTCAAAACACTCTTTTGATCATCATTCCCTCCCAACATCCGACAAAACGAAACCGCTTCTCCAGGCAGACATTTCTACTCCTATTTACTTTCCAGCGCTGTGCTTAGCTTTCGAGTGAGATTCCAGAGCATTTTCAGAACCAAAAGTCCTGCAAGGGGGCAGTACATGATGAATCCAGGATACAAACTAATGCTCCTAAATAATCAAACATGTGTTCAGTTACCTATTGCAGGTCTTGCAGGCAAAAGATCCACCAGATTTTGGGGTCTGGTTTGGCTTGTTTCCGGGAGTCTTACCAGCCTGTTTTGAGGGGTGAGGAGTTGACACATGGACAGCACCTTTCTTACCATCTAAACAGCACAAAAGAAAACACTCAGGAACAAGATAACTTAATCCCATATTGGCTTTGAGTAACTTACCATCAGATTCTCATTTCCACGGAACTAATACTTATTCAGGTCCATTTTTCTCATGTAAGTCAAAAAGGACAACAGCAGACAGTCCAACAAACAATCCATATCCAATATTAAAGTAAACCATTAACCAAGTAGAAAAAACTAACCAATCTTCTGAGGAGTTGTAAATTTTGTCTTTTTTTTATCGAGAACAGGTGCTTTTGCAGCTGAATCTGCAGGTCTCTTTTTGCTAGTTTCAGCCTAAAAGAGAAGAATGGATCAGTTAGTGTTAGCCCACCTTCCTGCTCGAGAAATTCAGGAGAAAAGAGAAGACAATAACTACGAGCTACCTTCTCTGGTGTCTCCTCCTCACTCTCATCGGACTGATCCTCATCACTATCATCCTGAAGAAAGAATACTCAATAGTACACAACAATGGAAGCTATAATATGACCCTAAATGAAAAGGTTATATTGGTTGCATGGACCAGTCGATGAACTAACTCAACTCAGATGCAGGGTTCTGCCTTTCCAACATGAAACATAACGTTCAAGACCTATGTTGCTCGGACAATTAGAAAATGTCGACAGGTGCGTCAGATATGGGTGCAACATCATTTTTTGGAGAATCCGAGCAACATAATTCAAGACAAACAATTGGATAATCAGTTTGATGGCTTCTATCTTGCAAAAATTACTCGCGGCCAGAAAATTCCATTTCAGCCTATATTTCTAAAACCGCATAGCATGTGTTTTTAGCTACTCAAAATATGTCTAGTAGCAAACAAAGACAAGAACCGCATAGCAAGTGTTTATAGCTACTCAAAATACATTTAGTGGCATACAAAGACATTAAATCGGTTTCATATTAATTTAACTTTTACAGGGAAGAAAGCTCCTAAAGTACTAGAGAGTCTAGTGATATCTTTGTCACACAATTGTTTCGCAACACCCTTGTCAAAAGAAAACTCTTGTTGAAATCTTGTTTTCCAAGACCAATTTTTAAAAACTAAATCCAAACTGTTTTCTGAATACCAAATGCAAATCATAATCTTCAAAAAAATGAATCCAAACCCAACTTAAGTGAAGTTCACATCTTAAAGATCACTCAAGTACAATTGGTTGAAAAAACAACAATTTGAGAATTCGACTGGAAATTGATGAACAAGCTCAAAGAAGTACGAACTGGTTTTTGTGCTTACCCAGACATCCAAGAACCTTTAATGATAACAAATACTACAAAGCATTGAGAGTATATTAGACATGCATACCTCCCCCATCTCAGAATCATCTTCATCATCAGACAAATCATCATCACTGCTCTCATCACTATCATCCACCTTTGCACCTTTACTAGGTTCCACAACAGTCACCTTCTGCTTAGCTGGAGCAGAATCCTTTGCACTAGCCTTGGCTTCAGGTTTTCCTGTTATAGAGGTGGGAAATACTTTAGAACTAGCACGAATGGTAGATTCAAGAGACGACTATATAATAAAATCTTTGTTACCATTGTTTGCAATTGTAAGGGGTATTTCCTCATCAGACTCTGCACACAATAGAATATCAATTAAGTCATCACCTACTCCATTAAAGCTTAAATATGTTCAAACAGAAGATTTTTACTTACCATCTTCATATAATTCATCATCTTCCTCAGTGTCCCACGGAAATGTAGTCAAGGAAACAAAAAGAATTTGAAAAATCTCTCTTATTTATGGGAAATGAAGGGAATTGTAGACAGATAACTAGTGAAGTTCATTTCAACAGAAAATAGAAGTTAAAAGACGATGAAAAGGATATTCCTCAAAGTTGGCAGTCTTGTATCCAAAAAAGTAGACACTGCCATTTTTCCAGTTGTGTGATAGTTCAAAGTCTCTATCAAAAATCAGGTCAAATTGTTGTTGAGGCAGCTTATCTGTACTGAGTGTTCCAAGAACAAGCTTCTTGCCATCAACAGTCACAAACAAGCATACAGGTTCTGATCCTTTATCCTTTTTCACCTCACCAAGAGATGCCTACAGAAAAGAATACATTGGTAGAGTACTAAAGGGAGCTGCATACAAGGTACTAGCTATTGCAAATGAATTTACCTATCCAATTCAAGTGACAACTTAAAATACCTGTGAAAGATGCAAAATCATGTCATCTCCAGGCTGAACAGATAAAGGTTGTCCACTTTTCACCTCCGCACCTAAATGTAAGTAAAATTAACACAGCTGCCCCATATAATTCCAATATAAAGATGGAAGCAAACACATTATGGATGAAGTATCAACAGCAGAGCACACATAAAAGGAACGATATTTTTTTACAATATAATTATTACACAAAAGTACACTTAAATTGTATATGAGACCCAACAGAACTTCTGAAATGTTTCTTGAGATATAATAATACCAAGAAGACACATGGTCATCAAAGCAAAGCATACGAAGACAACTACAAAATGAGAATTTTTTGCATCAAGCACATGAGAAATCATTTCAGGGGTTCCAAGTAAATCCCTGATTTTGAAAGAGCTAAATCAAATACCCTACTCTACCCTCCTATATAAACACATGGAAAATGAGCTCAAAGGACAGAATGATGACAGAATCTATGGCTAACTAGAAACACTAAAGAACCATCTATTTTTATTGTTAACACAAAAGAACATAGCCAAAGCAGAATGTAACATATCATATATAGGAGGCATTGCACTACAACACAAACATTTTCTAGCTATTTGATTCTCACTCTCTGCCATGCCAGGGATGAAAAATAATGAACCAGAAGAAAAATGCATAGTACCAGAAGCTATCACAAAACAGTACTACAACCACAACAAACCAGTGGCATACGCAGAATTTTTCATATGCAATTTCACATATTAAATGAAAATAAATAAATAAATAAAATATTAAAATGGCGTATCAAAAAAGAACATAATGTAAATAAAGCACAACTCACGTATATTACTATAAATATCCTCGATGAGATTTCATTTTTTAAATGTATTCAACATAACCTCATTTTTATTATGCTAAAAAAAATTTCTATATAAGGCACCAACCGATCAATCAAAAAGTCATCATTCATTTGATTTTGCAAATCGATCTTTAATAAGGTTTATTATCAAGAAAGAAAGTTTTTTAACACCCAATTAACTACAGAAACAATAGGGTTAATCAATAGATGTTTGCTACCTCATTAAGATTGATAAGGTAAGACTTAGTCCCCTTACTTATGACTAACCCTGATGAGAAATTTTTATTATTAATAGAAGGCCGCTAAGACACACTATCTAGTACCTAGCGATATAAATTCGCTAAAAAGAAAAAACATATAGGAAAGGAGCAACATCTTTCTTTAAGCACTCTAATATAATCTTATCCCGATATTTAAAATATGGTGTTTTGGGCTAATTGGTTTACAGCTTTATTAATTTCTAAGACTTCCCTTGTTCGAACCTGAGCCAAATAACAGTACTCCCTCCGATCCAAAATAAGTGGCATTTTAAGCTTGGGCACACCTCTTAAGAAACTAGTCATTCCTAGAAAACAAAGAGCGTTTTTACTAATTTTCTCTTAATAAATATCTTGAAAAAGATACAAATCTTTATTATAATTTCTTGGTTATGTAAGATTCTCATTATTTAAAAAAGGGATAAAATTGGAAGAATATCATATGGCTTCTTGCCTATTTAGGAACAAAATAAAAAGGCTAAAACACTACTTATTTAGGAACTGAGGGAGTAATGAAAATTTTTACTAAAAAATTGAATAGTGCAGGTGTTGAGATTCGAACTCACAGTGTCTACCGAAAATTGAGGCGCCTAACCAATAGAACTGCGCGGCATTTTGCTTTAAGTAGTGTCATTTTATTCAATTTAACCTTTACTTTGATTGTATCTTTCTAATTATGTAGACACATTCAATAAAATTTCTGACGAAACAATGCCACCTGACACCCCTCAGCCTAAGGTAAATCCATCTCCAACATACTTAGTGAAATTGTTGTGTATGCAGCCTTACCCCCATCTTGTGCACATAAAGACTACCTGATAGACCCAGCTATCACAACAACAACATAACCAATGTAATCGCACAAGTGGGTTCTGAGGAGGATAGAGTGTACGCAAACCTTACCTTTACCTCACCTACCTCAGGAGACAGAGAGACTGTTTCAGATAGACCCATGTATCACAAAACAGTAAATAGTAACAAAAGGAGGTAGCAAACCTTGAATGTAATCTCAAATGGAAAAGCTGTTAATTAATTAATTAATTAATATATATATATATATATATATATATATATATATATATATATATATATTTCATTCAAATACAGACACAGATTTCAACATTCAGTCATCATATACCAACGATGAGTCTAAGCATAATAAACAATGAAAGAGCCAAATAACAGATAAAAAGGCTTAATAAATAGTCAACAAATAACAACTAACACCACAGACAACACAAAATATTAAGGAATATTCATAGAAAAATACAGATAATCAAAATAATGAAACAGTAACCAGAGAAAAGGCAAAATATTGAGAGGCATAAAGAGTGTGTACCCCAAAACTCCATTGCTAATTTGAGAAAAGATGGGGAGAAGACTCTAGGGTTTTAGGAGAGAGTGAGCAATGGGAACTGTAATTTAGGGTCCGCAAGTATGTAGGTTTATAAGCGGGAAATTAGAGACAGACGGCTTATGTTTTATACTTCCTCCCTGTCAAATTACTCATTCCAAATTAAATCTTAATTAAAAAAATAATAATTAATAACATAACTAGTTTACATATTTTAATTTTAAAAAAAAAATTACTACAAAAAATAAAATATAAAAAAAAATATATATATTTTCTTGATTAATGAAAAGATAAATAAAATAAAAAATTAAATTAAAAAATTTAGTATGAATAATTTGAGACGAAGGGAGTATAAAACAACACAAATGACTTTAGCTGGTTAATTATCCCTCAATCTCAAATTTGTTATTTAATTTTTTTTCTCTTTCAAACTTTTAATATTTTTATATATTGCTCAACATTCTTGTACATAATAACTTATGTATATGAATTGTCCATTTTAATATTATTTAAGAAAAATAAATCCATCGCCTTTAATATGTTATGCAATTAACGTCACTTATTGAAATTATGATTAATAAAATCTTAAAATCAATAAAAACAATTTAATTTTAAAAAATTTGAAACAGCACACAATTATCATTGATCAAAATTGCTCTGTTTTTCAAAACAATTGCTTTTCGTATTTCTAAAGCATTGTTTTTTGTCAAAATTTATCAATAATATGAATATCGTAATTCTCTTGAAGCATTTCGCTATTTGACAATTCGAAATACTATATAAACACTATAAAAGTGATGGGATTATTATTACAAAAAGTATCCCGTATTTGAGATTGATCTCAGCGATTGGATAAGAATTAGATCTCGGCAGCTAATCTCGATGAGAAATTCCTCCATTTTATTGTTGTTGCTATCCATGACGAAGAAGAAAGGAAAAGAATCTTTTTGTTCGTTACTTTTTTTTTATGCATGCATTTTTGTGTGTGTGTATAGTTCTTCTCATTGTTGTTTCTTCTTTATTAATGGTTGCTCACTCTCTGTGTTATTACTGTCATTTAAATTTTGAAGAAAAAAAAATGATGTTTTATTATTTCTAACGAAGGAAGAAAAAAATGTGTTACTCCTCAATTCCCTTACATTTTTTTGCTGTTTTTTAATTTATTTTTCTGTCTTTCTCCCCCTCGTTATTGTGTATATCCTCTCTCCAATGGTTGCTCTTCTCTTTTCTTTTTTATGTATATTTATATCTCTATTTTTTCATTCTCCTTTTTGTATAAGGTGAAATGTGTATTTGCAAATCCATATATATAACTTTGTTATGTATATGCTTGTCGAGTCTTTTTTTTAAATACACCATATACATAACTATTTCGGAATGATTTTTATTCAGGAACACAATATACATATCACCAGTATGTATATTAATAATTTAGTTGTTAAAATTTAATAGCATGATACATAAAGTAGTTATGTGTATTTTTGTATTTACTTATGAAATCACATTGTTTCTTAATAACAACTTATACATTATAAATTTATACAGAAATTACATTAAAGTAATTACTATGCATATTAATGATTTAGCTGTTGAAGTTCAACAGACTGATACACAAGTAGTTATGTATATGTTTGTATTATCTTATGAAGTTATAATGTCTTTTAACGATGACTTATACATTACAAATGTTTCTTCCAAATGATTGTTAAGTATCCTAAATAATACAGTATTCAGATACAATATTAGTGTTATGAGTACAGAGTATATGAAAATATGTAATGTATCTGATACATTACTCACATACAAATCATCGTATCAAAACATATTTCTAATTTTATACTCATAAAATTAGCAAACAAAAAAATTACGGGCGTAAGTCATATTCTTAATAAAAGATAAAAATTATGATGGTAATACGTTATAATTATTTGTCTAAAATCCAAACAAATATCTTCACCAATATATATATAACACGTCTAGATCATTCATTTGAAAACACAGTTGTAATATTATTCAAAACAACGGTTAATTTTAAACTATTCTAAACTATTTTTTTTTTATTCATCCAACGATGGAACAAAATTAACCTTTGATCATGAAGGATCATCGTTATCAATATCATAGCTTTTCTTCAACTTAACCACTCCGTAATAGCTTTAATATTTTTGTTTCATTATTGTTTCATGTATATGATACATTACGCTCACATATATAGTTAAAATCAGAGCATACTTTTCATTTTATATTCATAAATCAATAAATAAAAATAAAACGAACATAAATCGCAAACATAACAGAAGATACAATGTATAATGTGATAAGACATTATATTCAATTGTTTTCAGAAACCAAAACATATATCTTGAATATAAATGTATATAACATGTCTTGAACATTCATTTTAAAAATAAAGTTTCAATTAAATTTTTAAAAACATCAATTAATTTTTAAGCTATTCTAAACTAATAATTCCTAATTCATCAAGTGGTGGAATAAATTAGGCCTTGATCTTTGAGGATCATTATTCTTAGTACATGGCCTTTCTTCGATTTGATCACACCATAAATTCATAAAAAGATGCATATCTCAATTGATGGATAGTTGCATCGTCAAAATCTGTTAAAGGAAATTCCTTCGCTCAAATACTCCGCATATCCGGCGATAAATACACCATAGTCCTTGAATGTTATGATAAAATAAATTTGTTCAACTACATATATGTATATAAACACACTAGATATACATGTATATATGGACTCTTATACGTATATATGCTATGTATAGATTAATTTATATATATAAAATATTTATGTATAAGAATAGAAACAACAACATGATAACACTGAATCTTCCATCAATAAAATTAAAGAAGATTGTTAGTGAAGTTTGTAAGTATTTTGAAAGTTGATGTTTAGCAAATTGATCCACACACATTTGTAATTTCAAACTTGAAAAACTGTTGAATTCATACTCCTTAAATATAGGTACTTTTAGGGGGCAATACACGTAAGAATTGAGAGGGCTAGATATATATATGAGCTTTAGAGAGAGAAATATAAAAAATAAATTTTTATAATTAATTTGTAAATTTAAAATTTTATGTAATAAAGGAATATTAGGTTATAGTTGTAAGTAATTTAAAGTTTAATATAGAGTAACGACCCGTGTTAGTACGAACGATCAGCATTACAAAATTGAAAATACTAATATATCTTTATCAAACTAATTATGAAAAACTTTTTCTATAAACTTTTTTCTTTTTTACTTTCAAAAGATTTTGTTGTAATTTCTTATTCTATTTATGTTAATAAATCTTATTTAGAAAATACAAACTCAAAAGTTACTGAAACCTAATATAGATTTAATTAAATAGTGGTGAGTTTTGTTTAGCGTCGATAATGATAAAATTTTATTTGGCGTTTACGTAAGTTAGTAATTAACTATGATTTGAAAAATATAGATTTGACTATTAGTATTTTATACAGTTACTTAATAATAAATATAAATTAAAAAAGATAATAAATATCTTTTGATTTGTTACAAATGACAAATAAAAGAATTATTTTTAGGATGAGAGATAAGTAATTTTTTTTCGTTAAATTACCTAACTATATAATACAAAATAATTTGATATAAACCTAGGACATAGATAATAACTAATAAGTATTTACCTTTTGTCTTCAAGAAATTCAAATGAAAAATATAAGGATAAAACTAATTTACCCATCACCAAATAAAAAATATAAGAAGTTATTAGAAATTTTTTATTATGGTAGAGGTTCAATCAACTAAAATTATGTGAGAATTGTAATGAAATATAAAACAAATAAGAAGAAGAATAGAGAGAAGAGAGAGTAATTATTATTTCTGTTGAATGATTTCTTGATGGGGTTAATTACAATGAAGAAAACCCCTTTATTTATAGGAGAAAACTAACCTTGGGGTTTCAATTTTTCCATAAATAGACATTCAATATATGGTAAAGTAGACATTCACTATATATGATAATATATTTATAATACTTCTCCTTGAATGTCTAATTGATAGATATGTGCCTCGTTAAAATCTTACTAGAAAAAATTCAGTAGAAAAAAAATCTAGTGAAGGAAAAAGAGTACATATCTATAACAATACACATATAGACTGTCTTATTAAAAACCTTACAAGAAAAAACTAGTAGGAAAAAACCTCGTAAAGAAAAAAGAGTAAACGCGTATTAACTCCCCTTGATGAGAACATTCCTAAACCTTTGCATCCCGATCTTGTGCACCATCTTCTTGAAAGTTGCAATTGGAGGAGACTTGGTGAATAAATAATCCAGATTTTCACTTGAACGAATCTGTTGCACATATCAACATTCTTTTGTAGCTCGTGTGTATAGAAAAGCTTTGGTGAAATGTGCTTCGTTCTATCTCCTTGAGTCCTCCCTTAAGTTATGTTGTACATGCTGCATTATCCTCATAAAAAAATCATGGTTACTTTGTCACATTTCAAACCATATTTTCGCGAATAAGATGTATCCTGAACCTCAATCACGCACACTCTCGGCTTGCTTCATGAATAGCTATTATCTCAGCATGGTTAGATGAAATGGCTATGATAGACTGCTTTGTATATCTCCAAGATATGACAGTACCCCTACATATGAACACATAATTTATTTGAGATCGAGCTTTATACGGTTATATAAGTACCCAACATCAACATAACCAACAAGATAGGGACTATAATCTTCAGAATAAAATAAGCTCATATGTTTGATCTTATTCCAATGTCTCCTAGTAGGAGTAGAACCATACCTTACTAACAAATAGATCGAAAGGCTAAGTCGGATCTTGCAGTATTTACAAGATACATCAGTACACCAATTACACTAAGATATATGACCAATATAGTTCGGTATATTTTTCATTCCAACAATAATCTAACTTTAGAAAACTCTCCAAGAGTTTCAATAATTTTCAAGTTATAAATTTATGCAATAAAAGGATTATAGATAAGTTTTCCAGAAACTTTTATATGCTTCAAGCATTTTGAATCTTTAAAAGTTTTTACATAAATTTTGTCAATTTTGTCAAGTGACAATATTCATTACTCCGTGTGTGACATCTTCAAGTGTCTGGACTATAAATCAAATAATGTTATGCTTACTAATATGCATCCTTTCATATCACTTGATAGATACTTCAACGTTAGCATGCTTAAATAAACGTAAAATTCAAATTCTCATAGTCTTTCACAATATTGCGCCAATATTGTATCAAAGATATTGATGATATTTCATTTCGTATTGATTCAAAGTATGACATAACATTTTTAGATCTCATCACTTCATTGTTTTCAAGTACCTGAACCTCTCATAAGGTTTCATGAAGTCTTATGTTGTAGGCTCTTCAAGAGAACATTGTTTTCTTATTATGATCATTTGTTCCCTATCCTTTTCAAGGATTACATTTGAAACCGATTGGTCTACCACGCTTCATGCATGCAGAGACTTTGTTCTTTAGGGACACAAAATAGGAGCACTTGCAGCTTAAATATGAGATGCTTTCGGAATTTGACTTGAATTATCTTTTGAATGAGGATCTGATGATAATTCCTAACATACTTTATAGTTTCTTATGAACTCCCCTTTATGTTAGGAAAACTAACATACATTCTTCATCCATCTTTGAGGAATCTATCTTTGTGAGCCATGGTATATTCACTAATCGTATACCACACATCAAAACTATTAGATGAAATAGTTGGTTCCTGGTCTTGAACCAATTGAGAGGAAAGAAATAATCATAATTTATTGGTCTAATGCATTCAAGTGATATTGTATACAACATATCATATTTCAAACCAACACATGAAGCTTTGTTCTCATTAGCAATGATTTAAATATTTATCAAAGGCATTCAATGCCAAACCATCATCATCAAGATGAATGGTCTTGATTACATAATTTGAAAGTTATGGCCTTAACTAAATTTTACTGTGCAAGCAACTTTATGAATGTTAAACTGCAGGTTGATAATAAATGTACAAGTGATCATCTTATATCGATGCATCTTAATAAATCACATGACTGGTGAACGGGCCCTTATTCACCTTTTATGTTTTTCAGATTTTAAAGGATCAAATCTCAAAATTAGTTGGTCCAACCAACTTATCATGAGAACAAGCAACATTAAAAGTAATGAAGAATTTTCTAATTCATCAATATATGTTCAATACTCAGTATGCATATCTTTGGGAAGTCGCAGTCGTTCATGTCAATTTATGAACTTTTATTCTAGCAAACTTCAAGTTTACCATGACATGTAACTTTAGTAAATTTCAGATTTACTATTACATAAATAAATTTCAAATCTACTACTTTAGAAGTAAATTCTAAAATAACTCTTCTTAATTATTCAGCCTCTTTCGGAGATGAGTTGTGATACCATCACAATCGAGGAAACGTTTGCATTAATAAGCTT
Organism: Capsicum baccatum var. pendulum; assembly: GCA_030864225.1. Taxonomy (NCBI): domain Eukaryota; kingdom Viridiplantae; phylum Streptophyta; class Magnoliopsida; order Solanales; family Solanaceae; genus Capsicum; species Capsicum baccatum. Next base: position 215,891,639 of record CM061559.1, on the reverse strand, counting down.
CTCATTGCCCAGGAACAGAATATAGTTGTGCCTTAAACCTATCAAATTATGATAGTTTATAGCCTCTTTTAAGTTATTGCTAATTCAAGAAAAAAATGAGGCATACATATTGTTGTAGAGAAATTTTATCCAACATATCTAATAATCATAATAAGCGTGTGAAAATATTATCATTTTTTATGATTATTATCATACTGTCCCCCCACTCTTATATTCGTGTATTCAATCACTTGTCTTCTTTCAGACATATTATGCTCCTACCATCTTCTTTTCAAGAATGGAGCAAGTTGTCAACTTTCAGATTTATCATATTAATACGATAAAAACTTGGAAACACACAAAACAGTTTACAAGTTAGCCAAACCCGAAAACCCCTTTGGGAGATCTAGTCTCGGCCAATCTTCAACTACAACAAGAATGACACAATAACAAGGTGTTTAACACCTATTTCAGCAAACAACAAACTAGATTAATGACATAAAAACGAAGAACACAAAGAACAACAACAATGTTATAACAAGAACAACAATACACGGTTTAAATAACAAGAACACAAACTATAAGATTAAAATGAAAACAAAGAATAGATAGATAGACTACACAAAGATATAATCTTAAGAACCCAAGAGCCTATTCCACTCTTGGACCCTTAACATCACACAGAATGATTCACCTATCTCTTACGTGACACAAGATCGAATTCACCTCTCTAGCGCCTACGTTTCTAAGCAAACACAATCACTAGTGATTCCACACTAGATCTTGTCCTAGTTTTGGGTTGCCTCTTAAAGAAGAGAGGACTTGTGATTCTTGGTGTCTCATGACTTACAATATCTTCAAAATCTAACTAAAGAAACCCTATAATTTTATTTTATAGCTAGTACAAAATATAAAGTTAAAATGACCAAAAGGTCCTTCAAAGAGTGGGCACCCATCAAGTGTAAATTGTGGACTGATTTTTGGTGCATTTTAGGCCTCTTTTACACTTCAATTGCATACACCAAGGCTCAGGTCCAATACGCACTCTCATAAATCCATATCCGCGATAATTCTTGTATCATCCTCTCCATCTTGAGAGAAATTTATCCACAAATTCATGACTTCACCTTATTCAATTGGTCACTTCAAAGAAACCTACTCAAAATAGCCCGCAAAACAAGTCACAAAAACAAGTCAAAATAGTCCACGGTTGCAGTAAATGTCTTAAAGTTAGACTTGAAGCAAAAACATGAAGAATCTGAGGGCTCAATAACAACAAGTCTTGGTCAACATCTTTATTTTAAACCTCGGCTTCCTCTCCATCATAATCCTTGTTTACATCCTTATCCGAAACAAATCCTACCTCTTTTCTTGGTGGTGGGTTCCTTGTGGATCTCTACGTCTTCCCCTCAACTTCTCTTCCATCATAAAAGCATCATTATAGACTCCATGTCTTTCATGTTCTTTTCTACCATACTCCTCTACATAGATATATCAGTTTTGGTGAGTGGAGTTTCGGTTGAGAGGAATGATTTGGTAAGGTGGAGCTTCAATTGTGGAGCTTAGATGTCAGGGAATTGGTTTCCAAGTCCTTCTTGTTGGAATTGATCGAATTGAGGGGGAAGTGACTTATTTAGGTCTCGGGTTTGAGGACATTTGGTGGCTTGGCTTATGTCTATGTCATTTGGTGGTGGTCTTGGAGGATTGATCGTTTGAGGTAAAGTTTCGGGAGTAGAAACACGAGAGTTCTTTCGACTCTCTACTCGATCCAACCTCTCAAGTATAATTGACATATTCGAGCCTAATTTTTCAAGACCCGCATTCGTCCTAGCCATGTCTCGGGAAATAGCATCAAGGTGGGCCAAAATGGTTTTCATTATGGCCAAG